>JAVKLA010000084.1:16725903-16793946 GCA_034782735.1 Sagittarius serpentarius
CTATCCTATCCTATCCTATCCTATCCTATCCTATCCTATCCTAAAAACCTCTTGGGATAGAACAGATTAAAAATGGAAAAATGGAGTCAACTCTAATTCCAGCAGCTACAACAATATTGGCTGAGGGTATAAGTAGATCTGTACCAGATTTCAGAGTGTAAATGAACCCGAGATTACTTAGGTCTGGTCTTTTGGATTTAAATAGCTATAGAGTCAGAATCTATGACATATTTCTATCTTTTAGCAGGAATTAAAATGTGTTATATTAATTAAATATACACTTAAAAATATGCACTATGTAACCCTGAGTTAAAAAAATAATTTAACTATGAGTAGGCATGCACAAAAAGCCACACTTCTCTTTTTTCCCCTGTGTATTTTGTAAAATGTGGAGGATTTTGAATGCTTCACAATCCTGGTGATGCAGCCTTTCATCATACCACAAACGGTCACGCTGCAGTCCCAGCCAGGGAGCATGAAGCTCGTGTGTGTATTTACCTGTGTGTCCCAAACACAACACATCTTTCTTGCAAAGGCAGCAGAAAAGAGCTGACAGTGAAGAAGGAGAAAAAAGAGCAAGCAGCAGCTCAGGCACTTCACAAGAGGAACAATCACCCCTCCATCCACTCAGAACAACTTTAAACAAAATCTCCCCTTTGGTGTTTGCAAGACACACACGGGTTCTGAGTCACAGCTTTAAAAACACGGGATAGAGTCAAACACAATTGCAAGGGTCTTTTCCAGCCCGGTGGTGAAGAAACCTGCAGACATGAAACCAAGGAAGAGATCAATCTGTGTGCTCGATCTGGACGCTCTGCAGCAATCCAGCCTTGATTTTGGAATCTGTAGGAGCGATAATGCTGTGTGTCTGCATGTGCCTCTGCACACACAGTGTCTGCAGCACAGTAACAGCTCTATTTAAAGTTGACCTACAAAGAAAGGTAGGTCTACAAAGCAATAGTTGGAATACTATTACCTATATATTCCTTTTACATAGATACTCCTTCTGAAGTATATTGGCAAAGGCCGCAGAGCTGGAGCGGAGGTACAAAGGATGTAAGTCAGCCCCAAGGGCAGATGGACGAAACTGTGGTTTGTTAGAAAGCGGGGAGGACACATGTGGCCTTGATAACCACCTTGGGAGTGGCAGTGTGATACAGACTATTCCATACTGATGAGATATATACGGTAATACAAGGGAGCATTTTATGCCTGGAATCAAATGCAGCATCACCATAGGTACGGTTGGGTATTAATTCCTCTGAAACCATCAGAAACGGACACTTTCAGGATCATTATTTCCGTAAGTGAAATGAGGGTATGCTTTTACCTTACATCTTGGTGTTGTGCAATACTGATAATTGCTGTGTTCATAACATGCTGTTACACACTCAGCCCCCGTTCCGATTTGTTAGCAATATACTATTAATAAGCTTTTATCCAGGAAACAAGTATGGTCCTATCACCCTCATGTCTCATGACTGTTTTATATCCAATTAGCAGAATAGACACAGACTATGAGTTTTAGCAACTTCTCTGCTTTTCACGAAAATTCAGCTGCTGCGTAAGCACAATAATTTCCTGTTGCACTGTCTCTTGCAAACAAGTTAATCTAAAAAAAGATACATGACATGTTATAATTCTTAGGAGTGAACCACCAGTTCATTTTTCAAAATGACAGATGTGATGAAAATTGGCCAAAGCCTTGGGAAAAAAAAGTGGGGGTCAGGGTGAGAGGAGCAGATGGGGGTGGAGAGGAAGGCATTCCAGAGCCCTCTGGAGCCTTGGACTCCTCTAGGACCCATTAAAAGCTTATGTTACTTGCACCGTTTATAAACAAGTGCTTTCTTTTGCCATCCTAATCATCCTCATATCAAGCGCTTAGGAAGTGTTAACTGCTGTCTTCTACAGAAGCAAGGCACCAAAAATGACTGCAAGTTACAAATCAAATACCTTTGATTTATTACCTTTCCCAACTTTCAGGAGGTTTGTTGTGATTCCTAAGTGACCTTAGTAAACCAACTAATCAATAGCACATCTGAATGCTGACAGACTGCAATGGAAAGTTTCACTGCCAGAAGGATTACATCAGTGCTGGCAGAGGACAGACGGTAGAAACGTGGACTGCAACCCATGCCTATTCTTTGCATTCCTTTGCTTTTATTTTTGCCCCTGCTGTCATCAAGGTAGGAAATTTCAGGATGAAAAAACATTGCCATTCTCCGTAAGAAAAATTTTCACTCCCTTCACTTACTGGTTCTATCGCAGAGACTTTCATTTTTATTGATTTTAGCATTACACAAAATACAGATTTTAGTAACACATTACAGCCATATTTACTAGAAAATACTTGCTAGAAGGGTCCTGTACCCACAATTTTTTTTAGTTTCTCCCTGTATGTTAGACACGTTAGAATCAAGCAAGAAACAAATCAACCCCTGGAGAGCAATGAGACATTTGCAATGAGACACTGAACTTTTCATCTCTGTGTCAGACCGATTTGCACTGGATAGGCAGCTTAAGATAGCCGTTTTCACCCAATCACTAGATAGCTTAAGTGGAAAACATTTGGGGTCTCATTCTAGCTCCGGGGGTAAGTGCTGTCCCCTAATAAACTGCCAGTGCAGGCTGCCATGTTAGCAGGGAGGCTGAACTTAAGTCTCCCCCTTGTCATCAGGACTGAGATGCACTGGTTCTGCACAGAAATCTGCACAGCTTCATGCTGTCTTTGCCCTGGGAAGAGAGAGAATGCCGGGGATTCAGCCTCCCCAGGTGTCAAGATGGATACAATGAATAAAACAAGTGCATATTTTACCTAATAAAGCAGGATTTCTGCATCTGATTCCTGCACGCTTCAGGATGCAGAAGAAAGAATGACTGGGATATTGCCACACAGAAAAAAGAAAACCAGAAGCAAGTTGAAATAGCACAAAGACAAAGCAGAAGTAACTATGCAATATGCAAAGATATTTAGCCGAATCAGCTGCAAACAAAGCAGATAGGCTGGAATTTGCATTTTCTTTTGAACCGTAAGCCAGCTTCTCTTGCGAATCACAGGAGCTCCACTGGCAGTAAGATTCAAGAAAGATTCGAGAAAAGTGTAACAGCATGATAGACAGGAAGTATGTCTCCTTGAAGAAGACTGAATTATAAAGAAACCATACAGGAAGATTAAGGGAGCAAGAGTAGTCAGAGGAGCAGGTATTGATCGCTTATGCAGGACAATTGAATTCCTTGGCAACTGCCTGCCTCAGACAAAAGGGATGCAATATTTGTGTCAGGCAGCTGCAACTGCAACACAGACACCCGTGAGTTGCTCCTGGATCAATCTTGTTCCAATCAAAAATTGATGGATGGCTACTGTTATTGATCGGAGTGGGAAGACTCAAGAAACAGAATCGAGATGCACAGAATTTTGAAACTCGACTGACATGTCCTGCACATACAAGTAAACATTGTAACTTTCAAGAAAGGAGACATCCCAAGGAAAAAAAACACAAAGAGCGGGACAAGCTATCCCTGGAAGCAGCCGCAGTGCAAGCTCTTGCAAGGACCAGTTTCCAAAGAGCTCCTCTGCTCCTCTGTCAGCCACGTAGAGCTGCTAGCGAAAGGGAACTACTGCCCGGCAAAGCAAATCAATGTGAACTACATACTGCCGTACACCCAACGGCATGAGACAGGTGACTAGTCCTAATTCCATTTACACGGCTCCTTCTTAAAACTAGTGCTGGGAGAGGTTCCCACACTGCCTCTTTTCTTGCAAATAGTCATATTAGTGGCTTACAAAGAGTACTAAAGCTCCCTCTTCTCAATTAACTGATTCTCCCTCGCTCAGGAATAGCAGATGCTGTCAAGCAACAAATAGATAATCCTCAAGAAAGCAGAGCCACTAATCAGTCACTTTTACATTTAAGATCACTTTGAGTTGCCAAGGCCTTATACTGTTTTTCTAATTAATTGCACTGGAATGCACTTAAGCAAGCCCCGGATCAAAGAATCAACTGCAGAGATTGAAATAAATCCTGTCTGTGTTGCTAATGCCTTGGAAATGGATGACTTGCTAAGCATTCAGAATCCTGGGCACCAGTGGTTTAGAACTACAGATTTCCTGAGACACTCTCAAAGGAACAGGTTTAAAAATAAAAAAGAAAAAGCTCCCTTCATTTGCTCATAAAAGACAATTAAACAAAGGCAATTGTTCAACTAATTTGTTGTGAAGTTTGTGTATCTTAAGTTCCAGTTCCTTATTCTCCACCTTCCTATCATCAGGAATCACAGTGCAGGAGTGTCAATTTTCATTACAGCAAAACTTTATCATCATTACAGATTTTTTTTTTTAATTCGCTTTTTATGAAGGATTGAAATCTTTTCAAAATAATGATAAATAAAAATGACTGGGGATAGATGTGTTACCAGTTGGTGCAATAAATCATAGTCTCTCTCTCATGGTTTAGAGTATCATCAGAATGCCTTTGATTGATTTACAATTTAGTAATCCAGCCATCATCATCCATAATTCTACAATAAACCACGCCACTTAATGTAGCTGTTACAGATGTTCAGAAGTTCATTCCCTGCCTTTTAGGAGGTGATATCTAGACAGCAGCTGCAGACGCCAGGATTAGCTGGGGAAGAAAAATCTGTCTCCAGCATGGGAAAACATCCCATTTTCCTATTACAATGCCCTGTCTTTAAAGCTGAAAGACATGCTGCCAACCTTGATACATCCAGGTTCAATTATTAAACACCAAATATCTATATGCATATATGTACCCCCCCTTGCCAGCTGGCAGGAGTAACAAGTGCCTGGCTTCTGTCTGAAACACATTATTTCCTGGGAAATCGAGACATTACTAAAAGCTGTATGCAACAAATCCATCAAAAGGTATGCAGCGAAAAGCAAATGATCTCACACAGGCCGTGCCAGCATCAAGAAACCCATGTTGCAGTGCCTTCTGCACATGGCACAGCATCCAGAGTCAGACCTAAGGAAGTGCTCAGAGTTTGCTCTTAAAAACACCACGGAAGTCGGGCTGAGGCAGGCAGGAAGGGCTGCAGCCTGATGAAGAGGGTGCTATTCATTATGCTGTTACTGTGACTGATACCAGCCCTTCCTGACAGCACAACTGGAGATTTCAAGGGCATCCATCATTACTCATTTTTTTCACAAGTTGCTGATCTGAAAGCAGTAGGTTAATTCTTGGTTTCAACGTCTTTTGCTTGAGCCTGAAAACAACACAGCATGAGCTGGCCTGCAATTAACACTTTTGTTAAAACTGTTCCTTAGAGAAAAGAAAAATATGTAACATGCGCAGTACAAGGTGTAGGTATTTTATACCAAACAGCACTAGTACTCTCTGCCAAACTCAGCAGCCACAGTTCATTTAAAGCAGGCATACAGAAATACCCAACAGGAACTGTCAAAGTGATGGTCTAGGTCACAGAACCAATTTCTCTCTTAAGTGAATCACCATACTGAGGAAGCTAACAAAGACTGCAAAATTCATTAGCTGAGCAGTGCTGGAAAGGTCTGCTCCAAATCCATCACTGATCTGTCTAGGCCGGCCAGCATCCTGTCTCTGACAGTGACCTGTCCCAGGCGCTGCCGAGAGAGGTGCAAGGAAGAGCAAAGCTATTTCTGATTACAGGAATCCTCATTTCCTCTTAGCTGCACTCGCAGGAATCACAAATCAGATTCGTTGTTTGGGTCTTCAGAGGGACAGCTCAGTCTTCAAAACTTCAGCAACCACAGGATTTCTCTGTTGGGTGATCCCTCAGACCAATACATTATGAAGCTGAAAGAGCTAGCAGATCTGAGTGAATGTAAGGTCCAATGAAATACCAAGTGCCTGTTTCATGGGGGCAGCACCCCTGGACTGGGAAGAAGGATATCATGCCGTAACAAACCACAGCTTCTTCTCCTTCTAAGGGTGGTAAATGAGATCCCTTGCCCTGTGGCTAGTAGGAGCACTTACAACTACCAGGAAAGCGGCAATGTGTTGAATGTGATTCTGAAGAGCAGCTTTTTGACTAATAAATCCTTAAGAGGCATTTTATTTTTCTAAAGTACAGGCCAATGTTATTGCCTCACCTTCCACCTGAAGGACTCTGGAGGTGTCCTAGCTGGCTGAAAGGCAACCAAGCTCCTCTACAGCTCTACGGCAGGGAAGTCTAATTATGCGCTTAAAAGCATACGTTGCAATTCCCCAAAGCACTGCTTTCAACTCAGACGAACCCTTTGCATCTCTCCCGAGAAAATGCACAGTGGGACTATTCCTTCTGCTTCTATTGTGGCCTGGGAATACCCCAACATCCCAGTGCAAAGGGCAAATCCAGCTCTCCCAGAGACCCCGGCCGGCTGCGGGGCTGGATGCAGCCCCAGCTCCCACCAGATGGCACCTGCCCGCTGCCCAACATCATCCGCCGCTGAGAGCGCTGCCTGCCGGCTCAGTGGAGAGGGGAAGCTCTCCTTAGGGCAGTATTTTTCTTCCCTTCTCGTGGGATTTGTTATGTCTTGTGTATTAAGGCCACAAGTGCAATTTCATGTAATTGGGTTGGTGGGGGAGGACGGCGACGGGAATCAGTAGTTGTGACTATTTCCCTTTCCGTGCTGGGGCTGGAGGCAGCGATGCCAGTGTGCCACCCAACAGCACCCCACGCTACGCTGAAGTCACCACAACGGGGTACTGACCACAGCCTCTGATGGGGTGGCATAACCAAGCATGAGAGTCGGCACAAGCGCATCCTCCCAAGGCAATTCTCTGCACACACGACTTTCCTTCCAGAGGGACTTACAGCACTTGCCACTGGTATTTACGTTTCCAGTTTAATGGCATATATTCACTGCTTACACAAACATTGCATACGAAGTGCTCCCTGGCCCGCAGGTGATGTTGCATACATAACTGTGGAGCACTGGGTTTTGCATTGTGAGATTACAAGCCTGTATCTACAGAGCCTTTTGCCTAAGTCTGCCTCAGGCTTGACTACGAAACATCACCTCCAAAAAATTTACACAAGAGTTTTCTCCCTCATAGGCTTAGGTTACATGGAAAAGTTTTGCTGGCATAGCTGTACTGTGAGAAGTAAATAATAAAAGAACATTGTCAGCCAAATAGCAATGCCAGCAAAAAGTTGTGGGTAGCTATATATACAGTTGTGGGTATAGCTTATTCTGCCCAGGAAAATGGGTTAAGTTATAGAGGCAGAGGAACGCTTGCCAGTGTGAGTTCTCTTCCAAAAGTGGTTTATCAGCACAGCTCTACTGAAATAATCACATTTTGAATGCAGGCACGTGCTTAGTCTCTCTGTCAAAACAATTATCACAGAGAAAAAGTTTCTTGTGTTTGGTAAATTTTGAAATAAGAATGTGGCAATCTACACCCCTAGAGCATGCTGTGATAAGTCTCTGCCCACTGCGATCTGCTGGGCTGAGGCCATTAGTTCTTTCAGATACACTGGCAAACTGCTGAGCTTGGAGAGGCTTTCAGTCACTACCAACCTGGGATGGATGAGAGCTGGTGATCTTGTTATATGAGGCTCCATATCCCAGAGCCTTGAGTCATTCAATCCCCTGACTGTCTCTTCACATAAGAATTTATCTTTTCTTTGAGTATTTTGCCAATGGGAGCCGGAGGGTAGCAGGGTCATTGCACTCTGTTTCTTTGAATACTCTGTAGGATCTCAGCTCGGCGTATTTAATTTTTTCATTCCAAAGAGAGGGTGTGTACAAAAGCAAGAGATCTGGAAAGCTTTTAGCGTCACAGGAACTGCCGGCACTGCTTCCGTTGTTTGCTCCATTTAGCCTGATGACATTTTTTATTATCAATCAGCTCAAACACAGAAAAGCTACATCTCTCAGTCGACTGTGGGACACAGGTATTGGGATTCAAATTCCCCTTGTTAGTCTTTCTGAGAAGCTGGGCTGATGCTTGTTGTGCATCCTGTTATTCCAGTCAGCCTAGAGACAAGCTGGCATGAAAGGCATGTATCAAAGACAGAGAAAACCAAAGGTAAATTCCTCCCACTCCACACTTGGGCTTGGTGTACCTGTTACTACATGTGTATCCTCCTTATGCCAGGCATAACAAAGGCAGAAGCAGTTGTAGAGAGGGACAGAAAGAGGATTGCTAATACAGAAAATTAATATTGAAAGAATCAGTACAGTAAAGATCCACAGTGTTCACTCTGGGAAGACAAGGTCTGCCTGCTGGAGAATTCCCTGAAGGGAGGAACAGTAGCAACAGATTTGAAAAAGAAAAAAAAAAAGAAATTCAATCACATACCCTATATTTAAAAATTAAAAAGACTACCAGATGCAATTACATTCATGATTAAAAGATCTAACAGAAGCATATTTAAATTCATTAACTTAGTCCACACTTCACTACCTCAGGAGACCAGCTGCTCCTGGAATACAGGGCAGCAAAATACAAACTACATCTTGCTTGTATTTGATCAAAACCTTTTGGAAGTTCCAATGATCTGGCTGTTAACATCTCTTAGGTGATAATTAGGCTCTTGGGGCAGCAAACATTGTTTGGGAGAGAAAATGCACTGTGGAAACATAAGTAGGGGAGCCTTCTGCCTTGCTGAAAAGTCAGTTATTCCACTATATAAAAAAAGGCAGGCAAGGGCAAAATGAGGCCATTTTCAAACAGAGACTCATTTTGCCTGTGTATACCAGCAATCAGCAGATGCTCACCTCTGTATAAACTGTTTGCTTTACGTTTTGCTCATTTCTTGCAACATTATGTTTTAACCAAGAGATTTTAGCCCCTGCACACTGCAGCTCACACGCACGGCTCTCCTCTGGAAAACAGATGCTGCATGGTTTTTCTATCACTGCTTGACAGCTGTTTGGTAGCGGGTACCAGCTGGGGCTGAGCAGACACTTCTCCCAATTCCCATTTTCCCAAGCAGGGCCCCTGGTCCGCCTCGGCCTCCTGGTCCCTCTCCTCCGGAGATGCTCCAGTGCCTCTGGCTGCAGGATGAGGCTTCAGGGCACTTTTGGAGGTGCTGGGAAGAGCCAGAAACTCTCTGTGGGATGAAGCCTGTTAGCAGGGCAGATGCACAACAATACTGTCCGTCTGTCCCAGGAGGGCACTAAATTAACAGCGGAGGCACTGACTTCCTTTCGGTTATTGCCACGAGACCTATTTCCCTGTGACTGGACAGGAAGAGACTTAATTAAAGGTAACTGGGAATTTCTGTTTATTGTTGTGTCCAACACGTATCTGTCCTTCTGAAGTCTTTCTCTCTCTCTGTATGCTATGCCTGTTTTTGGTCTCCTCCACTTAGCAGGACAAAGCTCACCTCCTCTGAATAAAGACCTTCCTTCTCAAGAGATCTTTTAAATAATTCTGACAGTTGGAGCCTTTCCTGTCCTTCCTGCACAGTCCCCCCATAATCAAGTGCAAGAAACATCAAAGGACAGAGTTGACCTTACAGACAGACAGCTACGCATGTGCCTGATCTGTCAGGCTAACGTTTTTAGGATTCATTTCAGGATTTTACTCTTGCGAGTTAGTTATGATCCATGGCAGAAAGCTCTGCATTATGGAAGCATCTGCTCTCCCTCCGTGCCTCTGGGAAGTTGCACCATTCCTGAAGAGCTGCAATTCAGCTTGAAACCAGCAGATTTAGACTCCAGCTATTTATGCCACATGAACGTTCTTTCCTCACTCTCTGCGGATGTAACTGAAGTGCCCGGCATCTTCCCACACTGCCAAGGAAGCCCTGATGATATGCACAGGAGCAGGAACAGTCTCCTGCTGCCTGGGTCTCTTCATTCAAATGAAGTCAGTGGAGATGTAGCTACACTGGCAGTGAAACATCCCACTCAACTGAATTCTCCTTTGCCACTGAAGGACTGGAGAGGTTTATTTTATTTTGCTTTAAAAGCCAATATAAGGCAGCTGGCTTCCCTTGACAAAAATCTGAAAGCCAAGAATAATTCAGGTATCAAAATCACAGCTTCAAACTGTTCCCTGTTTGAGCGCTAGCCTGGCAGTACCTCACAGCTGAGGGTATGGAGGTGAGAGCTCCTGCAGGGGCTGGAGAAAGATGCTCTTCCATGACTCATCAGCCATCCCTCCAGTGAACAAGGACACAGTGACAGGATTAGTCAGAAAAACTGTAACTGTAACCAAAAGCAAGAATAAAACAGAGGAAAAAATAGGGAAGAGGATGGGAAATTGCACTGGTCTGAAAACACTCAACACCAACTTTCAATTCTAAAACTATTTGCTAGTAACTCAACTTTAGACATGTGATTCTGGACACGTTTCCATCTCATAAGCAGAATTAAACGCAGTCTCAGATCCTCATTCTGATGAATAGTAACTACTTTTTTTCTTGTTATATATGGGAACATGTATCATACATACTATATTGTGTTTCAAATACATTCCCCTTATTGCCATGTTTTTGAGACAGTCCTTAGTACTGCTCCAAAAGTCAAAGAAGTACACGCTTAAGTCCTTTACCATATGAGACAGCTTTCCTGAATGGGACCTGGAATTCAACCTGAGCTTAAGTTACTTACAGTAAAACCCAAACATATTTCATGCAATACCTGTGCTGTGCATGTGACTTGGAAAATAATGGGATTATATTTTGTGAGGAATTTACATGAAATTGTGAGTGGGTTTTTCTCTTTCTAGAATACGCAGTCTCAGAGAAAAGGGAGATTATTTTCATCTAAGAGCAAAATGCCCATTAATACCATGAACACACAAAACTCTACGGATGAGGCTTCTGATGGCACTTACAGAAAAAAAGTCCAAACAAACTGCCAAAAGTCCCTTACAAAGAGAGATGTGCCTTGTATGGTTCTCATCATCTAGGAGCCTGTAAAGGCTGCTATGAGTCTTGAGATTGGGTACTGAAGATGGTGGATGGCAGATTTATGAATCACATTCCTATTTTTTAACCCAAAGAAGCTTCAACACCTTTTACTTGCCTTTCCCTTTGCCAGAAAGTTACCGGCTATCCTTGACAACAGATAGCTCCATCTGCACTTTTATTCATCCCCAGTGAATACACGGATTTTCTTTAAAGACTGATTCTCAACTGTCTAAGCCTTAAGGAGTAGCAAAATATTCTGGGAGAAAAACTCTGAATGATCCAGATGACAGGATAGGGAGGACAAGGAAGGAAGACAAGAAAAGAGCTTGAGATGAGTTGTGATTAAATTTGTTAAGTTTAAATTTGATTAAATTTGTTAGATTAAATTTGCAAAATTACTTATAGTATTGAATATCAGCCTTGAGTTCACCATCAGGCCAATCTGGTTGTAAAACAAAGGGCTTCCCTTTTGAAGAGGTAAAATAAAAAATATTAGACATTTTCCCTTTTAAAACCAGTTTGTGCAGGACAGAATGTTCTGGCTGCATATGACATGATTAATTCTCTTTTTGGTCAATATCTGGGGTAAGATTAGCTGCAAATGTTATCACCCAAAAGGTTTATTTTTAGACCCGTATCTACTATGATCCTACCTTTCCTGTTTCTTTCTGTGGATAATGTTTTCACAGGTCTTACTTAAAAAACTGCATTAATTCCAAAGTGAGAAACAAGAACTTTTCAAATAATTACCAGTAATGCGGATGAAGTACAAACATACCTGCCCTTGTTGCAGGCTGAAGGCTGAACACCTCAGAGGTCAATTGTCACTTTTAATAGGCTGAGCATTCCTGTACTCTGATGGAGAATTGCTGTCGTTACAAATGTTTTTTCCGGGCACCAGTGCTGACCTCTCCCGTTCCGTCTGCCTTCCCGTGCTTGGCCTGTTGCACTCATCTTAGGCTGTTCCAGCCACTGCTGGTTTGCTGAAATCTTTTTGCCTGACTCTTAAGTCACAACTACTCCATACGCTCTTCTGGCAAATTTTCATTCCATAATGGCATGATCCAAAGCTCACTGAACTCAAAGGAAAGATTTGCACTGGCTCCTAGGGATTTTGGATCATACTTCACGTGCTGCCTGCCAAATGCCTTCCTTGAAGACAAAGCAAACGCTGCGTATGAGCTCTCTTATGAAAGAGTGACAACTGCTAGGGGAGGACACATGAGGAAGCAGGCAAGGAGAAGCTTCAGGAGTCACGGGGAGGGATAGACTGCTGAGGACACACAGGGCTGGAGACACACTCTTAGAAGGAGGAACTCCCCTGAGGGACCGTGGCCCATGGAGGACTCACCCCAGGGCAGGGACTCTCCTGAGGGACTGCAGCCTGCTGGTGACCCATGCTGGAGCAGCAACAGTGAGAAGAGCAAAGTGGAAGAGAAAATCAGTAAGAACTGTGGAAGAGGGGCAGACAGAAATGATTACACCGTTACACATTACAACAGGCACACACGATCCTGCCATTTGTGCCCAAACCCTAATTTAGAAGAATAATTTCTAGGTAAAGTAGGAACTTGTATCTCCATGTTGTTTCAATGCTCGGCCTTTCTCAGAAAGGGACAACTAGGACCCCAATGGTGATATCACCTTCCTGCAAAAAGGGGAGATACGTTTTATGGAAGATGTGTGGACCCTTCCCAATTCATGTTCAAAGGAAGGGCTTTTGAAAACTATCAGCTGGACCTACTTTGCTTTCGGTGCCCCCACCAGTTCTCTTAGGCTATGTCTATGCCATCAGATCCAGGAACTCTTATCCAGGTGGGATAACCAGTTTGTCCTGATGTCCAGGGGTGCCCCAGCCACCCCATGCTTTCAATAGGCTAGAGGAGAGCTGTGGGCTGCTCCAGGCAGATACCTTGTTAGCGTGACAGAGGGATCAGGGTATAAGGGATTGCCACAGAACACACATATCCCATACTTTAGGCAGAAGCAGAGTGACCCACAACCTTTGGAATGACAATTTGAGAAAAAAGTGATTGCCAAGCCTTGTTTAGGGAGCCAAATACTGTTTTCTCCTTAGAATTATGCCTTATTTGCCATTATCACAATGTCAACCTTCTGTGCCCAGTTTGTCACCTGGGACTCTGCTGATCTCATTGCTTTCAGCAGACATACTGCGGACTCCCAACTGTTCAACAGCAGCCAAGAAAACTAAACACATCTCCCTTGCTAATTCACTAAGAAGCTAAAACGTAGAAAATAAAAGCCTTAGTAGAAAGTTGAGGCCTCTTAGTTCAGTCAGTGCTCTGCCATGAAAACACCGGGGTCTCTCAGTCCATTCGTGTGGCATCTACTGAACCTAAACTCCATCCTGTCCACACGTACATGCAAAGCAGGTTTTATACTGTTTGTGGCTGATGGTTATAAAAGCCAAAAGATTTATGAATTGCCAGATTCATGCATTCAGAAAATTTGACTCAGGCCCCTGGAAAACCACCAGACCAGCTGAAAAATTCCACCACATTAAGCTGACCTCATTCTGCTTAACTCCAAGTACTCTGGCAGCGGAGCCCAGGATCCTTGCAGCTCCAAGTCGTTCGCTCTAGTAACTACACTGCTGCAGGAGATGTCCTCTGCCAAACCTCCTTCTTTCACAGCAGTGATGCCTCTGTTCATCAGCAAGCCATCATGATTTCTGTTAGTTGTGGCCCAGATCTGGTCTATTTTAGGATTTCTAGAAGTTGTTAAAAACTAGTATCCTCTCACTCCCTCCTCCTAGAATCTCATTTATCACTCTGCCTCCTGCACAGTTACACTTCTCTCTCTCTTAGTTGGCAATTTCTTTCCTATGATATAAATTTTGGATGACCCTAAGGGTTTGTAAGCACATGGGTGCAGTGGACGAGACTACCAAGTGACAGGGAAAGATTTAAGCAATTGGGACTGCTAGGCAAGGGGGGAATTGTGCTAATTAAAAGGAAAAGGAACAGTAAATAGCCAGAGACAAAATGCAAAGATCCTCAAGCAGGAGCACCCTGGCAGCAGCGAAGCTCCTTGTGATCTGTCCTGCTTACAGTGCAGCTCTCCTCTGAAACAGGGCTATGAAATGCATTAATTTAGTAATAGACAGATTCACTCTCTGAGTGTGTTCAGTGTCATGTCTGCTGACCTGAGGTATTTTTAGTACATTTTTACAACTGTTTGCACTACAGTCACCATAATTCAAGCGTGTCAGTTGAACTCAACTTTGTCTTGTGTCTCATAAATAGAACTATTGTTAATTAAGCTTGATAACCAAGTTCTGTCCTAAATGGCACTTGGTTAGCCACATGGTGGTACAAAGGTGAGAACAGTGCATGTAGAGAGTTTGCAAAAACGAAGTAAGGGAAATACTTTGGCTTACAGAATCTGCACAATAAGGAATGGCACTTAAGACAGTATGGCTTGATGATCAAATACCAGGCTGTATTTGTTGGGCCAACATAAGAAGTTCTTCCTGCGATTTCAGTGGACCAACCCACAACTGCTAATCTCATTTACGGTTATTTTTAAATGTAAGCAAATGCTAACTACAAATAAGATGTGGAACTAAGAATCGGTTTCTGGAAAGGCAGTTAGTACAGGAGGAAAGGAAGCTTTCCAAAACCACTGGACTAATTAGACTACATTGTTTCTAAATGCCAACTAAAGTTACTTAACTCTTCCCACATAAACAGCTCAACTTTGCACTAAAATATGTATTTACCTGTGTGCGTGGGCACAAGTGTGCACACACAAGGAGGAACTCAGAGAGCCTCTTCCAGGGCAGCTCCTTCTCAGGCTGGACTCTAGTGAAGTAAATGAATCTCTCTCCAAATCTAATAGGGGCTTTTTCTCACAAGTGGCACCAGTCTTGATACACTGACAACCCACTGGTTCAAAAGGTCAGGGAACACAGTTGCTCATAGGACTGTCATTTGGTGTAAAGCATTTGTGCACTGTGAAACACAACCGATCACCGACCTGCTCTGCTTCCAAGCACTACGGCACATCCATGGCTATAATCAAGAAATGTGTAGTACAGGTGAAGAAAGGGTCAGACGTAGCTGTTGAATGCTACCGACCCAGAATCTGCCTTATGCCTAGTAGTAAATGGCAATAGTACAAAAGTTGGCTTAAGTTTACGGGCTGTCAGTGGCTCCTGTGGGCCAATAAAGCACCAGGGGATCAGTGGCAGCACGTAGAGAAACCCACTCTGGTTGCCTTAAGTTAACACTGGGGAGCCACAATAAAGACTCCAGGATGCAACAGGGTTCCCCTCTGCTGAGATGATAATTCGGTGATCAATTGCACTGCTTTAAGTCCCTGACCGAGTATGAATGCAGATCAAAGATAGCACCACAAGACTTCTGTCTCTGTCTGGAAGGGCAAGGGAAGGTATACAGTACATAGTTTACCTGGTGCTGAAACACCGCGTAATGTCTAACACTGATTATACCACCAAACATCACTGAGCGTCCCATTTCATGCACAGCTCCTTGTCTTGCTTTCAGACAATCAATATTCCTTCTGCTTTTTGTGCACATTCACACACAAAAAGCAAACAGACAAAGCCAAATTTTTCGCTGCTTCTCATCTCATTACTGAAATTTTCCTTGCAGCTCACTAATTTTATTCTCTCTCAGGTATGAGCACTCCCAGCAGCAGGTTTACAGCAGCAAATTAGGCAAGCTAAATTACTGGAAGTTTACCAAAGGAAAAGGAAATAAAGACCCCAAACACCTTGTAGACTTTTCTCTCCCTCAAATCAGTAACTTGTTTATTCTAATAATAATAAAGCAGGCAGAAGGATGTAATTAATGTCAAGCACAATTCATTCCTGTTACTTTGAGGCACTAAAATCAAAACCAGAAATCCTGACTTTGAAGCAACATACACACAAAAACACAAGAAAACTTTTATATGTACGATTTTCTAATTTAAGAACATCCATGTGCAATGTGAGCTGCTCAGCAAATTGAGCCAGGAAATACATTAACTGGAAGCTAATTTAGGGCAGAACTATTTTACCTCATGTTTGAAACTGTTCCACCAGGTAATTTCACTGCAGTAAGGCAGAATATTTTGGAGAGGAGAATGAGCATGCTAAGGGGAAGAGAGAAGGGAGGAGATTTTGAACTGTGGGTTTCTGGCTAAAATGGAAAGGAAGCTATTTCTGGTGAAGTGGACTCTCCCCCACATCGGATTAATGGATAAATTGTGTAAGAAAAATGTCTCCATCCCAAGGCAGACCCAATTATGTTCTACATTAACTGAAACATATGGGAACATTTCAGTATAAACAAAAACTGCACTGTATGAGCTTTTTTCTATGAGCTTTCCAGTTCATTTAACCCTTGCTATGGTGCACATTAAGTACAGCCTGAGATTACTGGTATAACACTCCACTGAGTATTTTTTGGCTCAGATAATGCAGCAGTAACTCCCAGCTTTTCTATTGATAATCTGGAAGCCTACTTGCATTTGAAAACACCATAGGCCCTCTTCTGTATGCCACATTTTTCAGCTGAAGGAGGTGGATGTTACAGTGGGCTTCATAAGAGCACCCATGTTGAACAAAAGCCAAGTTTTTGAACAGAAGGATGGCAACACTTTCAAATCATCTATGAGAAAGATGATCCTAAATGCTATTCATGGGAGCTTGGGCTCCCAAATTATCTGTGCGCTTTTGAAAATGCTGCCACTGAGTAATCCCTAGTTTTTGCTGCTTCCCTTTCCTGACTGTGCCCTTGTTCACCTTCACACTGGGATTCCAGAAGCACTTTTTCCTGTTTGTGACAGTGAACACCAGTGGTCAGGGTGAATCACCACAACCTAAACCTCTGCTAAAGTTCATGCCTCTCTGGGGATCTGGAGCAGCCCAACTTGGCCAGGCAACACAGCGAGGCAGCCTGCTTTGGGCTTGCCCTTTAATCTTCTTGCTTTCTTTGTTGAGATCTGCCCTGCTGAGATCATCAGCTGCACTATTACTTTTTCAGACCATTTTCTTACGTTAACTAGTAAGAAATATGTTTCAGTACTAATGGTTACTGTGTCAACTAGTTTACTTTTCTCTTTTGAGAGCACACTGACATTCAATTAGTAAATGTACCTCCAAACTCTCATATCCTCCTGACTGCTAAAACAAGCAAACACCAGCAGCTCGGACATAGCTGTAATGAAAAGCTTTGGGTTTATATTTTCATACTGTGTGTGTGGCAGGAAAGAAGCCTCCCAAATCAAAGTGGAATGTCCTTCTGCCATGGAAAACAAGGGGAGATAGGTCTCCAAGTCAATGCCATGGTATCAAGTGGCAGGATACACACTGACTTTCATTTCCTGACCAAATCTCAGCGAAACCAGGAACTTACTCATCTCACGGTCATTCATAGACAGTAAAACCACAAAAGACTACTGCAATTTTGTCTTCTGAATTACAGGAGCCATTGGGCTTCTATGACTTAATTTCTCCTTGAATTCAGCATGTGTTCTTGAAATAGTCTTATTTCAATTTAACCATTGTCAGCAGTGCTCAACCCAGTACAACCCAGTGAATTTTCTACACTCTTTAGTTTGAGTTTGTCTAGCTTCATCTTCCTTTTGTCTATTAGTCTAGTGCCAGCTTGCTGTTCCCCTTACAGACTGCAAATCAAAAGCCCTTTAGACTTAAGCTTGAACCCAACAGACTGTGCTTTGCAAGTTTCCTCATGCAAGGCCTGGTTTCCAGCCTTTTTCTTTCACTTAGTTTTTCAAAGATTCCTCCCCTATTTATTTTTCGCCTTCTCTAACTGGGGGCACCAGAAGCGAGGAGGGTGAATGCTACACTCAAAGCTGCAGGAGATGCAGTCACAACTCCTGGGTGGATACCTGTTGTGTACCTATAGTACAGCTCACACAGGAGGACCCCGGCAGCAGACCCCACTAACATCCCTTGGTCCACTTCAATGTTGTTAGGATGAGCCTCATGCTCCTGTGTTTGGGATACAAACAGTGTTCATAAACTGATCGCATCCCAGCAAACAGATTGACTTTCTCAAAAAAAGTACAAATGAAGTAACCATAAAGATGAAAATACTGACAGGGATATTCTGGACAAATTTCACATTCTGTTACACTGAGAAACAAGGACCTGAAATTGCTCAAGACTGAAAATTAGGTGTTACAGCATTTGCCTTCTGGATCAGGAGTTCAAATCAGACAGAGGAGGGTAACGAACAAAACCTCATTATCACCTAGCAGCCACTAATGAGTGTCAGTAGCTAGACGAATACAGGACTTTGCTGACTGGCAGTGGCAGCTCCTGTTGTAGTGAGAGCTGCCTTTGTAAGAAGCTCTGGAAAACTGAGTCAAAATTCTAAAACCAAGTAATCCTGGGGTACAAAATGACTTGCAGGATGGCAAGTGAGGGGCAGTGACTTTACTTCTAGGTCACATGCTTATAACCAGACTGGAAAAACACTAACAGGTAGCAGTTAGTTTAGTAGCCTGTGTGTAAGTCATTTACTGCTTCAGTCCAGAGGGTAAATACCCACGATGACTACCACAAGCAGCAGTTTCACCGAAAGCAATGGAGGGGTAGATATGCCCAACTCTACACACTGGAGTCAGCGGAGAGGCACAGCAGTGGTACCTTCTGAGGAAACCTGTGGCACAGCTGATGGTGATGCTCCAAGCTGGGAAGTCCAGAAGCCCACAGGCATTTCAGCGTTTTGCAAGCATCAGCTTCGATGATTTTAATTTGGCTGGCTGGGAGGAGGGGAGGCCAGCAGGTAGCTGTCCTCCAAGCAACAGTCTCATAAAGATAATTGTATTCTCACTTTTAAAGAGGACTTTCATTCCATGAACAAATGTCTTTTTCAAAGATCTGTGATACAAATGAGAAGGGTGCCTGTTCTCCCTCCACAAGTTTGGACTGCTTTGACAGTGTTGTGACACAGCGCAAGTCCCCGTCCCTCTCCCTCTATGTTCTCTGCCCTCACTGTTCAACTGCCTGAGAGGTTTTCACCTTTTTTTCCCCGAACATGTTTTCCTCTTTGGCTATTCTTTCCTACGTAAAGCACAAGCCCAGTAATATTCAAGAAGATGACAACTGTTAGACCTACAGTCAGCTAAAACGTTGATGAAATGATTTTGCTTGTCCCCGATCTCCACTGCTGTCAGTTTTGGTACTTTTCACACAGTTTGAGATTCACTTTCAAATGTGTCATCTTGGCTGAGGCAGGCTCTTTGGCCTCAGAATGACACCCAGCCACATTAAACCCTTAAGCCCGTGCACCTCCAGAGCAAACCTGCTGCTACGGAAAAGCCTTGCTTGGTTTGCAGACAGAAGGGCTGGCTGCCCTACTCCACCTAACTCCCACAGATACCTGTTAACGGAGGAAGTGACCATGCATTGCTCTGCTCTGCCATGGCTGGCTGTTGGCAGCAATGAGAAACCAAGAGAAAGAGAGTCAGGAAAATTCCTGGGCAGAGGAGCCCTGGCAGGAAGCATGTGAGTGAGCCGTGCTACAGAATTTGCAGGAGAGGATGGAAACTGGAAGGAGAGCATATGCAGCCTTTCTAACTCTGCTGGAGCACTGGGACAGGCTTGGGAAGAGGAGCAGAACTTTTTTCTAGATATTAAAAATGCAGTAAAAATCTTCTCCTAACCATTTCTCTATACTTCTTAGCTAAACTTTCCTTGATGACCTTCCCCACTCCTTCTGAGGCATAGTGTAAATCAAAGACATAAAATTACATGCAGTTCTATGTGAGCAAGCATTTCTCCGCTGCAAGTCTGACTCACTCCCTAGGTAACTGGAGATATTAAGAAGTTAAATCCTTCAAACTACTGTTGCAAACAGCAGCACTTGACATGGTGACCCGAGACTGGAATAATCTTGGACTCTGATCTAGTTAAACATCCTTGTCTAATAACCGCCTCAGGCTTTCAGACTGCAAAACTGGGAAAATAAAGCAGCATCACAATACAAAAAATCTTACTCCTGACATTCCTGGCTAAGAGCCTGCTCACCTTGAGCTGCCAGGTCAAACGGGCAGGTAGGAAGAGCTGGGGGTATCGATGTCCAGGCAGGAATGGACAATTCAAGCTGCAGTTTGTCTCTGAGTGAAACCAATTACCCTTCCAATGCCCTCAGCACTTCCGTTGCAGCCCGTTATATCTGCTCTGTAAAGCATGCTTCACTGCTCAGTGAGGTGGGCTTTACTGATGGTAGGAGTCGGGCTCTTTGTCTCGGGCCTGCCAGGCTTCACATTTATGCTCACCGCCTGTTTCTGAGAAGAATTTAGATGAATTTTGCTGAGTATGCACAGGAAATCCCTGGATGGTAACATTTGGAAATGGGGTCAGGAAAGACTGTTATCTACAGGTCTGGGAGTGCACAGCCTTTTCTGGAAGCAGCATGCTGCCAGCATGTTTGTGGAGAGAACTGCAGGATAAGCAAGAGCCTCCAAGAAGAGCTATGTTACACATCAAATGGTCCCTAGAGAACACAAGAAAGCTTAAGAGCAGCAGTTCTTAAACAAATAAAAAAAAAAGGAAATCTGGAGTAAATGAGTAAATAAACTGAGGCCACGCTCAAGGATGGTAAAAAATTCATGACAATAGGCCATATTTCCCATTGGTAGTGGCCATGTTTCCCAGACTGCTCTGCCTTTGAGAGCCGCAGCGCTTCTTCCTCTTTAAAATGCCATTTCAGCAGATTAGTCCTTTGATAGCTGCTTCCAGCCCTGCCTGCCTTGGTTAGTATCTGCCTTGCTGTCAGACAGAGATTTGCAGAACTGGAAAGCGAAACCGGACCAGACACAGGCCACCCCACCGGACTCCTGGGCCCCTCAGACGGCTAGACTCCAGGACACCTTGTTCGGCTCCCAGTTCTGCTTCAGTCTTATGTGGATTACAGTACAGCGCCATGTCAACCACTGGGATAGGATGGAAAAATTATAGCCTTTGAGGTTCATTTACTGCATGACAGGTGTAATATTCAGAGTCGTTAAGAGACCCTTCTTTTGCTTTTCAACAGTGGCAGCAGTTCAAAAACACCCTTAAAAATTCTTTTTTTGTGCGCCATCCTAAGAGCTGCAACTCTACACACCGGCTCCTGGACGGGATCCAGAAGTGTCAGCAACACCCTGAGGGTTAAGTCCCTTCCCTTCTTATTGAAAACAATAGTCTAAAGCTCACCATGAAACTCTTTGTTCCATATCCTCTACAATGAGGCCGAATGAGACCCCAGGGCATCCCACAGCGATAATCCATCCTCATGTAACTTGCCTAAGGGTCTGTGAATTAACATTTGCAGTGACTGGGTAGGTAAAAACTTTCCTCACAGCCATTTTTTGGCACTGCATTACCCATCAGAGCCTTGAGTATTCCTACGGTGGCCACATATTGTAATGTTTATTATGGCCTTTTACTCTGTGCACACTTTGGTAGAGATACAGTACGTGATTCCTCCTACTCCTTCCATGTTTTTCTGGTCTTATATCAATTAACTTTCTTACAGATACATATCCCGCTTCAAAGCCCATTTTTAATGGAGAAAAAACAATATTCCTAACAAGTTTTTAGCCTATAATGGGCATGAACAACCACCTCCTCAACAAAACCCAGGAACCTTAATGTAGTTGATTTAATTTCTTGTGACACACTTGCAGTTTCTGTAATTTTGCCTCTGGCGCTGGCATCCAGCCACAGCAGTGAGTCATTGACAATTCCATTTCAAGGGTTAAATTTACATGTTTTACATAATGAGTACACACATTTTTCCATTCCTACTAATTAAATTCATTGAGTCTTCAGTGACTCCACTGTCACTATGTAAATGGAGGCAACCTACCATTGTTGAGCAAGGCGCAAGGCGACCGGGTCCAACCCTCTCTGTCAGTCACTCCCTGGAACACAGCCAGGCCTTTGCAGGGCTGCAGAGATGACCCAGACACTACAGCACGTATTTCTGGACTTCTGAGAGGGGGGAAAGTGTAAAGTCTGGAAAAATAATAGTATCTTCCAGATCTGTCAGAGACCAGGACTCTCTCTGTGCAAGCTGGGAAGCGTCAGGACTTCACTATTTGCCACTTCCTGATTACATATAAAAGTGCTCATTAAAATAAAATTTCCTACTTTAGTTTCTGTTGCTTGTCTTCGGCAAAATTCTGTACTTTGAAACTGTCAGAAAATACACAGCCCATCCTCCCAGCATCTGCATGTTTCTAAATTCTTCCTGCAAAAGGTTGTCTTCCCTAAGTGTCCTGAGGAACAGAAGGTACTGAAAAGCCATGAAAAGGCAGCAAGCTCTGGGAAGGAGTGGTTTGGAGATATTTCACCTCAGACTTGGCAGACACCCGAGAGCGGCAGAAAAACAGTCTAAACCAAAGATATACTTGTAGCACAGTGATAGAAAGAAAACACTGCAAGCTTTCAGGTAAGAGGCAATGTCTCTGCTTTTCTTTGTGCACCTTTCACTATATATTCTAATCTTGATTGGCATCCTGTCTCTCTATTGTAATTTAAACAAGCAGATATATATGTATCTTTAAATTCACTGAGCCCCCCCTCGACGGCCGAAATTCTCTGGAACTCCTGTGTGAAGGGATATATCGAGTGACCTTGTTTTGCTCCTTGCAGTCCTGGGCAGATTTGCTGCTCCAAGGCTTCTCCAATGGCCCCGCTAACGTTTCGCTTGCCTCTTGGTTGCATTCAGGGAAGTGCTGGCAGAGCTGGGAAGCAGCAGGAGGGAGACAAAGCCCAGCATGGCACAGTGGCACTGCGTACAATACATTGCCAGGGGGCTGCCCAGGAAAACCCGAGCGTCCTCTATTGAGAGCATCTCTACTTGCAGCCAATGGTTAGTGAAGACAAAATATAAAATGTACTTCTTAATTGGACTCCTTGCACTCCAAATGACCACTAATTATTTTGCTTCTTTACTAATCTCTTCCCTAGATGGCTTTCAAGTTATACTTCTGTACCTCTGATACCTCTACAATACTGACTGAGGAAATAATGATCTTACCTTTAAAGTAATGAAGAAGAAAGCATCACACAGGGATATCAAAGCCACCAAAAGACAAATCCAGGTCAAACGAGAAAAGGAAAAGAGAAAAAGAGAAAAAACACAGTTAGATTTGTATTTCACTATGCATGCCAGCTAAACAGGAAAAAAAAAATTAATTCAATTTAGTTTACTTTCTCCAAGCAAATGATGAAGTAAAAATGAAACAGAGTGACACAAAGTGCTTTTGTCAGTGGGTAAAGATTTCAAAGATTTATGCAAATAATTTTTCACCGGCATTCCTTCGTGACACTGATTTGCTGTCATCAAAGGAGTAACAGGAAGATCTTTTGTGTACTATGAAATTTAACATAGACACGTACCATTCCACTTTTGAACACTAAGTATAAGTAATGGATGCAGATATAGAGAAAAGGTAGGGTATGTATCAATATATCTGTCTGCACACATTTAACAATATTAACCCCTTGGCAAAATTCCAGTTCTCGGTGGTACTAGCCCAGCCCATTGCATTTGCCATGTTATCTCAAAACCCCAGGCGCAGTTTTAATATCCAGTCACTTTTCTCTATATTAGCAGTATACTTCCAGCACTCAACCAAGGAAAACACTTTGGAGACCTGTTAAAGCTAAAACAAAAATCCATAAAACAACAGAAGTTTGGTGCAATGAAAGGATAAAAAGGGGAGGGGAATAATTACTTGCAAGTAAAGAAACACAGTCTGTTCTAAAGCCAGAAATTCTATGAGTTTCCTGAGGAATTTATCAGAGAGACTGAAAGACTTCTAGTGCTATTGAAGGAAGCAAGCTCAAGTCCTTTAACTGTCTCTTCATTAGTGCTCCAACACGGTGGTAAAAGGTTTGACATAAGTGTCTGTGAATAAAGGAAAAACCCCAGGCCAACGACAAATTCTGTCTCATGTCGTCTGTGCCCCCCTATCAGGTTTCATGAATTTGGCACGGCATGTTTGAATTATTTTTATAATGCTTTCCATTTTCACTGATGATAAAATTACAACCATAATTTTATTTTTTTTAATATTAAGAGGAACTTTTTTCAGGAGTTGCAAAATCAAGTTTGCATTTATATGAAAATCTTTAACAAAATGGTGTCGTAAGATATCTCGTTTTTTTCTACTCGAGCCCCAATGCTTGACCCTAAACAGCACACATATAAAGAGATGTTCTTCCAGAGAAATTAAGATCATAATGTAAGAAAAAAGACCACAGACAGATACAGAAAGCAGCTGTAATGTGTTGGGGTAGTACAGTAAATGTGTCCACCATGGTGGATGGAGGAAGATAGACACTCACTCTGTTCATCACAACCTTGCAGGAACACGTTAACTAGACACCTGGTCCAGCTTGGTCGGGGCTATGATTGCTCAGCGCTGCCTCCAAGCTCATTAGCCCTACTGATGGCAATGTGCTCCTGCCTGGGCATCTCTGTGCTGGCTCCAGTTCACAGCACAGAAATACTCTGTGATAACAATGAGCTGTGAAACTCCTCTCCTCCCCCAGGCCAGAGCTGGGTGCTGAGAAACTGGCCCTCTAGCCATGAAACACGTGTGGGGACAGGCAGCAGACAAGTTTCAGCTATGACGCTCGCTCTCACTCATCGTGAGGCTATGACGAAAATAAGGGCCTTCTGCCAAAGCATTTCTGCCAGCGTATTCTTCCATCCACCTTTTTTTTCTGTTTATGCAAAAAGACAGGGAGGAAATGAAATTTTGGATAAATCACTCTGCTGAAGGACCCAACAGGGTGGAGAGACCATAGCTCTAAATAAATGCCAGTTATGATCTCACTCCTCAAGAACTACTGAGCAAAGATGAATGAGAAATGAGCAAGCACATGTGTAAGGAGATCTATGGGTTCATATGGTCACAAAAGTGAGCGGAAACATGAACTGTCTCTGACTTTCACCCCAAACCTTTACAGGCTGTCTGTTATTGCCTTGGTACTCATCAATGTATTGAATTCACTCAGTGAATTCCATTTTTGATAAGGAAAGCAGTGAGAATGGAGGAAAGTGGTTCCAAAACACGTGCTAAGTGGAGGAGCGAGCTCTGTAAGGCAGGAGAACCCAAAGGATCTGGAGTCTGGGCAGAGAGTTGGTCTGAGGGCTCTTCCCTCCCGCTGAGATCTGCCCCCAGGAGACTTCTTGTCTCTGGGCTGGACAGAAAAACTGCTGGTTCAGCTGGTCCTCTGAAAGTGACAGGGAGTTTTCCAAGGACTACTTCTACATGATTATTTATCTTTTCCTCTCTCTCAACAGGGCCCTGTTGCTCCACCTCCCCACAGAGAGCTGGCATTAACTATAAAGCACACGCCCAGCTGTGGTGGGGGACTGCCACACTGTGCAGAAATCAAGGAAATTTACTCTCTGTATTTCTAAGATACTCTGATGCCTGGAGGTGCAATATTAAGGCTGCGCTACACAACCAGCAGAAGAAAAGAGTCCTGCACAATTAACTCCAGAAAAAGATACCTTTTTCTATGTGAACACATAATGCTTTGCATCTTACCAGCTTGGCTTTCATTTGTGGGCAATATTGCAGTATTGCAAGATTAAACAGAAAGGCAAAAGGGAATTACTAGCCCTTATTCCTGTGCCAAATGCTAGATGAGCTGTGTGAACATATTTGTTTATAAAGGTAACAATATAAATGACAACTTCTTGACGCTTAAGAGCACCTCCTACTGTAGGGTCAAAATAAACCTCATAAACATCAGTAAATACAGCCCTGCAGCATCCTTGAGAAACTGGCAAAGACTAATAATTCCAATAGGCAGGCAGGAAAACTGAAGCATGAGAGCACTATAATTAGTAATACATAGGAGGCAGGTGTCATACAGCTATATTGCTGGCAGTAAAGCCCCTAGCCCCAGCCCTGGCTTCTGTCAGGCTCCTCGGGCTGGGGCTGGTTGGTGCCAATGCCACGTGCTAAGCGGGGTAGGGGCAGTCGGCCTGTGGTGAGGGGCTCGGGAAGGAGGGAGGGATAAGACACGGTGGCAGGTGAGACCTGCTGCTGTGACCACTCCTGCTGCCTGAGTGTCCACCACATACAGCTTCCTCTGGCTGCTGCCACCCTTGCGATGAAGGCTGGAAGAGGCCAAAGGAGACTGGGGAGCTGGGAGCCCTTGGGACAGGCGTGCTGCTCTCATAGCGTCCCTGCTGTTGTTCTGGGTGCCCGCCTACAAGTTGTAAATGAGTAGCCGAGATACAAGAAACAGGTGACCCTCGCCATGACGGAGTCCAGTTCAGGCTATTTCAAGCATCATCGCTGTGTTCGTCTGGTCCTGCCACACAAGCCAGCGCAGGTATTTATACCACAGCCTTGATCTCAAGAGGACTGTAGCATGACCATAAAGAGGGCTGAGGTATCAAAGGGACTTTTAACTTTTTTTATCTTCAATGGCACAGTACTGATGGAAATATGTTCTGTAACTAGAGATGAACTGAAGATAACGTTGTTTGTATGGAATTGGACATGTACTCTGTCTTCAGCGCTTGCTCTTAAACAAGAAAGCACTGCTCTCTGTCTGCTGCACTTCGTTCCCTGCTGAGCCCAGGGCAGATTCCAGTCATTCCAAACCTAAAGACAGTTTTAAGGGTCTAAGATGTAAGCACATCAAAACTCAGATTTCATTTTAATTTATTTCCTTTTACCTTGTACTGATGGGCACAGTATCTCCTATCAGCAAAAATAAGAGCATCACCCAGTAAATCTCTTTCCAGGGGTCAACATGAGAGCACAGAACAATTGTCAAGGGAGAGCAAGATTATTTGCTTAATTCAAAACCACTTTTTTCTCATTAGCTGGCGGAGAAAGGGAAGGGAGTAGAAAAATCAATAAATATAATAACTTTAGTAATAATCACATAGGGAAAAGTTGAAATGAAGTTAAATAAATGAAGTTTAATAATGATTTTTAATTACAGGGGCTTTCATTTCACTTTTCAAATGGATCTTAAAAACCTTGCCCTTGGAAACCTCACTGTATTTATGAAATAATGAATAATTCAACACAGCTGCAGTTGACACTTTACACACCACTGATGGTAATAGCATTGCTGTGATCAATCTGTAGAATGCTTTTCTTTAAAGTTCCTACATCTGGCTGTTAATACAGCTCTGAATCACAACGCCTTTTGCAGTCCCTAATTTTGTGAAGAGATGCACGCAAGCAGAACTGAACTACTTCCTAAGCTTCTGCGTGCCAGCTTACAAAGGCTGGATTGCTCCACGCGACATCTCATTCAGGGCTGGAGTCGGAAGCACGAAAGAGTGGTCTTGGAAATTACAGCAGGATGGTATCCTGGCTGTTAGCTTTGGGCAGGGAGAGGAGAATGCTCAAGAATGTGCCTACAGGAGAAAAGCGCTTAGATGTGCCCTGGCACGCCAGCTGAACAAGTGAGACTTTTGTCTCTCCAAGGACAATAATTTCTGGAATCCTACAAATGGCAAATTGTTCTTAAGATCTGAATAGGACATTAAAGGAAGAGAAACTGCCTGCTCATTTACCATACAAGAAGTTTGCCCCAGCCCCTTTTCCTGGAATATCCCTCCACCATCAGTGTGCACTGAAGTACTGTTTGTTTGCACTCAACAAGGAGGAAGCTACATATTGCTGAAGCAAGCTCCTCACAGGCAAAGCACCAGTGATACAGAAATCCATAAGCATAAAAGAAATGAAAAGATTACCATTAAAAAACAACAACAATGCAACCTCAAAAAAAACCCCAAACAACAAAGACACTGAAATTTCAGAAGGAAGTTTTCCAGTGAGTGACAGAGCTGTCACTACATTTCATGACAGTGAGATAGGATACGGCTTTAAAGTTCTACCTTAATCAGAGCAAAGCGATGACTTGAGAGAGTTTCAGCTGCACTTCATGCTATTGTTTTTAAGGAACTGCAAAATTGTTAAAAAATTGTGTCATGTTACTTATTATCCCAGTTTTTCAGATGGTGGACTCTTAACTCTGTGGAATACATTCAGGGGACAAAGTCAAGCCATTAAATCATTTATGCACATCAATTTGTGGACATTTGAATCTATGGACATTTGGAAACACAAACGTACACGTGATGCAGACAGACCTCTCCAAGAGCTGTGTGGCTGAATGACTTCATTCACAGGATTTGCTTCACTAGCAAGTTAAAGTGCAAAATATTCTCATTCATTTTGACTGGCAGGATGGGGGTGCCTTGACGTAGACATGGGGGGAAATAGGGTGTGATTGTAGTTCCTGGGGTTCAGAAAACTACTCACAGCTTATTCACAAAATCTGTGTTTTTTCTTCTCGTTCTCCTTTGAAAAGATGCTTGACTCTAAAATGTTGTTTGCCACGCAGAAGTGCCAGAAGCTGTGCTGTCTGTACATACATAATTTCATGAGTCCCTTCCAAAACCACATCCCACAAGTACCAGGTTAGGAGGAGTTCAGATTTCTCTCAGATCCCACTTGTGGGAAATCCCACAAGTCTTCAGTTCTGCTCAAATTCAGTCATTCATTCCTTTCAACCCACTTTCTTGACGACTAAACAGAAAGGCCCTTCAATATAACTTGTACACTTAACTTTCAATCAAAGTGTTAAAAGGTATCTAGAATATACTTAGGAAATATTCAAACAGTAACAGCCTTTTCATTTGGGGCTAATCCTAGGGAAAAGCCCTAGGTCTCTCGGGAGATTTCAGGTTTTATTAGCCATTTGGAAGTTTAGACATTTTAATGTAATTCATAAAAAAATTGGAAGCTTGTGCTCTCATTTACCTGCCAAACCCAAGAAAGAAGTAGTATTAAAACTTACCAGGCAGCAGAAAAAAATATTCTTAAGAGCTACAGGAAAGAAATCTGTGCTGAGAGCCCTTAGGCATGGCTGGAGGGGGATGAGAAGAACCTGCTTTGTGGTGGCATCTATCAAGACATCCCTGTGGCTGACTCAGAGGCTTCTGTAATGTTACCCTGTACCGAACTCAGGGCTATCCACTGATACGGAGGGAGCAGACTGTGGCTTTGGATCCTTCCCTAAAGCCACCAACATTGGACCACCAACTCTAGCAGGGCAGCAGGAGGGAGAACAAACTGTACTCCCCACAAAGATTTTGGATTTAACCGTTTCTGTTACTTTTTGCAGTGTCTCACGCTAGCAAAACAGGATTTCCACTGTTACAGGGCAGGAATACAATCTCAGTCCTAAGGTTCGGTAGGTAAATATAAGAAAAGGTTGGAAATGCTCTGTTTTCCTTTCAAAATTAAAAAAGAAACAACAAAAGCCCAACAAAGTGGGATTTAAAAATTAATCGTGCTTTAGGTTTTAGACCTGCTATTGGCCTTACTCGTCTTCTGTGTGAAGTCACTGTTAAAACTCTGGGGGAATGCTTTCAAAGCATGGAAGACTACAGGCTACCTGGTAATTCTGTCATTAATTAGGGATCTTATTGTTACAGTTTGGGTTTGACATTTAGAAAATATCTTTGAAACCAATCTTAAATGCTAATAAGAGAAATAACTCCGTAGAAAGCCTTCCATACTGAAGATACTCTGTCAGTTTTGCTATAGCTCCCCTCAAGAGTTGCTACAATAGTCTCTTTCAGCCAGGGCTTTAATCTTACAAAACACAGACATACTATTCCATTTGCTAAGTTATTTACCTGGTAATGCAAAACCTGGGCACAGAGCTGACATCTTACTGTGTTTAGACAGACCCGTGTATTAAGCAAATCTTAGTATCATGTCCCTGGTCAGAGATAGCGCAAAGCACCGAGGTCCTGTGAAAGCTGAAGTGCTGCATCACTTACAAAGAAAACACTCGCTTTACAAGAGTGCAAGTTTCTGTAAAACTGCCTTTAGATGGAAGCTGAGTACATGAAAACTCCTGCTTGGGAGGCAAGCTTTGGTTCTGCAGCGCTAGCTTCTCTGACACCTGATTTTTCTTAGCCAAAGAGAACAAAAAGCAGGAAATCTTGATTGAACAGATTTTGTTTTGTTTCTTTTTTTCTCTTTCCTTCAAAAGAATTGCTGATGTCAAAAAATGTCAAAACACAATTAGGGAGGCCTTTCCTCCTCTTCTGTATGCTTTCTGACAGTATTTAATTGTTACCTTCCAAATTAGTTTCAGAACGATGGCAAATAAACGGGGGGAAAAAAAAAAAGTACAACCAGGGATATGGAGCAGACAGGGCTAATGCTTTAGTTTGAGCCTGTGCCTCATGTTCACTGATTTCAGCGTGTCTTTTGCACATACTTTGGCACCTTCCTGAGAGGTGATGGACTGCTCAATTGAGATCTCATCTAATTTTAGTATTTCAGTAGAGCCCATCATTATACAAGCTAAACGGATGTTGAACCAATCTACAAATAGCAAACCTGATCCTACAAAGCCCTTACATTTTGAGAAATAGAAATAAAAAGAAAGACATTGTCTGTAAGGAAACTCTGCAGGTTTCAGCCCAAAAGTAGCACTAGTGCAGCAAAGATCAAAATGCAAACCTAACCTGTTGCAATGTCTAACCTTTGATTATAAGGACTCTGACAAAAGCTACCATCACAGAAAGATCTGCCATACAATACAGTTTCAAGAAAAGCTAAAATAAATAAGTAGGAAAGCACTGACAGGAATTTGGGCCTGGAGCCAGCATGGTGTGATTGATATGGCTTTGCCCACGTGGAGCAGAATAAGAAATTGTGTTTTGAAAAAAAATTGACAGGGGGTTGAGAGTCACGTAGTGTTCTGTTCTGGGTTCAGCATCATCACTGAGAGTCAGGCCAAACTGCACTCTGCATCAAATCTATTTGAGAGAAAAAGAAGTTGGCTTTCACCTACTTTTATTTTTCCCATCTGGAGGCTTAAGCTGCTGCAGACAGTTGCAATGAGCCACCACTCAAGGGATTCACTTCTGGCAGACAGGAAACCCTGACAGCACTGAGCTGCTTTCCAGCTATGCCTCCTTCCCCACCTGGAACGTCCCCTCAGTCCGTCCTCTGGGCTAGCAGAGCTGGTCACATCTCATGCGTCTCTTTAGGCTGTAAGCAGTTGGAAGCTGGAATAGTGCTATGTGTCTTGTAAAGTACCTAGTCCATCCAAGGTGCCATATAAATCAAAACAATCACTTCATTTGATGTAACTTTGTCTTCTGTTGCTAAGTGGAGATGTCAGGGAGAAAATGGCGGGGGGGAAGCTGGCTGGGTTTTTTTAACTCCATTCAAATTGCCTGGGTCTGCAGGATGGCACGCAGCTTAATCTTATGGCTTGCTGAAATGGTTTTCTTTCCTCCTGTCCCTTTAGAGAGTCTTTCTTCAACACTTGCAGCTCCATGCTTCACAAATGCATTAGCCTTCTTCTATGTCCCCGCCTCTGAAATCCTAGTTAGAGGAGAGAAACCTACCCAAAGACAGAGCAAAGTGTGCAGCTGGAGGGGAGACAAGCAGAAGACCGTCCCCAAAAAGCTGCTGGCCCAGCTACCCCTGCCTCTGCTGCCTGTTGGCCTTAAAGAGGGCTGCATACAAAGCTAAGCTTGCAGTACAGGCAATGACAGTAATGCTGCTGATAATAGATTTGGTATTAAGGAGCTTTGTCACTTAGCTCTCAAAAACCTCTTAATTTTACAGAGTGGGGAACAGATAAAATCTGATCAGCTGGATAATGGGCCTACTGCACACCACTGGGGAGAGTGGTGCATGAGCAGTAACTGCATTTTTTTTTCCCTCGTGTGACTCTACCATATAGATTTCAGTGAGAATTTAGGCAGATTAGATTCCCCGCTGTCTTCTCTTTGCACCCATGTATAATAGTGCCAGGCCAAATATGGAAAAAATTAATGAATTAGGACCTTCTACCTACAGACATACATGGACACAGTCGTAGGTTTTATTAAATAATAAGTCTTGAACTTTAAAACTGTTCCTTCCTCACTATAGGAGTCAAAGGTGGTAACGTAATTTCAGCAGCTGAGATATAAGGGAAAACACTGCAGTGGTACTATTTAAAATGCCTCCAATTAGCAATACTGCTGTAAACACACATACTGGTTCCTGATTCTTGTGCATATTTCAACTATTCTGACCCAGTTTACTGCAATTCAACATAACCACCCCTCTGTGCACAACTACAGGCATATAAGCACTGCTTCTTAGAGGTGAACTCAGTGTAGTGAATAATTAAACAAATACATATATTTATCTCCCACTGCCTCCATTTATAAAGTGCTTGTGAATGTAATTTTGTTTAATGGATCACTTACAGCTCTTTTCTTCATAAAAGAAGAAAGCAGACAAAAGAAATACAATGGCAAGATAAGGTGACTTTTTAAAGCTGAGCTGTAACTTGTAGTAACAGAGTTTCTCCAAGTTGGTTCTTCAGTCAATTCAGCTGCAGATGCTGGAACACTCTCCTCCAGAGCTCAAGACCAGCCTAAACCTACACTCCTAGGGCGTCTTCTTTCCATAAAAAAGGCAGAAATTTCCTCAGAATTAAAAATCTCTGTTGCTGAGGATTTCAGAGAGGGAAGAAAGACATTTGGGTCACCAGGTCTACCTTTGCTGAAATAACTCCAAAGAGGAATTTACCCTACAGTACCCAGGGATGTAGACTCTGGCGTGCAGTACTTTACAAGAAGAAATATCCTGTTTGTAGAGCGGGAAAGAGAAATACCAGCTCTGTCAGTCAGACTGACTGAAGCATGGCTCTTCCAAATGTGGCATCTGACCTGGCTGCAGTATGTAGTACACAGTGTTTTAACAAAGGTCAGGAGTTTGCTGCACGTATCTGCTGACCACACTGGAAAGACTGGCGTGTTTCTGAAGCAGATGGGAGATGCCGTTGGTCTCCCCAAGTAAAGCACTTTGACATTCAGAGAGAAGGGCTTGCCAGCTAGCTGACAGCACTGTAAAAGAAACTTCGGGATCCATTTTGATCAGGACAGTTTGACTTTCAAATTTCCAGATATAACCAAAAGGCTGGGAAAAGACTGGTCTGTTGAGGCAACAAAGCAAAGTTTCGGATACATCCTGACAACATGCTTAGGAATGATAACTGGTGAAGTGACAGACTGCCCAGGTGGAATTTCAGAAAAGCACTTGTGGGTCAGTTTTTTGGCAGCTGCATCGCTAACTGGTCCCTGCAGAAAGATACAATTAAATCATTTTTAGGGGCAGAGCACACAGAAATAGTTTACCTGCTTGATGGGACACTCAAATGCACTTAACCACCAGGAGAATTCAGGAGCTGAGGTCTGTTTTCATGGATTGTTCCGGGATCTGCAACTGCATTCTTCTATCTCTGACAAATTATGGGCATATTATGCACCACTTGTTTCAAATCCAGGACTCTTGCAGGTAGAAGAGGCACTGAGAGTCCCATTCTTTCATGTACTGTGAGACAGCAAGCAAGCCCCAGAATCTGCACATTCAGAGTCCACTGCTGGGGAATGCGGTGCAGCAGAAGCAGCCAACACACATTACAACAGGAAAGTGAGAATGTCCTGAGGATTCTCAAAAGACATTTTGAGGGAATCTAGGCCAAACATATATAAAAATTAGATCAGATATCAGTGAGGCTCTGTTCTGAGCTCAAGCAGACAGAGAAAGCAGAGACGGTCAAAGCTGCCTTGCACTTCATGACCTCATTTAGAATCATGTTTTCTTATGCACCAGAAAATATTGGTCTTGCAAGGGACTCACAAAACCACTTTCCTGAAGAACTTCCCATTTGTTTGATAAAGGACTTCTATCTGCCTCTTTCTGTAACTCTGCAGTGGGCAATGAGAGGAGATGAGTACATTGCATTATAGCTTTTTCTTTTCCTTAGAGAGAGTTTTGGGGTTAGTGAATGATGACACTACAAAATATATGGAAAGGAAGAGTGATCTGCTGGCACCAAAACATGACTTTTCTGGCAAGTTTTGATGAAAATTGATGAGAAATACATGCAGTCATGGTCATATTAGCTAATATTGACTCTCTTGGACTAGCTACCAGATGAAATCATGCCCTGGAATGCAGTCTGCTTTGCCAGAAGCATTATTTCTTTCTGGAATTCAATTTTTCAACCCAAGAAACAACCACGTTCTGTCTAAACTGAAAATACCAGACAAGAGTGTCACATTTTAAGTGTGTACTGAAAGTTTGAGTAAAAAGGAAAACAAACAGCCCTTCTTCCTCTTTACCTACCTCTGTCACTTTATTCAAATACTCCTTTCAGGCTGCAAAGAAAAAGACTATTACTTTTAGAGGTACGGCTGGCTTCCAGCACTGTCAAAAGTCAGACCTATTCTGCTGCCACATTTGCCTCAAAATAAGGGGTATTCTGGCATGGGACCAGTGGGGGACACACTAAAAAGTGAATTCTCTTCACAGTGATTCAGAGAAACACTCGAGCTGACCCTAGACCCATTCCCACTCAGGGTAGGAAGCCTTTAAGCGGATATTTAACTTCAGGCATGTGCTTATGCCATGTGCTGTCCAAGAACGGACCGCCAAACTGGGACAACGTGCCTGCACGTGTGTGCACGGGGCAGTGGGCAGTGCCAGAGCTAGTGTTTCAAAGTCCTGGCCTGAGGAGTAGCACACACCTACACTGGCAGGTTTGGAAGTGTCAGCTCTGGGGTATCCTGTATCAAACCCAGTGCACACGCACAGCTGTCATTTAGCTAAGATCTTGGGGCATCTGGCAGCCAAGACATCAACAGGATGTCACCTAAAGGTGTAATGCAGTAGTTTATCCCTAAAACCTGTATGGTTATATAAGCATATATGTTTGCCCAGGGAATGACTGACTGTAGGTGCGTAAAAACTAGTGTATCATTTTGCTAATTGTAGAACAGAGAAAAATGGGTGAAAGCTGGTGACGCTGGACTTTTTTTTTTTAAAGATTGCTGGTAAAGTGCCTGTGAACCATACTGTAAATAACAGCAAGCTGTTTCTGGTCACCTCATCAGGAAAATCAAAGCCCTAAGGTTTGCCAAGTTATTCTGCATCTGTTTGTGTGAAAAGGGGTAAACTTACTGGCTGGAGAATGAGTGAGCTACGAAGCAAAGCAGAAAGCAACCAGGCTGCTGAAGGGTGTGCTGATCCATGCCCCATGAGAATGCTCTCCTGTGCAAAAATGAATGTGCTTTAATTCCTGCCTTACATTTACAATTTTGTTGGCTTGCCCCATACCTCAGAGAAAGCTACTAAAACATTAACAGAGCAGGGAAATCACTGCTATGGGCCCTACGTTTTCTTCCTTCGAATGTAGTCGCGGCATGCAAGTGAAAACAGGACACTTTTCAGCGGGGATGCAGTATTCAGAGACTGCCATGGAAAAATTGAGAGCATGAGGCACACCTGCCTTACACTTGTTCAGACTGAATACAGGGATGGGAAGAGAAGCAGTATCGTTGGGCTGTGGAGAGAAATGCATATCCCTGCAGCAGTTGTTTGCTGGAAGGACATGCTGTGGGCGCCTGGGCGAGAGAGGTTTTTGGGTTTCCACTGAGGTCGCTGGCACTGACGAGAACATGAGAAAATTCGCAGCTCTTCTTGTGAGACTTGCTTGAAGCAAGTGAGAAATGAGAGTGGGGATAGGACAGCCTAATGCGGGATTCAGAAATGCTCTGCCCTGGCCCAGTTCAGCTACTGCTGAACTCGGTGGAGTTTTATCAGTTAATTCAGTGAGAGAGAAGTCAGTACTGAATGTTACTTTATTTGTGGCTGTGCCTTCGGAGGGACAGGTCATCCTTTACATTTACCTCTGTATTACAATAAAGCAGCACACAAAGGCACTTAATCTTCACTTGGGCCAGCAGGAGCTTTTTTGCACTGATTGGTATGTCAGAAACGTGCTGTCTGATATTGAAAGGGCAGCAATTTCCTTGCAGCAAATATGCATATATGTCATGGAGGTGATGTGTTCAGAATAGGGAGATAGGAAAGAAGGAGAAAAGGGAGCCAGCAGCAATCTTGCTTATCTGTGCCTTGCTGTGTTCACAGTCCAGGAGAACTGATATCTGTATCATTGAGATATGGCCTCATTCCTCTTGGGACTGCAGTAACCATCTTCACATGGAAAACAGCTGACAACATGCTACATATAAAAGAGCTTGCCACAACTGATCCTCAACTGCTCCACTTGAAGACTATTAATCTAATTTCTTTATGATTATCTTTTCAGAAATTGGATCCAGCTGTTCAGCAATCTTCAGTGGGAGGTTAATGAATATTGCTGAGCTTGCAGAACAAAATGTTGAGCTTCAAAAAACTTCTGGGTTCATTTTTAATGAAATGTTTTAAATTCTTGGCTTTTATCTATTTTGTAAGCTTCAGAAGTAGCCCTAGCACTCTTTTAACTTGCTTATTTGATATTTTTTCTTAGAAGAAACTCAAAATGTATGTATTAAAATGCATCATATTGTTGCCCTTTTAGCCCAAACAGTATGTAAAATTCAAAGCCTTCCTGTCTTGTTTCCATGAAAAATTGATATGGCTGCAATATTTCTTTGTAAATAAGCAAGACTGCACAAGAATCTACAAAAAGTCTTTTTTTTTTGTCTGAACACACAAGGGAAAAAAAAAAAAGAATAAAACTACTCTTGGAGGCTGGGAGGATGTTAGGGGCAGGTATCCTACATGCCTGACATGGCCATCCCACAGCACCACTTCTAACTACTACTAGGAAGAGGTGGATTTGGCTTGACCCAGTGTGGCTCTCCTCTGCCCTCTCCAGAACTCACTCTTTCACTGGCATTCTGTCTCAGGAAGCCTCAGGAAGCCCGGCCTCAGCATCCTTCATGACCAAACTTACCCTGTTTCCTTTCTGCCTTTCCTTCGTGGTTGCTTTCACAGAAGGAGCTGAAGAGAAGCTGAAAACTCGTTAACTTAGTGGCCCTGCCCTGCTAAGCAACATCCGTGGAAAAGATTTGGGACTTAGCTTTGGCTCTGGCCTTCCTAGCCGGACCGCATCGTTGGCAGGGCCTTTTTGTATTAAATTGTTACCAAGAAAGGAGCATTAAATGGCTTCGTTATTCAGCCTCAATGTAGAATGCTTACTACATATATAGCTGCTTGCCAGGTCTGCGACCGATGGCTATTTTTATCTTCCACCACCGCAATATATTTCCCCCCCCAGGAAAAAGAGAATGCAGCAGCGTAACCGCCTCCTTGTGGAACATTTTGCTTCTTATCAAGTACTGCACGCCTTCTACAATGCCCAGGTGTTTCAGCTGAGACGCACGATGCAAACACACAGCGAAGGCGGTCCCTGGCTTGGAGAACTTCTCACCTTGACACACAACACACCACAGGAAGATCTCTTCTGAAGATGTCAGAAAGAAACCTCTGTCTGAGGCCCCAGACCAGATGATAGAGACTCTACCTCCAAGAAGCCCTCCGTTAGAGTGGGTTATTTTGCTTTTTATTTTATGTGTGGCTTCTGCTTCACATCTGTGTACACTCACGCTACACAATTCTAGTGCCCAAAGATTTACCAGTAGTGTCTAGTTACTCACCTGTATATTTACTGTTGGTATTTCACCCTGTTCTTCTCCTCTAGGGAAAGATTGGTTGGGCAACCTATTATTATACACTCTCAATACAACTCTGCTTTAATTCTATATTCTCCTTGTTTGCACCACTGTCTGTGAAGTTCAAAGTAAACTCTTATGGGTGGAGACAAACTTTTATACAAGGAGCATCACTCCCTCACTGTCCTGGTTTCAGCTGGGACAGAGTTACTTTTCTTAGTAGCTGGTACAGTGTGTTTTGGATGTAGTGTGAGAATAATGTTGGTAACACAGGGATGTTTTAGCTGTTGCTAAGGAGCGCTAATCCTAAATTAAGGATTTTTCAGTTTCCCATGCTCTGCCAGCAAGCAGGTGTACAAGAAGCTGGGAGGGAGCTTGGCCAGGACAGCTGACCCGAACCAGCCAAAGGGATGTTCCATACCATAGAATGTCAGGCTCAGGATATAAAGCGGGGGGAGTTGGTCGGGAGGGGCAGATCGCTGCTCAGACGTCAGTCAGCAGGTGGTGAGCAATTGCACCGTGCGTCACTTGCCTTTTCTTGGGTTTTATTTCTCTCTCTTTTTAGTTATATTCCTTTTCATTACAATTATTATTGTAATAATACTTTATTATTGCTGTTGTTATTATTTTTTATTTTACTTTAGTTATTAAACCATTCTTATCTCAACCCACGAGTTTTACTTCTTTTTTTCGATTCTCTTCCCCATCCCACTGGGAGGTGGGAGGAGTGAGCGAGTAGCTGTGTGGTGCTGAGTTGCTGGCTGGGGTTAAACCACGACACTCGCTCACCTTTGGGACCAACTCCAGGCACAGCAACACAAATGGCTGTGCTGTCTGTTCTCTCAGGCCAATTTTTCATGTAGCTGTCTTGCCAGCCTTACAAAACCATTTTGCCAAAGAAGTCAGGAACAGATCTAATCTATGCTCATATGTATTGCCTTCATATTTTCCAGCATTAGGCATTTACAGACAGACCTTTGCGACAAGTTTACTACTTCCCATGTTTATGTCCTAAGCAAATGCTAGCAGGATAAGCGTGTTGTCTGCTTCAGTCCCCGCTTGCCTGCTTCTCACCAAAATAGTTTTGTACGATCTGCCTCTGGGTCAGCTCCACAGCTCTCCACGGCAAGCTGGTTCTCTTGTCTGTTTATCCCCTAACTAAACACTGGTAAATACAAAAATGACACGCTATTTTTTGCAGGAAGAAATAAATTGACCTTTAGTCTCGCTCTGCCCTTTACTGTATAAAATAATAAAAAGAGTAAGAAAAAATGCGTACTTGGTGCACAGTCCCAGTGACTTTTAGGCATATCTTAAGCAGGTCTGTAGTGCATGAGTGGACATAGTTTATTACAACTCTGGCATTTTTACGTCGGTTTGCTATCAACAGGAAGCAAACTGTTTGAGACATGCCAGACAAATAGTTTTGTGAAATCTTGCAGCCTCCTAAAGGAATGCTTTTAAGCAGCTAAACTGGGGAAATCTCTCAAATGAAACTAAGCAATAGCTCGTCATCAGATGCGCTGACAGAAGGACAGAGCACTGTTTCAACCACAAGAAAATCCACCCTACTATCGAGTTAAAAGCTGCACTAGGCTAATTATGAATCTGGATAATAATCGTGAAAGGAAGTGGGAGAGACTGTTCCTTACAAGTTGTAAAATGCATTTATGCTGCACAAAACTCCTTTTGCAGCTCTATAGGCACATGGGCTTGCATTCAAATGGCCTGATCTCCAGCTCAGGCTCTGGGGCTAGTGCTTCTTTGCTGGCTCGCTCACTTGTATCCTGTCAAATCACCGTTTAGGGGTACAACTTTCATCACCAAAATCAAGATGAGAGTGGAAACTGAGGCTGTCCCAATAAATGGCCCAGCTCAAGAGCCAGCTTTACTTAATTGCCTTTGGAAGTTGTAATACTGCTCATATTCAGACTACAAGTTTCATGCTTTGTTGGGAATATGCTGCAGAACACCCTGATGGGTCTCATATACAGAGATGTAACATCCTTTTCCGAGACTGCAAAGGTCACATTCTTGTAACCTCTTTCCTCTTTGTCTTGGACTGTTGGATAGCAACTGTGGGAAAGGGTGAGCTTTAAAATATTGCAAAGGTTTGCAACGGGAAGGTATCATTAATTTGCATTTCTTTCTTGCAAATTGAGAAATGCAGTTCAAAACGCCCCTGTATGTAATATTCTCCTCCTTTTTAATATCCAGGATACCTCCATCAACTGGCGTTAACAGGGCTCAGCACAGCAAATTAATTATGGGTAGACTCCAATCTTTCAGTATAATTGCTGGATACTGTGGTATTATAAACATTGGCAAGGACATCACAGGTGGAAACAGCCTCCTCATATATTAAGCTTAAAAAGATCGTACTGTACAATTTACATTTAACTCCTTCATAATGTTAATAAAAAGCCTCATGAGCAGTATGTATTTTAAGACCAGCTCTGATACTCAAGAGTAGGTGCACGCATTTAGAAAGATATAATTTACACTTTGATTCTGAGTACATGCAACACTGTATAAAGGAGTTGACTTGTCCTCTATAAATATTTTCGAGGTAACTTCAAAGGCCAACTGGAATCTCTTCTATGGAAAATACGCAAACTCTAGGATTACACACATGGGGAGGGAGACTCAGCTCAGGGGAAAGATAATGAACAGCTCGGCTCTCCCTCCAAGGTCACTGCCTCACGTCCAGCCTTGATAGATGTTTCTACCTAGAGACTGATCACTGCTCGACATAAACTGGGGCACTCCTAATCCAGTCCCCAGGCAACAGATACCTCTATTAAAAAACAAACCTTACACAACTTGGTAGACAATAACTGGCAAGGCCAGAAGAGATGCAAAGGAATGAGGACATGCGAATTAACGACCACTTTGACCTACCTGCATCCTCATCATTGTAATAGCTCAGCTAATATTCTTAAAAGGGCTTCTTCATGCCAAAGAGGAAACGCTGTACTTGGGGACTGCAGGGAAAACTATTCCTTCTTTCCATAATGAGTCTAAATGGTGAAGAGAGGAGCCCATGCACCAGCATTTTCAAGGCAGCACTTCTCAGCTGTGCTGCATTTAGGGGGAAGAATGATCTACAGTCCTTCTGGCAGCAAGGTCAACTGCAGTAGCTCCCACCATCCCTCCTTGCCCTGAACAGCTCTTTTCCACCCCCAACGCACTCACTTCAGCGGTGCCAGAACAACTGCTTCATGGGCCTGAATGCTTGGCTTGATCAGGCAACTGAGCCATGTTAAAAATAACCCAGCAAAGAAACAAGTCCTAACTGCTTTTCCTGATCCAGTTCAGCACGCAGCCCCTGAGACAGCAGCTGCAGGAGGCAGGGGAGAAAGGAGGAGACAGCAAAGGAACTGTTAGCCAGCAAAGCCACCCATAATCAGATTTCCAAACCATGCTCTAATTTGATCCTCACATCCTCCAATCTCATGGAATTGCACTGGGTTTTGCCTCATTTTATATATTAAGAAACGAATGAGTTAGTGAAATATCCCAGTGCCTTGCCTGCATAAGTGGAGAGTTGGGAGCTGACGGGGTGAATGTCAAGTATTTCTAAACAGCCAGTAGAGCCAAGGGTCCTGGAGGAGCAGAGAGATGGCACAGGAGGGAAGAGACGTAACAGCTGATCCTCAGCACCAGGCCCAGACACCGGAGAACAGCTCTGATGGGGCAACACCCCAGTAGTGAGCTGGGATCAGGCCCGGGATGCTGCAGTTCTGGGCCCCACTCCATAGGGCCTCAGCACATCCCTGAGCATCTCTGACCCTTCTACACATTGCCTCTTTGGCAACAAACAGCCCCTTCCAGCTGCCTGCTACCTGAGCGTACTTCAAACAGATGACTTCTGCATAGGGGCTTCTCCAGTCTCTGATGTGCTGGACGGGGGATGCAAAACTGCCTCTACAGCCTAAACAGGACTCCAGTGGTGTGCAGTGCCCTGGGGGTAGGGGACAGACAGGCTCCTGCCCCAACAAGGGACCAAATAGGGAATTATAAAATTAAATTCACCTTGTGTAGCTCCAACTTGCTAACCAAAAGATAACTTTAAACATCATATGAAACTACAGCCTACTCCTTTTCACAATGGTTTGGGTTTCTTCCAGTCAGAACAACTGTGTCTCTCTCCTCCTTGCAGTTCAGTTGTACTTCCCCTATACACAGGTTTCCCATGGGTCCAACCAAACTCTTGGGACAATCACATTATAAACATTTACCAAGAAGATGCAGAACTTCCAGCAAACTCCACTATCAACCTGCTATAGTATTACAACCCTTTTCTAGATTAAAAAAACAGGCTCAGAATTGTTAAAGAGATACCCAGGAGACTGTTAATTAGAGAAGACTCAGAAATACCACAACACGGAGTATCACAGTCCATCTCAACACAGATAGAGTCTATTAAACCTCCAGGGCTACATACCAAAACACAGGCATCCACCCAACCCACACTCCCACTTCACCCTGTATTTCTGAGGTTTGCTACGAAATCCTGTGCATGGCAAAACAACAGCCAGTGACAGGGTCTGTTGTGGGCAAATATCCAGCTAGCTGCCAAAGCGACCACCTGCAGGACCTCAGGAATCTCCTCCTTAGAGATTTTAAGAAGAAGTTAGATAAATATCTGTGAGGAGCAGTTTAGTTGGAATTGATCCTGCCTGGGGGCAGCGGGATGGAGTAGATGACTTCTTGTCCTTTCTAGGTCTATCTTCTGCAATTCTGGTGAAGGCAGAGAGAGCAGAAGCCTGATTCTATTCCTGTCTCCGACAATGACTTTTCATTCATCCTTGCAATTACCATTAGCTTCTCAGATTGCTCTGCTTGCCATAAAAATGGGATTAAAGCACTTCCTAATTCATATGAACATGTAAAGTGCATATACACACAGAAATACATGCATGATGTACATCTCTAGCTATATTTGTATTTATAACCATTTATCTACAAAACATACGTATACTGTTTCTATTTTCTATTTATTTTTTTCTATTCCAAAGCTGCTACTCACAACTGCTATTTTTAAAGCAGAGAGAGTTTACATGTCAGACTAGTCGAGCTTTTCTTATAATACAAATGAGTGATTACAACTCCTGAAGCCAGAACAAATAACCGACTGCTATGGTATGCCGTAGCCATCATATTCCAAACCATCACATCTATCAGTAGTATCTCCCTTTTGTGCCAGTATGCGCCAAACTGAGTAAAACGTGAGCTCTAAGATACAGTAATATTCTCCAGCTCATGTCATACTGAGAGAAGCCATAGGAGAGGGACAGACATGTCATGTAAGACAAAACTTCTGTGTGAAGGCCCCAGAAGGCAGAAAAAGCTAGCTGCACTTTAGTAGTTGCTTTTCAGTTAATGCCTGAGCAGAGTGGTGGTTTAAACTTCACTAAACCACACCACAGAACAGAAACAGAAAAATCTTTCTTGGCTTATCTGTTGAGCCATTGCTTCAACGTGCTCCATGCCAGCAGCTGAACTACAATATATGGTCTTGCATCTTATGTATAACGTGTAGTTTACTAAAATATATTTTACAGGTAAGTGTACACAATACAGGATTCATACATAACAACCAGCCTCCACTTAGGTTTTTACAAAATGCAGGGCAGCGAAACCTAATCACTGCTTGTTGAATCACGTTCATTATTTCTCAAAATAGGCTTCTGCTCTTTGAAGAGGACGCATACACAGATATTGCAGGCGCATTCATCAGGGCCAGCTGAGATATCTGGTGTCCTGCGTGCATCTACATACATTATCTATGACCGTGCAATAGCTGAATATGTACAGACAAGTTTTAACCACTATATAACTATTACACACACACATTTCTGCAGAGATTAGACGTCTGTTCTCAAGAAATGACAGGAAATGACTAGGGAAAATTTACGAAAACTGAAATAATCACCATGCAAATCACCAAAGTGGGTTTGAGATGCAAAGGGATTTAATTCATCAATTTGCACAGATTAGGCAAAACTGAAATTCACTGCATTAAGAGCTCCTATTTATTTCTTAAAACGTTTCTTGGCTGGGAGCCATTAGGTACTTGTAAAAGATTAGAATTATTGGTGTTTGATGGGCTCTCCTAAAAGGAACGGAAGGGAGAAAATGGCAGATTTGAGTCATTGGGATCATCTTCTGTTAACTCCTGTATTTTACAAAAATACACTTTTAAAAGCATAAATAGATGACAGATTGCCTAACTACCACCTAGCATGATTCCTGGCCATTTCCACTCTCGGTAAGCACGCTTCCAGGCAAACCACCTGCGCTTTGCAAGTGTTCCTCCTTACTCACGCTGACACATACCATAGGCTGAAAGATTCATTTTACAGACCATTTTGTTTTGTCCTGCCACGTGAACACTCAACAACTCTACCATAATAGCAAAACAGCTATTACAGACCACTAAGCTAGATCCCTTCTCTTTTAAATAATGTAAGTGGGCCGACTTTATTTAAGATGAAGGATGAGCTATCCTGACAGTAAGACACCATTCATTAGGCTGCCTGCAAATCTTCCTCATGCAGCATCTGTCAATATATGTCCGAAGCAAGCATCAAATCTTCCCTGCTCTTCTTATCCCAGACACACTGCTATCCCCCTCCTAGACATCCCTTGTGTGGACGATGCTGCCTGTCCCAAGCCCAACGGGGTTGTGGTATGCGTCTCGGAAAGAACTACAATCATTCCAGCCAATTTGATTTACAAGCGAGGACTTAATCTCAGTTTTTTATTGGGCAAGACATTAGCACCCTAATGCATTTCATTAACTGTGTATCAGCAGACCCAATTTGTTGATTGACTGAAGTTATTTGATTTGCAAGGTTTGTGGAAAGAAATGCTTATGTTGACCTTGTAGTCCAATACAGAAGAAAACCAGCAATCTCTAAGACAGTTCTACAACACAAAAATATGCCCAGAGCGGACAAAGCAGTAATTTCTGGTTTTAAAGGTAATTAGTTTTGAAAATTACACTTATACAGACCTGCTTTATCTTATACTTTTAAAAAGTCCTCTAATTTGCCTTCAGTAGTGCTTCTGCCCTAGAACAGTGACAAATGGAACTTGAGAATTAAGCCGAACTCAAAGGGCCCGATCCTGTGAAAACTGATTTTGGTAGGCGAGACGTCTGCTTGACTTCAGCACATATGGGACTGTGTGTGAGACTGGGGTTACTGCTTATTCCAGAAAAGTTGGCCCAAGTCTAGCTTCTTACATTGTTTTTCCTTTCCATTAATCTGTCAACCTGAAAAATGGTTTAAATTATTGTTATGCCCACTTATAGGATTCCTTTATTTTGTCAGAATTTTGTAAAAGAATCTGAATGTTTGATATGTTCAGATTAGGGTGAAAGCCGTCACATCCCAATGGAACAAATTTTAAAATTCTACTGCAAACAGGTTACCTGGCATTTTAAGATGTTAGCCCCTCTGGAGTTTGCCCATCTATCTATGATGCATTAAAAATTCACTGCTTATCGTAGCTCATACAGGCACGAAAAAAGCATGGCTAAAAATCTGGGTGAGACAAATTGTCATATTTGTCAAGAATAATGCTAGCCAGAGACATATGGCTGCTTAATTCCAGTGTTTTGCAAAAATTAACTGTACGTTAACCTTTCCTCCTTGTTTTATAATTTATATCAAGTGCTAATAGTGACTAAACTATAACTAAAATTTGTTTGGGTCTTTAAGGGATGGGATAAAACGTGGCACATGAAGAGGAGATTTGGCAGCAATGCAGAGTGCATCCAGCAGTAATCGGTTAAGGACCAGTTCTGTGCAATTTGTTGCACTGCTGGAGGCTCAAACCTGCAGCTCTTCTAGAGATTGACAAGACTTTTAGTCTTGTCATCCATGTACTTTTTATAACATTAGTCAATAACACTGAGCACGAAGAAATCTTGCATGAATTAAAAAAGGTGTTATCTTTCTTACCTTGAGAAGTAGCAAAGAAACCACATGGGGCTTGTACTTTTTAGGATGAATATACAAAGCTTAAATGATAGGGGTTTCTGAGTTTTTCTTTTTTGTTTTACTAAGTTTTCTTCCCTGCTTCTTATGTATAATACAGATTTATGTCTTGCCTACTCTGAAAGGCCATGCTAATGCCAAAAGTTATGACAGCCCGAGAATCAAGAGAATGGAAGCCGTGTAACTGAAAAGACCTTTCAATTTAGGCTCCTTAAAAGCTCTAATATTTTGTTTAAAATTCCAACAGCTAACGAGCATTTTTCAGATGGGATGTCCTTGTTAGCAATTCAATAGCTCTACTCTTTCAATTATCAAGTAGGATCACACTCATGCTTGAATACCTAGGAGCAAAAATGGGTACAAGCCTCGAGCACAAGAACATCCTTTGAAAAGGTCACTTTTAAAAGACATTCCAGAATGCAATATAGGGCAGCTGTGTTACCTCCCTCAAGAGCCTAGCATGTTTTCACTCCTTTTAAATATAATTCTGGAGAAACGAACAGGCCTCCTTTTTCTCCTTGGCTTTGCAGAGAGCTGCATGTAGTACTTAGCTCTTGGTACACTGGTACTCCTGCTTTACGGCATGCACAGCATCCAAATTTTGACATTTATTCTAATTGCCTGTGTTGGGAGTACAGCCTTCCTAGCCAGTCAAAGGAGAGAAAGACTCCCCTGGATGGTGATACAAAGCATGTGAAACAGAAGCCTCTCTCTCTGTTAACAATATAAAAAGCTTGAAGTTAGATGCTGTGCTGTTATTCTGGCTGTGACGGTCCAAAGTTGCATATCAGCCCTGATTACGAGTGATTTAGCATGAATATACGTCACTGTGCTTAAGCACCTTCAAAACCAAGGACATTTTGGAAAATGCTAGATAAAATTCAGTTATGATTTACAAATTGTATGTTCTTATGCCTTACGTTCATATATATACTTGTATAGCCTCTGTGCGTGTGTGTAAATGTTTGAAAATTTTCACTACTTCATTTGCTCCTGAGTGTAACCGAAGGTGCTGGCTGGGACTTTACAAGGCACGGTGGGGGAAAGCAGCTGGGGAGCCGAGTGCTGCTGCGCTGGGAGCAGCGCAGGGCTCGCACGCCCTCCGGCAGCTCTCTGCTTGGCAGCTTTATGGAACCTCTACCTACTTACTGAGCTCCAGAGCGAGGTACCACACATTTCTTTTTAAATTTGGCTTTGCCTTTGTTCTTAGCTTTTTGGTTTCTTCCTGACAAAACATCAGTGGTGGTACTAACACTTGGCAGCCAGCAGGGGTGGCTTGTTAGTTTCCGCCCTCTCCCTCCCATCTAGATCCCAGCCCTGGCAGAAAATATATATTTTTATTATTGCTTAAATCCCCTTCCCCGAACTCCTCTTTACTCAGTGCACTACTAACATTAAAACTATTAACAGCAGTAGTTCAAGGTAGAGGTTTGCTGCGCACTTCAACTTCTCTGCTCTACAATTATGGCAAGGGAAGAAAAGAAACATCTTTTATTAGAGGGAGATGACAGTGAGGTAGGGAGGCACTTTTTTTTTCATTTCAGCTATTATCTGTATTTTGGAGTTTGTTTCTATGTACTGTCACAACAGATAAGGTATGAGGCACAGGGAAGAAACCACAGTATTTTGAAACTACACAGCTTTAAGAAAAGCTATAGTCACAAGGATGACTGGTACCTAACCAGATCACAACTTAGGAAGAAAAAAGCATAGGACTTCAAAACCCCGTTTCATATTAGGACTAGACTGCACACAGCAGGACAATCAGCCACCACTGCTTCCAACGGGGCACTCCTGAGAAACTGCCCTTACTGCTCTGAGTGGACGACAGGAAAGTAAAAAAAACATGATGGGGGGATGTTAGTTTACGCTGTGATAATGTCTAGATTCAGCATATAAGCCGAGTAGGGTTGTTTTGACTGATCTTGGAATAGCTGAAAAGAAGAATGAAAAAAAAAGCCCAGGTTTTCCGGATTAGAGAACCCTCTCATGTCTCTCTGCAAGCTCACTTGCTGCTTCCCACTCTGAAATGTGGGATGAAATGATCTAATTCAAAAAAATAAACTAATGGAAAACAATATTAAAAGGAACAAAGCCAAAGGATGCTCGTCAGCCAAGTGGGTCCCACTCCCCTTTATTATAATGCCATATGCCACTGGGGGAACTCGCTTCTGGCATTGCTGCTGCTCTGCACTGCACAGCTTTGGGTGCATGCGGCTCCTGTGTGGGCCCACACGGTCCGCTCAGAGTGAAACCCTTAGAAGGAGCTGGCAAATCTTCCCTTCGCTTTTCCTCAGGAAGAAGGAAACAAAGCACCACATTTATTTGTTGTTCCTTTGCCAAATTGTGACATGCAAACAAGCACATTGGGGAAAGGAGGCCTTGCCAGAAAACTAGCTGTCTCTGCTTTTCTCTGCTGTAAAAGAAAGCATGTGTATTCGTGCATATGTGTGTGCATGGACTTGGATGGAGAGAGAAGATGAAGTAATGATTTCCTCCCTCCTCCACAGGCCAATTAACATTCCCTTGGAGGTTTTTAATTAAAGCAAATGTCCGCCCAACAAAGAAGGCAAGTCTGGGAGGTTGACATCACACCTCCTCAAAAAACACACACAGACACACCTCCCAGATAAAGGCTATTTATTATCTGCTCAAGAGACTTTCTGGGATTCATTCCCCTCTTTTGGCCTCACTGTGGCCAAAGAGTCCCTTTCTTATCTGTCTGACAGGTCCATACAATGCTTAATTGACTTGCCTGGGGTCTTGAGTTTTCTTTCTTTAGGGGAAGCAGAGCTTCAGGATGGTGATGGAGAGAGATCCTGTCCTTTTGGCTTTTAATGAAAAGACTCCCGTAATAATGCCATCCATTTGCAACCACGACCCCCTAGAAGATACTGTGTGGACAACTGTTTTCCTCACAACAGTTAGTGGGAGCTGGGAAAAACACAGTGCTGAATTCTCAACTACTTTGCCTTTTGTTTTCCTAATACTATAAAAAATACAGCATTCAAGAGGTGGAACTTCCCTTACACTGAAGCTGGATTTCACAGACACCAAAAACTTCAAATAAGTCAGTCCTGCTCAGATATAAGCATGGCTGACTGCAAACACACTTTTGACAAGTAAGAAAGTTTGAGAAGGGACACCTACTGCTGAAAGCCCATAGAAATACTAAATAATGGCCTGAAGGTGGCTGAGATGAGTACTGAATGTTCATAGACCCACAGGTAGGAACACAAGAGCACTCAGTCCCGAGTGGCAGTATCTCTGCCATTATTAATGACTAGGAGTTACGCAACTTCTGTCCACAGAGCTTGGGATTAACTACATTTTTCCCCAGCAGCACTGGATGGCAGCATGGACCCTGCAAACGTGGTCCGATGAGAGGAGCTGAGCCACTTAAACCAGCCTGCTGCTGCCAGCAGAAGCGGTGCTGCTCTCCCCTCACCATTTTGGGACACAGAGTCTTGCCCTCTTCTTTGGCTCTGCATTGGCACTCATCTGATGTCTCCTTAAGACAAGTCAGCACATCAAGCTTTTATGCGTAAAAGCACATCAAGTCAGCCCACGATTTGCACCCCCCCCCCGCTGTTTTTTCAATATTGTTTTTTTGCAGGTTTAGTATAGCAAATCCACTCCTTAAGATGCCAATCATGCCCCAAAGCCAGTGCAAAGGAAAAGGCATGCATGGAGTGGAGAAGGGAAGACAGAAAACTGTGCCTGCTCCTTTGGGAGCTGTTAGTTGTCATTTCAGCTCGACTTTCTGTAAATGCATCCTAAGCAGTGAAGGGTGGTGGGATAGGGCAGGGGGCAGGGTTTGAATATACTTCTTTCACGTGAAAGAGCACTGCAATATATCTCAGTGATCAATGTATCAGTAAGTGTTCCCAGCCAGTTTACCCACCACAGTAGTCTAATCTAAAACTTTGCCATAAATCTAGTCTTAACAACTGCAGATGAGAATATACATTTATAAACTGGCATCAGGAGTCTGCGCAGCAGGTAGCTGCCTGGAGTGGCAGACGGCGTGGGCAGCCGCGCAGCCCAGCTGACGCAAACCTGGCCTGTGGGGTTCCTGGCTCCCCCTGCTCCCCCATCCTTCCAGTGCAGCAGGGCAACAGCCAGAAAACGCCGCTATTGCCCTGAGCAGACCAACCTGCTGCCAAGCTTGCACCCCTGACCAGGGCCAGAGTGAGGAAGAAGTAAGAAGATGATGGTGTTTGCATCCTTTGCCTTTTTTGGCTGCTGCTGTAGCCAGACCTTGGTGAACTCACTGTGCTTGGTGAAATCTGGCTGCTAAAAATCTGCTTCTCTTTCCCAGAAGAAGAAGGATGTGGCTAGCCCTGCTGGATGGGACTGAAGTTGGTGAGCAGCCCCTCTCATTCACACATGGCACCAAGAAATGATTTTGTCTTTGACCCTGTGGTTGTGAAATTCAATTCTTCCTAAATGCCCTTACTGATGGATCTATGAGAGGATGTGGAAACGGTGCAGCAGAGGAATAGTAAATGAGCAAGGAGGGAGTGCTCGAGGGAACCTTCCCTTTCCTACCCCTCACAGCTTTAGGGCAGAACTTTGGAGAGGCTGCTGACAGCACAGGGAATGAACCATGTGCTGCCACGGGGAAGGTGACGGCAGAGCACTTGCCATCTGTGAACATCTGTGAGATTCATGGGCCTTAATAACCCTTGAGCTCGGTAAGGTCTGTACACACTGCCAATTGTATGCAATAAAGTGCAGGAAATTCTCAATAGAAAACCAGGAAAAGTGGGATTCTTATAGCTACTTGCAGTTCAGAGAACTGGCCCATCACTAGTAGTTTGTACTGGAGGGTAAGAAACTGTCCCTGTGACTCACGTTCACTCAATATACTGAGTGTCTCTTTGTTGTATTAAAATCAATTGCCATAATTACGTAACAAAAAAGAGAAAACTGAGACAGACAGAAACTGAGTGCATGCTAGTGAACCATCCACATACTGTAATAAAAACAAAAGGAAATCTGCAATTAAGAACTAGGACATTCCATAAACTGTTTCTCTAATTCGACAGCTTAGTATCTCTTCCATCTTGCACTCCGAAATTAAAAGACGCTGCTTTTGCATCCCACCAGTGCTTTCACTGCTGTTCTCACGCAGCAGTGTAATTGAAAACCCTAGAACTCTGTCCCATGCTCACAGCTGTACGCTGTATGCATACACCAAGCAGTATGTTCCCAAGGTATTAAAATGTAGCAGAGGCTCTCTAAAGGTCCCCATCCTCACATAGCATTTTGCACATACCTAAAGGCAGACAAAGTATACCGAGATCCTCAGGTGAAAGTATTCAAATGCAAAGAATAATAATTATAAACAAAGTTAATGAACAAGTCCATTTCAAGAGATAAATGCATCATACATTCTATGTTTATATATTAATATATTATAATTAATTCCCTCTAGCACTAATGCCGGCTTGGCCTGGAACCAAAGCAGCTGTCTTGGGGGATTCTCTGCATGGTACTCCCTCTTAAATACACTAGAAGCAGACATTTATCCACTTTTAGGCCTTTTATAATGTTTGCATGGACAAAAATAGAGAAAGAGGCAAAGACGGGAGGCGTGGGGAGAAAAGAATAAAAACAAAAAAAGAAATGCAGCCTGGAAGTCAGGAAAAGCGAGTTTCCCGCAGCACAGCTCCGGGGGGGCTTTCTAAGTCTCTCAATAGTGATTCAGAGAGCCGACGCTTACTGGAAGAAACCAGGCTAAAGAGATTATCTGAGTTTGCAATTGTATATTGGTTTGGTTATTTTACATGCGGCTTCTGATGTCCATTTCTATTCCAGAGACAGAGCTAAAACGCTTGGCTTTGCTACAGCTCAGAAAAGGGCATGCAGGGAGGCAGCTTTCATCAGTGCTGCAATGCAAAAAAGTCCATAATCTCTCCAAAGTCCAGTGTTACTTTTCTTTGTAACTTGGCCTTTGTCTGCTGGTATATCAAATCTACAAATCTCAAAATGGTTTCCAGTGTACACTTTAATGGCTGCTGCAATGTATTCCAGTGACCTACTGGGATCTGACACTCTGCGTTAGCAAAAAGTCCTGTTATTTAACCTCCTAAGCTGCACCTTGACCTGAGCCGGAGGCTAGGAGACTGCAAGGGTCCAGCCACGGTGAAAACAAGTACTTCAAAGAAAGACAAAATGATCTTTGCAAAAATATAGAAAAAATACAGCTCATGAATAATGTACTACTAATTTTGCATCAAATAACATATGCAGCACTGTATTCATAAACTTGTAGAAAGGAAGGAATCTTCACACCAAAAATGATGAAGCTCTCAAACTTTAAGGAACATTAACAGATTGGCTGGCCTGTTACAAATAATCATAACCTAAGTTTAAGAAAATAAGTTGCTCAGGTTGAAAGCGTCTCATTACAGGTGGAGCTGAGAACTGCCTCCCAAAAAAGATTTATGTGTCAGAGAAGCATCCTCTCTTACCATCTAAAGACTAAGGTACATCTGCACAAAGTACAACAAAGGGACATTCCTAACTTTATCACCTTGTCTTCAGACAGATCAGACCTATCTTTAGTCTGATGTTGTGATTCTGTGGGTAACTTAACCTGCCTGATTGTGTATCCTGTGGTTAAACTAGTTTCTTTGGAGGTGAAGAGTTCACCAGTTCTAAAGCTTCTCACCTGTGACCATTTCCAGCTCTCTCTGACCTACTTCTCCTAAAAGCCTCAATTTATAAAGTATAAAACTTACTTCCTTATAAAGCACCCAAAACCCTACTAAAAGGGTCTACAAGCTCTATTGGGATTACTATAGACCCCTGGCTTTTGTACTGGCCTTCCTTGCCTCTGAAGGATGGGTCTGGGTCTGTCCATCCCTGTGCGCCGGAAGCCTGGCCTGCAGCTGAAAATACTACTTATTACTAAATGTTGATGTTATTTTTCTTACCTTTCAGGGCTGTCAAAGTATTTTCAAGTATGTAAAACAGCAGTACTGGGGCAAGGGATTTCATGGACTGTCCTGTCACATTGTTTTATATAAAAGGATTAAATTAGTGCAAGCTGACTCCATCAATGAGATGTTAGTCTGCAAGCTGCATCCATATGTGTAACAAAGCACAGGAAGATAGAGAGAGATTAAGGTCACATTGAATAAACAAGAACAAGCACAAAGTCCATACACCCCTCTTTGTGGACAGCCATTTACAAGACTGCAAGTTGAAGCAGCCCTGTAAGAACCACCTGATACTTGGAAAGTCAGGCACAGCCTCCAAGTGCAACATAGAGAGTGCCCAAAGGAGGCGAGGTGATGATCTCATCTTGGCTATTGGGGAAGATCAGGCGTCCCTGCATACACAGCTAGTTCTAGCACTGCTTCGAGACTGCTAACGTCGCCATCCTCAGAATTCCTCTTAGGGTCCACACCGGGACGTTTTGCTTCTATTTCAGCACATTCCCGAAACCTGGCTTTGAATGGTGCTGAAGGAGAGATGTGCCGACATTGCTGGTTCTCCCTTACAGCACTGAATCCAGCCAGGTCTTTGGAGCACCTCGTTCAGCACTTGGAAGAAAATGGGGCATCGATGAGAACTTACTTGGTTAAAACAAGATCATGGACAGCAACATGGCAGCAACAAAAGACACAGCAAAAATAGCTACCGGCTTTTCCTCTTGGAGCATTTACCATTCATTGGACAGCAGAGCTGCAATGTAGAGCTGTTGTCACCTCCAGACAGCAGCAGATACCAGATAAGTCTATAGCAACAGCAGTGGGGAAGGCATATTTTTGTCACACACCAAAGCTTCTGCATGAGAGAGGCTTGTTATGAATGCTGGTTTCAGGCAAAGCTTTCCAAATCTTTCTGCACCAAAACCATCAATCCACAGGGCACAACTCTAAGAAACCAGGGTTCATCGGTTCTGCTGCTCACAAGGTGACTTCTGTGCACAAGCACATAGTCTGGGACAAGACTTTTTACTCACATAATATCCTCTAATGCTACCACTGGCAGCTTCTGCTGAAAATGGCAGCGTTTCAATGCATCTTCTTCACCACAGAGGAAAAAATACTAACTTCCACTGAAGTCACTGTTCCTGGAATCTGAATTTCCTTTGCCTAGCATGCACTGTAGATTAAGCAGAGTGACAGTATGGTGTGTCAAACTAAACTAAACTAACACAGCTCAATTCTTTTTGGATCTTTTACTATAGCTGCAACTAAAAATAAATGTCAGCCAGTGACATACCAAGCGCTAATCAGCACCTTCCCTTTTTTATTTTAGGAGACCTTACAGTATTTTGTTTGGGTTTTTTTGTCAGGAAATTTCCAATCTTAAATCTTACATCTGCTAAGGTTAATAAATCTCCCCATGTCATCCTGTTCTACTCCTTATTTCTCCTTTTGTCTCTGTGCTCATGCATGTTCGGAGAGCAGTGCCATTATTATTTACGACGTCACCAACCCTCTTGCCTGTTCAGACATTTTTATGACTCGTGGCCACATTCCAAAGCACAATGTTAAGGAGCTTAATGGCTGTGGCAGAAAACTTTTCAGATATCACATATGTGTCAGCCTAATATTTTAATCATTCTCTGCTTCAGGTACAACGCTTTGCCCTCCAGGGCTTGCCAGGTTACAGCATACTGATATATGTTTCAACAACTCTTTGCCTCAGGAAGGTTTCGTCAAAATTTATAGTAAGGCAGTGCATTCTGTACGAGGGCATGAGCAGGCATGAATCCTGCACCTCAATCTGCATCATCTTCCCTGGCTTTTTTTGCATAGAAACAGTTAATACACCTGACCGAGCAGTTGTTTGTGAACTTGCTCTCATTCCCAGCACTCCCTATTAAAGTGTATTTAGTAATCCACTTGCAGCCGGTGTGACAGGGACGAGTTAGTCCTCAAGCAGCATGTGAATTCTCACCAGTCTCCTTGTGCTGGGAGCAGGAGTTGGGGGAGAGGCAGCAGAGGGGTGATTGGGAAGAAGAGACATTGAAAGCCGAAGCTCCTGGTATGTCAAAGGAATGGGTTTCTAGGACTTCTTGTTTAGGTGACTCTGCACGCTTCTCCATTACTTAATAAGACATTAAAATAGAAGTAGGCTAGGATTAAAAACCTGTCAGTACAAATAGAAATACAAAACATAGCCTGAGTGGGATGCCCTGGAGCTGCAGGCAAGGCCCTGACACGACCCTTTCAGTGCCATCTGGTGCCAGAGAGTTTTCAAAAAGCGCCTTTTACAAGGCAACTGAAACTGTGGAGAGCCTTGAGGCACAGATACATACCCCAGCTACTGCTCCTTCAAACAACCAAAGGCATGGCTCAAATTGTACCAACCAACTTTCAAATGATGGGGGTTGTTCCCCAGAAGTAACCAAAATACCTCACATGCATTTTTACCCTGCCATCTGCCCAGCCTGCCACACTAAATAATTATGCTCGCTCCTCAAAGGTTGGCCTTCATTGTGCAGAGGTGAGGCATGAAAAGAAGGATTAAGTCTCCTGACTCGAAAGTTTTGTAGGAAAGACTGATCCAAGGTCAGGCACACACATCTCTTTCCCACAATGCCCAATGGAAAAAACCTGAACTGCAGAGGAAGAGAAATGGCTAAGAGAACTGTTGTTACCTTTTTTCTATCTTCTAAAAATAAAACCTGCACCAAAATTAAAACAAAATACACAAGTAGGATAAAAATGTCTCTGGAGCATTGGGAATCATTTGAACACGTGCTTTAGTATCTAAGCTCAGACTAGCCTGAAGGAGAAGCCCATGTACAAAACACACCCCTAAGAGAGAAGACAAACATGCTAAGACAGGCTGCATTTGGTGAAGACCTTTCCAGAAGCTACTTCCTGAGGCTGCAATTAAACGAAATATGATGACAAAAACTTGCACTCACATAGATATTTTCTGCCTCAGGATGCAAACACACCTGTCTACAAGCTCCTGTGACTACCAAAGCCCAAACCTGCCACTCCTTCTGCTGTAGAGTCCAGTGCAAATTCACATTTCATAAGAGTATTTAAGAGATGAGCTCCTAAGCAAGAACCTAACACACCACTTACTTCAACACTAAATTGATATACACTTCAATACAAAATAAACAAAATCAAAAGGGCACTGTTTAAATATTACAGAAGAGGTCCCAGTTTTACCTGTCTTCTATTTTTAACATCCCTCAAATTAAAAAATTACTACAAGAATATCATAATGACCACTATTGGCTCCTTGTGTCCTTGGGTGCCAGCCTCCATCTGCAACTACAGATCTTATACTTAACTTAGAAACCCTGCAGGACCAAAAATACTGAGTGTCTTTCTGCTATGTTTGTCCAGCACCCAGCACAGTCGGAGTCTTGTTCTGCTACCTGAGCTTCTGTGCAGCGCAGCAATCTGAATGTGAAGCGAGGACTAAAGCCAATGTCAATGCAGTGCAGCTCATATAAACACGTGTCTCAGTGTCTTCCTGACCCAGAACCTCTCACAGTGCAAAATGAATACAGGAAAAATAAATATAATGTAATGAGTTCTCTGCATTTGTGACCTTAGTATGCTCCTAGAATGCTCCAGACTGAACAATTATTCCTCAAAGGGAAGGAGGAGTTGGAGGCAAGGACTAGCAAAGGCTGAGAAAGCAGGAAGCCTCAAAGCAGCACTCCTTGCTGGGTAGCTGCTTGGCACCAAGGCGGCATTTGGCATAGGCTGAGCGCAACCACCTCTTGGACTCTGAATGGGACACAGAAAAACCTTCTGGTCTTCGAGGGGAAAACAGAGAAGCACCTCTAGCCTTGAAAGGACCATTCCAGCCCTCAAAAGAACATCAGAAATGGGCCATCAATCAGTGCTGCTCTCTGCAATGCCTGTAGTCATAGAATTATAGAATCATTTAGGTTGGAAAAGACCTGTAAGGTCATTGAGTCCAACAGTAAACCTAACACTACCAAGTCCACCAGTAAACCATGTCCCTAAGTGCCACATCTACACGTCTTTTACAAAAAACTCTGCAGGAAAAAAGAAGGTAATTCTTGCAGCAGGAAGACTTAAACAAATGCAGCACTGCAAAACCAGCCTCCCTCCCCTCCAGAGAGAAGCCTGCCGTTCTTAGTCTCATCTCAGATATGCCCTTTCGCTGTGCTGCCTCTGAGACGAGATGCTTCTGCCACCATCGTCTTGATGCAGAGAAACTATCTCTGCCAACAAATTGACAGAGAATTTCAGTCTTAATAATCATCCTGCCCTGCACTTCAGCCTGATCCACATCCCAGAAGGAAGATTAATCCGCTAAGCCTCTCAGCTCCCAGAAACGATACTTACAGGCAAACAACTATCCCCACTCACTCTCTTCCTCAGATGATAATCAGAAAAATGTCTGTATTTGGCTCACTATGACAAGCTGATTTTAAACCTCCTAAGGAGCACAAGCTTGTTGGCTGTAGGGGTAACCCTGCTCACCCCTCTGCTTTAGCCTAGCAGCCTGAGAAAGAACAAGGCAGGCCATCCAGGGAAGGGTTAACGCAAGCTGGTTACATAGGCAAATCCTGAGCTCAGTGCACATCCTCAGCATGTCAGGCCTCCACAGGCACTGTACAGTTAGCATAGAGACGGAAGGCCCCGGTAATCCTTGCGCTCTTTTCTTCTCCCAGACAGTACAATCACGGGTGCTGTTCAACTTGACTTCAGTGTACTCATCACTATTAATGCATTCTTTTGATTTGCAAAACGACAAGCAGATATGGAGACATTATGGACATCTTGGCACCATGATGGAACCAGAATCCATTTACAATGAGGTTGGAAGCTAGATGGCTTTTTAGGAAGCCAGCTAAGGCTTTCCCAATAAAGAAATCAATACCTTTGAAGCTTCATCCTGCCACACCTTAGTTTAGAAAAGGTATTTTGTTGAGTCTTTGCAAGAATGAGAAAAGCAGTGAATAAAGACATGAAACACAGCGGTTACAGCATTTAAGAGAGAATTGGGTGCAATTTTTTTCTCTCCCCCCCCCCGTTTTCCATTTTGAGGCAATTATCTATAAATTATGCTTTATCCTACAAACTTCAGTTTCTTTTTGTTATTTAGACTGTAAACCATTTGAATGATGAACCATAATTTTTTAATGTATTTATAATGCAAACTACAAAGATGTCACGGGAACTGGAGCTAGTAAATTACACATTTTTTCCATATGTAGATACACAATTTCTGGCTGAAGAAAATTGCCTCTTAGTATTTTATTCTCTCCTGGAATCAAAGGGCGCTGGAGGAAGACAGGACAAGCAATAAAATATATGCAACACAAACAGCTTGTGATAGGCTGTGGCTGCTTCACATTAAGAGGTTAATTAGAGCAGCGATATAAAGGAGGCAGCAATGGAAACTAGAAGTAACCGTGCAGAAGAAATAACTCGCCTAGCCCCACTAAGCACTTGCCAGGCACCAGGGTAAGCAGAGGGGCTGCACAGGGTACAACAGACGGCCAAGGAGTTATGTCCTCTTAAGTCTTAGTAAATCTTCCTCTAGCTTTGGCCTCAACTGCGCAGTACGACTGGTCAAAGTAAACACTGCATTTCTGGGAAGGAAGGTCAAGTTGAAATGGCTCAGGTCTTCATGGAAAGTAATTTTGGTTACTCAGCATCACCTACATCTAACGCTGTAGATGTAGAGTCTATGTGCTGTTTCATTCCTGATTCAGAATTTTCCAGATTTTTGTCCACTAGTGAAGGTCGTCACTACACTGGCAGTTTTTTTCTAGGAGATTTAGCAAATGTGACATGTACATGGAACCAAAACCTTGGAGGAAGCTATGTCCTCCATTTAACATGTACTAAGGAAGCCCTAGGAAGGAACTGTAGGCACCTCATTACAGCAAAATAAAAATGAAAGCAGATGTACACAGGAACGACAGGAGCGGAAGAAGAAATTAATTGTTAAGATTTAATTATTAGACGGCTAAACAAGCTGGGAAAACTGCACAGACATAACAGTCTTCACCTAAATGTCTGCGAAAAGAAACACTTTTCTTTCAGCAGCTCCACATTTTGTTCTCGCCCTTTTGGCAAAGTGCTTAAGATGTTTAGGGATCATATATTGTCTGAAGGCCTCAGAGCATACAAGCCAGGCAGGTCATTCAAGAAAACTGTGAACTCACAATTTGCTCTAATTAATTCATTTCTTTGTAAATCACTCTGAGGAGCCTTGATTACTTCAACACCTTCCTAATCCTGCTCTCAGGCAGCTTTCGCAAACTCACACCTACATTTTGTAGTCTTAACAATGATCCATTCTGCAGCGAGCTGGTTAGTTTCTAACACATTCTTCCACTCAAATTGGGCTCTTTTAAGGATAAGAAATCAAATCAAAGGGCTCTTCTGTAACTAATCCTTCTAGCCTTCAAAAAATAAAAATCAACTCAGCAAGCTCAATAAAACTAATGGTAAAAAAACATAAGCCTGAAACAACTGAGTTAAATAGAAGATTTTATAACAAACTCTCAGCCCTCCAGTGTTGAAATTCAACTACACAGGAGGGCTCCTTTTTTTCTCCTTGCTTTTCTGAAGGCTTTCTTGATAAAGTTCTGTGACAGGACTAATTCTGTGTAACCAAAGTGTGCTAATTGAAATGCAACCCATCATTTCCTTCTAGGTGATTTGTTCTTAATATCTGTTCTGCATCAGGGTTTTGATACTTAGATGCACCCACTGTGCCACTGGGAGAGAGGAAAAAACCCTATTAGCTGTAGCAAAGATGATGAAAAGCAGAGAACCCAAAGAGGAAAGGAGACAGAAGGCTTCCTCTCTTTAGTCATGGCCATTCCATATTCCCCATGACTCTCCAAAGCTGGGCCAGCACAGACAAGTTGGCACTTGGTGCCCTGAAGGAACAGGCTGGCAGTTTGGCATAAGGCTTTGAAAGACAGCCTGGGTTTGGATCCCATCCTTGCTCTCCAGCTGACACCTGACTTTGGACAGAGCTCAACAGGAAACAAGGCATCCGGAAAAAAGCCTGCGATTCCTTATCTAGGGAACAATGAGAAGCTAATACAGCAGCCTAAATGAGACATGACTCAATTAATGAGAGCTGATGGGGCTAATGACTAAACAGATGGTATTCCTAAAAAAAGACGAGGGAGGGGAAATATAGCTGTGCTAATCGACCTGCTGCAGTGTACATGGCAACTCTAACGCTGTCTCTTGCAGAGCATCGAAACCACTGAGAAAAAAAAAAGTGCCGTTTGCCTCATGTGCAATACAGAGCAAATTGTGAAAGGAAGCTACTCTGCATACCTGGACTAAGGCATTGCATCCCTCCTTCCGGCAGGCAGAAGATGATTTTATTAAAAAAGCCTCCTGCCACAGTCACCAACAGGCTGGTAGGAATATTGTTACAACCATGATTTCTATCTCTACATATACCCATGCTTTAATTTTGGTAGACTACAGTAGAAACACTTTGCCAAAGCCTTTCAAAGACAGAAGTGCTTAGGGCTGAGACATGGCTCGAACTGAAGCAGCTTCTAATTGCAGAGTACCAGACAGTGCTGTTGTCAGCATCTTTGTGCAACCGTAACTCAAGGACTGACAGACTGTTCCCTCTTGAGACACTCTCATACATTTCTGGAGCAGCCTTGTGAAGGTTTGACTGGACATGATACCACTTACTGTTGTAACTCTGTTGAGACTACAGGTCAAATGTTATGGGCCACTGGATTGTCAAGGCGAGTCAACGTTAGGGTTAAGAGCGGCCTCTCTCCTTTTTGATTATATGTCAACTACAATTATATTTGTGATGTTTTATTGTAGGCCTGAGAAACTGTAATGAGCACAAACCTACAAATCTGATCAAAATACAATGCTTCCAGCTCCAACTAGCGGCCTCCTTTTAAGCGTTATCCACATGTTCATTCATGAACTATTCTTCGATTAAGCTGCTGTGATCTATACATACAGTGTTGCTAAAGCTTCCTGTGGATTAAATATGCCACTGTAGCATGTCTGTTCTGGTAACAGGTTTTGCAACAATGGGCCCCTCTATGGTGCTTGCCAGCAGGAGGGAGGAGGGAAGGTTCATCTTGCTCAGCGATGCGTTATGACTGACAGGAGTGTCTGCTCTGGGGTGAACTTTTGATTTCCTCCCCTATACACAGAGATAGCACACAGCTGTCTCCCCCCACGACAATCAACCTAATGCGGCAAGCATTGGAGGCACTCACCTCTTTTCAGATTTTTGACATTTAGAAACAGGCTAGAGGAAAAAAAAAGAAAAAATGAATAAAGAAAATAGAGCATTCTATTCCTGAACCTATAAAAATACTTTCCTAAAAAGGGTAGTGCCCAACGCATCCCGTTTCCTACTCACGGGTATCTCTGTATTTGACACTCTCATATGAGACTTTTCATGCAGGTCTTGGTGCTGCCATCGGAGGGCACCTTGCTGTGACTCTCACCAACCCACAAGAGCCCATTCATGTAATAACCACCACGACCACCAGTAAACCCTCCCGTTACACCAGGTATTTTTTCCAGAAGAGATACTGTTCTAGCCAACAAGTGCAGGTTATTTCTGTCTCTATAGCAGGGGGACTAGGATGTTTATGAGATTTATAGTTAAGCCGTATAATAACATTTTTTCAAGGAATATTTGAACAGCTGCCATCCATCCCAATTTCTAAACGCAATCATCTTGATATGCCTCGTGACTAAAGACAGCCTGTGACAGAAAACTGTTTTGAACATCAATGGCCTCACCAATTGCTGCTAACATACTGGACACAGTAATGAGTAATTTTGTGGTTAAGATGGGGAAAAGAGTAGTTCCTCAGGGATAATTCTGGGATGATCTGCTGGGTGCATGACATGCTAAGGAGATGGCTGAGATTCTACCCTCTTAGCCCTGACCTCTGGGAGGAGGCTAACGGGGAGGTTCGCATGCAGATTCTGCTCATCTTTGTATTGTCTAGTGCAGACTTTCAGCCTCCTCTTTTAGCTGGAGAAAAGAAAGAAACAGTAGCGTGGCTACGTCTAGTCTTGAGTTTTTTCCAACAAAAGAACATTAAAATATGCTCATTAAATTCAGAAAGATTCAGGGACTGATGTAGACGCAATCTGTGAAAGAACAAAAACAATAAGATAAAATGAAATTCTTTGCTTCTGTTCAATACCTGCTTTTGAATGAGTGCCCAAAGCCAACCAAGGCTGACTTGGTTGAATCTTTCTGCTGACTCTGACAGCAAGGAACAGGGCCTGCCCGCCCCCCACTGAAAGAATATGTCCATAGAAATTAGAAAGGATTGTTTGTGGGGGAAGGAGGAGGAAAAGAAAGCTCTCATGTGATAGTCTGAAATTACAGACAATAATGCAGGATTCACTATTGTTTCAGCCTTAGCTGCAATAAACAATTAGATCAAACCCCTTTTTTCTTTTCATTTTTTTTAAAGAAATAGAATATTTTCTTTGTTTCTTTATCCCTGTTCAGAATACAGAAAAAGGTTCCTCCGTCTCCACTTCCACAAAGCACAAGGTAGCATGGAGTATGCCAAGACTAGTTCAGATTAGCTTCAACAGTTCAAAGCAAGAAAGCTTCCTTGTAAGGTAGGTGAACCATTCTCCTACATTAAACTGCAGAATCCTTCTCAAATAAACAGTGCTGCTCCTTGTACTGCAATGGAAAGAACAATTTACAAATGCAGAAAATCTTAGGCAAAAAGCATAGAAAGGGATTCTTAGGCAGAAGCACAAGAGAATTAAACTGAACGTACTGGCACAGGATCAACAAATCTTTCAGAGAAAGGCTGACAGTCCTGCACAATAAATCTGCTCCCTCTTCGTTACAAGCCTGTCTGCAAGAACACTCTCCACTAAAAGCATTGCTATAGCAAAGTTCTATTTATAGCAATCCTCATGGCAATTCCCTACTTCTCCCCCTTCCTACCCCTTTTCAACAATCACAATGATTACCTCTCTTGGACGGTATGAAAACAAGGGTGAAGCCTGTGGTTCCTAATTTTAAGAAATGGTATGTATTACACAGAAGGACCAAAGAAAAGGTACTGAAATAGTGACGTTCAGGTTTTACTACTGTGAAGTCTGTTCATATGCATAAGATTTTTCTTGATATTGCCCCCCTCTCCTCTTTTGATGATACCCTTGCTGGAACAGAACCAGCCCCAAGGCTGTTTATCACACTTCAGGGAGAATACATGCAAGTACACATCATCTTGTGTGTGCGCTTTCAAGTGAGTTTTACAGCAGAGGTTTTTGAGGGACTCATTCGAAGTCCCTGGTTGACAGCTGCAAAATCTGTGATCCTATATCATGCAGCAACAGGTACAGCAAAGACAACAGCAGCACAGTATCTTCTCCCCAACTTTACTTGAGCTGATGAAAGCCTGGCCATTTTTCCCAGCTACTTTAGTTAGTCCAATAAAACATACTAACCACCTCTACTACCCTTTCTTCTCTTAAATCTTTTGATCATTACGTCCATAACATTATCACTGTTACAACTGATGCTGCAACATTAGAGATTGTGTCTCATCAAGAGAAGGTGGTTTGTGGTCTTTATTTGTTCAGTCCTTGATCTCTGAAAAGAGAGCGGCAGTTGTGAGAGTGGCAGGTGGCAGGGGAGTTGCATGCAATTCCCACATTTGTTACAAAAATGGAGCACTTCTTGATCGCTGTCTTTTTAACGAGGAACGAATCATCCAGGAGTGCAGCTTTACGTGTGCAGCGAGATTCTCTGGGTTTCCTCTTTTTATTCTCCTACTTTCAAAATCAAAGATTCTTCCTTGCAGTCATACTCGCTGTATGTGGTTTGAATTTCTGGGCCAGGACTGCATGCATTTGAGGATTACAAAGACAAAACCAGGGCAGGGACATCATTCTTGTGGTTCTGACCCTTAAGCATGGGTTATTCAATTGATGGGAGAGAAAACAGTGGAAACAGAATACTCCTTATTTTTGTTCCCAGGAATTTACACTTTGGAACAAAGATTCTGCTGATACGCACAGGTTGCTAAGCCTTCACTTTGCTGGGTGCAGCTCCAATTTTAGCACTCCAAGAAAAGCAGCTGAGTCTAAACATCTTCTTTCAGACACTAGCTGTTTCCCTTAACCTACCCCTCCCTCTATCCCGGATGAGTGCTGTTCCCCTTACCCCTGCTTCCAGGCACATTCAGAGACCTTAAAAGTCATCACAAACAGCATCACAAGCTCAGGGCAACACAAACTCAACCAAACTGTGCAGTGTAGGAGCAGGATCCTGATCAGCCAAAGGGCAACGCAAGAACTGGAGGCCTCTGTGAGAAGGGTTAGTGAGGGATTTTAAAGGTATCCAAAGCATCAGTACATTGAGACAAACAAGGCAATAGTTGCACTATCTATATATCCCTCCTAATTCAATTTTCACCATCCTATTTCAATTCAATAAGGATTTTCGTAACTTTCAGCACTAAATTAAAAATATTTTAAAAATATTTAAAACAAGCAACATTTTAACTTTCGTCACAGTCTGATACAGACAGGTATCTGCTTTTATCTTAAAGCTACATTTCCAGTCCAATACTTTCATTAAGTAACTCGAAACTGTGAACTATTTAAGTTTCACTGTAAACAGCAGAAATGAGGTGGTGACACCTCCCTCACTGACTCCAACTGTAGCATCAGTTTATTCTTAGATAGGGATTACAAAGACCTAATGAGGTGAGTTATGTGTTATTGAAAAGAAACTGGCCAAATGCTGAGTAGACCAGCTCTCAATGTCTTTTTCCATCTGTCTTTAATGTTGCTTTACCTTCGATTTGTAAATTTTCCAAAAACTTTTGTGGTCTTAGTAGTTTTCAATTATTAAACCATAACCGAAGTCCACAGAAACAGGCACACGATATTGACAATAAAACTCCAGCACCTTCTGGAGTGTGAACAATTTGCCTTGGGGAGCACTGCTGTTACTATAATGTGGATTTATTCTCCATTTATAAATAAGAGTGAACAAATGCTAGTGCAAATTTTGTCATCACAGCGGAAAACAACCTATCACAAAAGAATGAGATGTCTCTGGATACTGATTATGCACAAAATGACATCCATTTGAGTTTTGTTTTGGAGTGCGAATGAGAAATTATTTCACAATACTGATGTTTTTCAGCAACCCCCTGGCAAGCACTTTGGAGTTTTTTATCTTTCTTACGGTAAATGAGACTACTCAATATTACCTGCTTTTTTTAACCAAATGACAGTATTTGGTACTACTGCTTACAGATGAAAGAATCTGAAAAGTAATTTCTTCCACTTTCCTGACTCTTTATGGGAAAAGTGGTCTTTTGTGCTTGTACTCCGTAAAGCACGCAGCGTCGGTCCAGCTGTAACTGACACATGAGCCTCCAGCTGTGAATTCCTATATTACAAATTTTCACTTACAGCTTCCAGTGCTGAGTTTAACAATCACATTTAAAACAGGATCTCAGAAAATGAAGAAACATACCCAGAACAATGACATATAGGATTAATGAACACGAAAATGCTCCTTTGCTGAATTTCTTTTGATGCTCAGCAATTGCATATTTGCAGTCAGAAAGGTGCTATGTATGTTGTTACACCTTTCTTTATGTATCATATTTGCATCTTCTATATAGATAAGAAAGTGTCATATTAATCTTCATTCTTCTATTTCAAAATACTATTCGTTCCATTTAGGACCTTAATTCTCAAAAGGTTTTTGTATTATTTTGGGTGGGGGAAAAAAAACCCACCCAAAATTCAGGGTTCTACTGCCAGCAATCACTGTAACAAGCTCTCTAGCCAAAGCTGGGGGGATGCAAGTGGCAGGAGAGCTGCCAAACCTGGCAGCCCCAAGGACCTGTGGCAGCTGCCTGACCCCCAGCAGCTACTGCTTGTCCAGCCGCAGCTCTCTGCCCCCTGGCATGAACGGTGAAATAAACTGAAATAAACAGAACTTGGGCAGGTGTGAATGAAACCTTCTGAAACATTAATAAAAACCCAGGGTTGTATCTTAGTCCCTACAGTGCTTCAAAGCCTGAAAAAAAAAATAATCAGAATCCCAGACAGTAAAACCTGTTAAGGTAATGAAGGATTAAGATCACTAATACACAGAGGCTGCCCACAGCTACTTGGCACAGAACCTGATCTGCTGTGTTAAATGCCCCATTTCAATGGGGCAGCAGATGTGAAAACGAGCAGCGTTAACGATAAGGCCAGCTGATATTGCCTTCCTCACAAAAACTGCTGTATTTTACCATGGAAGGTTGACTTCTTGTATTTAATCTCTAACCAATTTTATTTCCTGAAGAGTTCCTTTGAGAGAGGTGGTTAATAAGAAAGGCGCTATAGAAATAAAGAATACAGTTGATTGCATATGCAAATCTCTGTGTGAATTTTCTTTGGGGAGGGGGATTTGCAGCTGAATGGGTTAATAATAAAAGCGATTGCTGGGTTTTTCCTTCTTTTTTTTTTTTTTTCCCCTCTCCCAGGCTCTACAGCTCAACACGATAGGATGTGAGAGGAGGAAGGATGGCTAGGGACAGAGAGATTAAAAAGTACAAAGCCATTTTGACTGCTTAAAATATTTCTGGCAAGCCTGATAGCACCGGTGGCAGAGTAACTCAGTGCTGCCTTGCGGGAGGACTTGCCTTCAGACGTGACTCTGAGGCAACCTTTTTCCTCAAAGCCTCCACTTTTTGTTATTTGGAAATTGGACAAAGAGCAAAAGAGGAGCAAGCTAGCAGAGGGAGCAGAGTGGTTATTCTTCTCTCAGGTGCCAGGGCACTAATGGGAACGATGCCTATGTTGTGAAAGGCTGGAAAGGAATAAAGAAACAGAGAAATAAACAGCGAAATGAAAAGGCAGGAGCCTGAGCCCTCCAGAAGCAGTAAACCTTCCCTTCTTTTCTTTTCCATGATATCTTTGGAAGCTGCTGCTAAGGCATACTGAAAGGGGTTTTTGTCAGAAGCCTTCTCTGCAGATGTCTTCTGATCCCTTTGGAGGCATTTCAGCCCCTAATACAGCTGTCACTTTCTCCCCACTGCTCTAACAAAAAAATGGGGGAAAATGTAATACTAATAAATTTCTGCCTAACCAACCGAACTGCCACTGACAGCCACCCACTGGGGACTTTGGCCTGCATGGGACACCCTGCTGACTGAGAGAGAGGCCCAGGGCTTTAAACTGCTTTCACGCCACATTAACACCCTGCCTGGCAGAAACAGGATGGAAGAATCCAGGGCTGTCTGATCCGGGAGCTGCTGCTCTCTCTCACCCTCCATCCCTCCTGCCCGTCTCTGTGCAAGTGGAAGCGAACAATACTTTTCCCTCGATGCAAATGCAAAGGAGAGGGAGACGAGGAAGCACCTTCCCTCGCCCCCTTCCCTCCCCTCTCCTCCTCTTTGTGAGTTCAAGCAGATAATAGTGAAAGCCAAGGCCCATCTGTGGCTTCTGAGCAGACTTTGTCCCAGTTACTTAGGCTCATCTCTAAGCCTACTTTAGGCTCCCTGCAGTTTAATGCGTCTTCAAGAAATGTCATTCCACTGCTCCCTTGCTCTGCCCCCTCCTTGCTCCCTCCCTGGTTCCAGTCCTGCCTGCTCGCAGCCTCCCTCTCCCCCAATTAAAAATTCTTCACATTTGAATGAGCGTATTTTCACCATCACTTAGCTCAGAAATGGGCCCTCCCCCCTCTCCTGCGCATTCATCCTCCTGCTGAATAAAAACCGGGCTGGAGGAGCTTTTTTCACATATTATTTATTTAAAAGCTCTCCCTTGCATTTCATACCGAGCCATCAGTGTGTCAGGCTGCCTTGGGACAGCATCTCGATGCTTACAAAACTGCCATGTTAAGATTTTCAATGCATTTGATCATCTTCAAAATTCAATTCTTCTGCCTTTATTCCCTCACGTCATGCTGTACAGAAGGGTGAGGAGCATGTAGGAAAGATGAAAAAGTGTGTTTTCTTGAGAATTTTTCACTTATTTTACCTTTTTTTCCCCCAGTGCTAGTTAGAGAACATTGAAGGCCTGATAATTTTTAAAAGCACTGAACGCATGAAATTACCCAGAGCTGCTGTCTGGGCTCAGCACCTCTGAAAGGCAGATACAAATTCAGCATGAAAAAAATCCTGAATTACCTTTATCTACACCAATTAATATTTATTTGTAGTAGGACAGCACCAAGACAGACACAAACCCTGCCACAAACAGAATATATAATGCCCATCCCACTGGTCCCTGATGGGGGCAGGGACAAAGCTTCCTCCATGGCTGAGACCAGGCTTTTTCCTTTGTTCTGCCTTCTCTGCAGCAGCGGGCACAGTCCCCTTTTACAGTAACCTAGGGTTTTACCGGACAAACCTCTGCTTGTTCAAGGACCTAAAAACACAGCGGTGGCCACAATTTTGGGTTTTGTTTCTCAGGGAACCAGAAAGTATTTGGCAGCCCATAGATACCTGTATATCTGAAGCAGGTGTCGTGGTTTAACCCCAGCTGACAACTCAGCCCCACACAGCCACCCGCTTGCTCACTCTCCCTGGTGGGATGGGGGAGAGAATCAGAAGAGTAAAAGTGAGAAAACTCCTGGGACGAGATAGAGACACTTCAATTAGTAAAGGAAAAGCTGCGCACACAAGAAAAGCAAAGCAAGGAATTCGTTCG
>JAVKLA010000084.1:16794144-16867902 GCA_034782735.1 Sagittarius serpentarius
TTGTGCACCCCCAGCCCGCTCGCTGGGCCTTAGCTCTCTGTAAGCACTGCTCAGCAATAACTAAAACCTCCCTAAAACGTCAAAACTGTTTCCAGCACAAATCCAAAACACAGCCCCATGCTAGCTACTATGAAGAAAATTAACTCTATCCCAGCCAAAACCCAGCAGGTGTTTCACAGACTCAACTCTACTACATATTTAGTGTGTGACTGCCTGCACCTATAGCTGAAGAGATAATTTTCAGTCTTATGTTCCTAAACAGATAAAGCAGGAAGAGGACAGGAAGGAAAACAGCAACTTAAGGATGTAAAGTGACTTGCTGAAAGACACGGCAGATCAGGGGTAGGGCCAGGAATGAAAGTCCCAGTCCTGTTTTTGAAGATTTCTCCTCCGATCAGGATCACTTCAATTTCAATGGAGGGAGGCAGGGACGGCTCAAGCACAACATTATCAGATCCTTCAAGGGCAAAAGCTCCACTGTATGTGAAAAAGCCTCATTTCTTGAAGCATTAGATATCTGTGAAGGAAAAGGCCTTTCTCTGAGCCATGAAAGTCCCTTGAGTTGTTAGACGGATGGCAGATAATTCTGAAAGCCGGAGAGCCAACTTCAGCCAACGTCTGACCACCGCCTCTGATCTTCCCTCCCTCACATGGAGTCAGACCTCTGATTTCATGCCCTAGTAAGTGACAGCGGCCTTGAGCTGAATCTGTCATGGAATTAAAAATAGCAGCTTTTCTAATTAAGCATCACAAGGTCCATTCCAAAGTTGGGGAGCACAGTGGAGCAGAAACAGTGCTCAAAACCTAACCTTAGGATTTACTTTAGCTAACAAGTCACTTCAAGTAGGAAAAGAAACTGAGCCATTCCCTCCTGCTGCCCAACTGCCTGCCTGCCACTGATACAAAGCACCAGCGACTCTGACAAGTCCTAGGTAAATCCCAGATTGGATTTCTCTACTTCCTCAGCCCTACAGTTTTGACAAACTTCCCATGACACTGGCAAGACACATTTGCAGAAACCGCAGCACAGCATATTTCTCTACACAAATGAAAAATGTAATACCCAGATCAGAAAGAATGACTCTGTATTGGCATGGAATAGTACAGCTTTCTCCAAATGGACTGACAATGCTCTTTGATGCACGGAAGAAATCCTGCTGGAAATGCACTGGATTTGCTCATAGACCGGATGCTTAAGTCCTAAGACATCTTTGTATTCAAGACAGATATGAGCAAAAGGATATTCTTCTGAAAATAAAGCCATTTATAACATTTCTTGCACACAGAACAAGACTGACAAAAAGTGGAAAGATCCATAACTGCTTTGAAAGAATCGGGAAAATTTATTTTGTGCTGTTACTGAGGTGGAAGAGGTAACCTGTGTGATAGCCTGTACACTCACTGTCAGAACATGCAATAACAGTGATCTGTTTTCTGTCCCGCATTTCTGGGCTGATTGAAAAGCAAGTAACTCTCAGTAACAAATTACAAGCAGTGTTATGGCTGCCTTGAACATACATGAAATCAGGCTGCTCTTTGTAATTCACATGTATTTTGTATTGCACATATCATAGGACATATGCTGTAAGAGGGGAAGCTGTCTGAGGCTGCACTTTCTAAAATGTGGCCGTGTGACAGATTCGCTGAACAGAGTTTAGGGGTTCAAATGCTCCATACTAATGTTTCCCCTCACGAGCCCAGTAGTAAAGCACCAAATCCTCACTGTGGTGTAAATGAGCTTGTTTCACTGAAATTTATGGACTGATGTTGATCCGTATCAGCAATGACTTGGCTCACTCTGTTTGCAAACAACGTAATGAGGATTACCTCCCCATACAAGTGATCAGTCAATATAAATACAAGACTATGGACCTTGATTGAGGCTAAGAGCTACACAGAGCAAGACTCTCAAGAGCCTAAGTGACTAAGTTCACTCAGAGACTTGTGAAAATTTCACCTACAGAGCTATATACTCTTGTGCTGTGCCTAACAACTCGTAGTTGATCATGAGTAAAGCAGGTGGGAAGTGTATTAAGAGGCAAGGTTTAATAGGTTTAGCAAGGATTAATAGAGAGACTGACATTGAGAGCATGAACAGCACTGTCCCACACTACACTCAACATCACAAGGACTTTTACAAAAGTGGATGAATTAAACAAGCTCAGCTAAAATAAGGCCATGTATATACCATAGGCTTCTGCTGGCACAGCCCGCTCTCTGAAGGGTGAGGAGAGATGGGTCTTTGCGGGACAGTGCTGTGCCAGCAGAAGCCCCTCTGTGCAGACATGTTTATACTGGCAGCACATGTTTTTGGTTGGAAAGCTTATTTCATGTGTGTGCACTCCAGGGAGAAGTGTTACTAAAACAGCGCAAAGAACAGCTTTGCCAGTACAGCTGATTCCATAGCAAGAGCGCTTTGTCAGTATGGTGGTTTTTTTCCCTGAAAAAGCACTTCTAGTGTAGCTTTCCTAGTGATTCTTATGTTAACCTTAGTATTGACTCCAGCTTTCACCCAGGACTCAGAACTTGAATTTGGAAAGTTAGAAAAAGCTCCTTTAAAATGAACCACCTCAACCTATTTTGCCTTCAGGTACAGCTCTGTATCTTTGACGTGTTTCATTGCTGGCTGATCTTTAGCAGCTGTGTGATGTAATTAGTACTCAAGTGTTCAGACACACATAGTGACAAACTAAAAACATAAACCCATGACTATCTGTATCATGGAAGTACCAAAGCAAATAAATGAGGCGTAGGATTTAGTTATGGCAAAGGAAGGACTGCTGTCAAGACATCAAGCCTACTTTCCAGATGAGAATGTCTGGGCAAGCACTGAATCAGACTGCCGTGCTGCCTTGTCTGATGCTAATTATAATCATACTTCCAGTTCCTCACCCTGGCATCAAGCACTTTTGGGGGGTTTTAGGCCAGAGAATGGATTAAAGTTGACACAGAAATGTAATATTTTGCTGTCTAAACCCCCAATTTCCTCATAAATAAAATTACAGGAACTCTAAATAATGTATTTCGGATGCTAACCCTTTGAAATGGGAAGCACTCTTCAGTCCAGCCTCATGATGGAGACAGAAGGAACAGCTTCCGACGAGAGGCTCTTTGTGGACTACTCTAAACACCGTCCCAGTCTCATTACCTCTCTTGGATTGAAGAGAAAAATGCAATTGGCCATCAATTAGGAAGAGTTCCCACTGAACGTGCAGAAACTCAAATTCATTGTTAGCTCATTAAATGTGCTAACATTTGTAAAGGTTCAAATGGGCTTTTCAGGCTTCAGCCCAGCAAGAGATCTATTCCTGTTGCTTGCTAAATAATTGTCAATTAATGAGTTTAAATGCTATGTGGCAGTCTAGATGAGAAACTAACAGCTCTTCAAAATCCAATAAAATCAGGTGATATTAAGATAAATCGAAATGTTTTACACAGTATCCCAAATAAATGACACGTGGGAAAGCACATGTATTAAAAATGTATGATTTCAGAGTCTTTGCATGGGCCCACTTCATGGCTATAGCCACCAAGACAGCGTCTTATGAGATGGCATGCAACATTTCAAAGTGGCAGTGCATCAAGCAAGACTTTATAAACCTCTGGTAGCTCTTTAATCTTGTTCTAACAGACTGTTTTAAGGACTTAGAGTTGTAGCCACATCGTTTACAATCCAAACCACGTGCACGTTTCCCTATATTTTTCTTCTCATTTTCACAAAACATTAGTAACAAGAGGTGTTTATCCAGAACTAGTCAGCACAGGTCTGAAAAGACCATACTGTTTCTGCCACACATCATTTCTTTTATTCAGTGATCATTTCCCCTACTTGCATTCACTTAAGGATCCAATGCCAGGGCAGCAGTAAGGTACACAGAACAGGGGAAAGCAGACTATAGTGTTTATTTAGAAATAAGCATCTTCGTAACAAGAAGAAAGGTAAATATTTTGCCTAGGGTCCTGGCAGAATACACGTAACTTACCTAAGTACATCAAGGACTCCAACTTCTACAGGAGAAGGTGCTGTAGCTTAAGTGTGCATAATTACCATCCGTTCCACCACACTGCTTACCTTGACTGACAGCTGTCTGAAGAATGCTGGAAGAGGGTGAAGGGGAGGCTGACTTGTTGCCTCCCTCTCCCTAACAGAGATCCCTACCATGCGAAGAGAGATGTATTCTGTACTTCCCAGACACTCTTCATGGTGAATTTACTACCTGACAATCAAAAAGGAAAGGACTAAACAATGGGTGACGCATAGTAAAAGATGGAGAGATGGGGTAGAAGAGGAAGGAGGAGGAACGTACTTGGGCCTCCGCTGCTCAAAAAAAAGTTAGCTCTTGTTAGATTTTAGATTTTTAACCATTCTTAGGTAATTTCAAGGAGCAGCAGAGCTGCGTATTTGGGGATAGAGAAACAGAAAAACAAAAGGGCAGCTGCAGCACTCTGTGATAACTTAAACTCTTAGAAGAAAAAGGTTAGATGGCTTAGCTAGTAAAGATACAAGAAACTTCTGGGAAAAACTAGACTAGTTGCTATCCCTGAATCAGACCTTATCTAAAGGTAAACTGAGTTCTCAAACCGGAATGCAAGGTTACCAGAAATTCCATAGTTTCCCTCATATATGGTATCCCCTATGCTCCTGCAGCATATTCCTTATTTCACACCACTTGTAATTTGGAGAGAAAACGTAAAGAGAAAAGCTGTCGCAGAAACCAGCTGCAAAAGTGTCACTGGCCAAAGAAAACTAGAGACTATGCTGAAATTCTGCCTAAGCAGATGTAGGTAAAAATTCAGCAATCCTGTCCTAAATGTTTTTAACCATTAGAGGGAAGACCAAAGGACACGTTTGCCTTTACCATTTCATGTAGTCAATTTTCAAGACCACCAGTTAGTGTTCTCGTTTGGAAACTGCCACATCAGCAGCATCATGGAGAGACAGGTTGGCAGAGAGGACAGGCACTGTTCCAAACCCTCACACGATTTTTCCTGGTATCATCACCCCAGGCAGACGCCTCTACATAACATGAACAGGTCTGTGGTTGCCAGTTTTCAGCTACTACTGTCCTCCAGGACCCAGGCATGTCTGTCACCTTAAGCAAATAATTGCATGTTCCAGCAGTCCCCTCTGTTTCAAATGCTGTATAAAAGCCAGCTATCTGCCTGCTGAACTTGAAATGAAGATGTATGATTTAAGTCCTAACAGCCAGTCAGGAGCTATAACAGCAGGCTCTAATGGTTTATTACCTTCCTGGAAGCTGGAGTCAGAAGACCTGTTACTCTGAAACCCTTTACTGACCTGCTACGTGCAAAGCACCCTCCCTCAGACTCTCCAGCTCTTTCTCTTCCTGCCTCTGGTCTATTTCTCTGTTGGTTTGCACTGGAGGTTGGTTCTGCAGAGAATCTCCGAGTGCACCCAACTGCCCGGACCACCTCTTGTCTGGACTGTGGTTGTTACCGTTAGTCTTAGTGTAACGGTAGGAATACCACGCAGGAAGTGTAGGATCACGGAGCAAATTCAATCATCTTTCTTAGGTAGTAATGTAAGTACGAGCTGACAAATGGAAGGTTATTAAAAAAAAATTCTCAAAGTAACAGGACAAAGGACTTTGTGATACCTTCTTTTGCACAACTTGCAGCTCAGCAGTGGTGACAGGGGTGAATTAATTATTTGAGTTAATTCGATTTCTAGTGTTCAACATGCAACAGCTCTTCAGCCTGGACTCCTCGCGTTCTGCCTACAACACCTGAGATTGCCAAGCAGTCTCTCATCCCTGTATTGGACAAGCCCAGGACAGTTTAGTTTCAAAGATCAGCAGGTGCATTGATTCCACTATTACCAGAAGAGTTTTGGGCTATGTCCCCAAAACCGCCTAAAGCTACAGCTCTATAATGGGGCTCTTCAGACTGCATAGTTTGCTTCCTTTTGCTGCTACCATACGCTGTTACTAATATTATTAGCACTGAAACTTTACTCTGTTGTGCAGTTTATAAGCACATCAATACACCATTTTCCCTCCCACCAGAATACCACGCTGCTTACCCATTGCCTCTAATGCACTGTTTGGCTTTAGTTGCATGTCACAGAGGCAGGGAAAATAGGGAAAAAAGCTCGGGAATCTGCTGGATGAAAATCACTCGTTAATTGGTACCAAACCTCCAATACGCATGCAAATGAAGAGATACACTGAGTTCCTAACTGTCATTTTCTGTTTTCCTCTCATAAGCACCTATGAGCTTATTCCTTTTGCAGGTTGGAGTGGGCTTACCAGGGACGACGGTAACTCTAACTGCGCTGCAGCAGTGGTAGAAGACAGACAACTGAGGCAGGCGCCAGGGCCGCACAAACCCTGCTAAGGTGACACAGCCCATTCACTGCTACGAACGAATGCTGGATTAGTCCTGCCATCTGTTCTTACAAAAAGGTGAATGTGCTTATCAAGGAAAGTTCTTGATTTTAATGCTGGCTGAGTCACTGACTGCTGTGACCTCAGACGAGGTGTGTGACTGATGCAGTTGACAAGGTGGTAAAACTGGCAAAAAGCCCATCTCAGAAACGTTTGCTGAGATAAGACTATCAAGTCAGTATGATTTAAAAAAAAAAATAAATCAAGGAACCAGAGACAATTGCATATACTTTTCCTCATCCAAGTATACATTAAAAACAAGGTTGCCATCTCACTCAGCATGGGCACAGCAGAAGTGCTGTGGTAAGTTTCAAACCCCAGTTTATCTTTTTGGCCCCAGCAGCAAATATGGAATCCACGGGATAAAGCCCCAAAGACCTTTCCTGCACATGGAGGTGCAGCCATGACGACTGCTCAAAATAAATGAAGTGCTGCAAAGAGAGGCTCGCAATCCCACATAGCTACACCAGTGGGTCTCCACATTGGCGTGGGACTGCAGGTTGGGCTCCACCACGGTGAGATCAAGCACAGCATCTAAAGGCTGGCTAGTGGCCAGTGGGGTCAAACATCCGAGTGACCAAGGCCTAGGTTGGAGTCTGTGACAAATGAACAGTATTTTAATATACAAATAAATAGCAGTTTCTAATCTTCTCACTTGCAGAACGGCACAAGTCACTGCAGTTTATGTATTTTGATGGAGAACATCTAGGGACTTGCCTGGGTCTGGTGAGGTGGGTTTTGTTAGCAACCGATTAAAACAGTTTACTTGGAAGCTCTCAGCAGCAACATTAATTTGTGTTGTCTAACAACATTTGCTCTGCTCAAAACATTTTCTTACAGGCTTTTTAGAGCAGGATGCACAGTGAACACTGAGCCTGACAGCAGTTCGAGGAGTGGGCAGGGGAATTGTGGCCCATGGGGCCCAAAGCTAAGCCTAAGGGTATGGCTGAAGAAACCCCAAAGTGAAATGCTTGCTCTCAAGTACACTCTATTGCTGCCTAAGTGACTTTTGAACCCATTAGCTGAAAGCTGTGACTAGAAACTTCAATTTCCTTACTATACATGGAACTGATTATCAGTTTCTGTCTCCTACTAATGGCAATAAAGACTTTGGAGTGCTGATGCCTCGTGACTAGTATTTTAAATGCCGAAGTAGATAATGTAATCTGAAATTAAACTATGCTTTGTACTCAGCTTTAACAGCGACGGCTAATTCCTGGCAGCAACCTTACACTACAAGCAATGGAAGACGTCTCGCACTATTTGCTATTAGGATTCGATTTTGTAACACACTCTTTTTCCTTTATGTTTTTTGAGACATTTTTGGACATACTGGTGTAGAGCCTCAGAGGGGATTTTCTCCTGCTGTCAGGAGGCATGTCACATTCTTTCTTAAAGTGACTCGAATTAAATACAATTCTGTTGCAGATACTTCACGAAAGTAATTTTATTTAGCTTCTGCAACAAAAACCCAACTAAATATTCTATGAGCTGCCTTTGTTATTACCCTCCATCAGGTAGCTGCTGAGAGAAACAGATGAGGCTTATACTTGGTTAGATCATTTCTGTAATAGGCTTAAGTCAGGAGTTCCCTTGAAGAACTGAACGGGCCCTACGCAAGAAACTACTTGAGCTTATCAGGAAGGCTGAAGGTTCAGTGAAAGACCACAAGAAAACTACAGGTCTAATAGGTTCAAGGCAAAGACTTCTGCTCCCACATTCAATCCAGTCAAATTTCCATGCAAAAAACTCCCTGCAGAACAGGACCTACTGTCAGTACCACCGAATTCCACCTTTCGTAAAGACTTTTAAAAAAATTAACGTACCACCCCTATTTTTTACTAGTCAAGCTACTCTTCAGAATAAATGAAACCAAAAAAGGGTAGTCCAAAAATTAATTTTCATGTTCAACAATCATTAAGTGAACAGAATAGATTTCTGCAGTGCCCAGACATTCTGTATCTTTACTTCTTTCATCTTGAGAAACTTATTATTATCAGTCTTTACAGAAGAACAATACAGTAAAATTCAACAAGGTAACTCACTGGCTGGTTTTACTCATTTTTTGAATTTTCAGACTTTATCTACAGATCAAACATTGTAAAATCGAGCTAAACAGGGTAATAAAGAGTCATCTACACCACCAGCCACATTTGCTTCTAAGAATCCTAGTGAGATCTCTTTCACCATGCTTAAAAACATAAATATTTGCCAGTTTATGTTTGCTAATCAAGTTCCTTTCTACTCTAAATTACTTATTTGTATTAGGTTAGAAAGATGAAACAACACCCCAATGCAGAAAAATACTTCTAAGAGACTATACAATAGTAGCAGGAAAAGGAGAGAAAAAATTATCTGAGGTTGGAGCAAGACAAACCAGGTCACATTTCTGTCAACTTCATGCTATAAGAGCCTGGGAAAATTGCAGCAGTGCAGCTTGGTACTATTTTGCTGATAATGACAGCAACAATATGAAAAGAAAAAGAGATTTTGCAGGGAACTGGAAAATAAAATTATTTAAAAGGTATATGTTGGTAAAATCAGATCTGTGCACAAATTTTGAGAGTGGGTCAGTGCTCGGCATGGTGACTGTCAAACCTTTTGACAGCCCTCTACCCTTCCAATATACCAGGGGCAGAATGGTCTTTCATCTTCTGACTTGTTTGGCATCAGCTCAGAAACACACTCTCCAGGGGAAGAATAAAAGGGCTAGAGATGCAATATCAGAATAATTTAAGCCTTTGAGAATTGTAAGTAATGGGCATGATTTTCTATGAGTTATTATAGTTTATGTCAGCTGATGTCAAGGGAGTTATCCTGGTGAAAAAATTTAAGATACTGTTTTATTCTGATGGCTTACGTTGCTCATTTTTTCTCTCTGGACAGCTGAACTCCCAACACATCTAGTAAGAAACTCCAGATTTTGGGTTGTTCCCTTCCCTTTCTTTTTCCTTTGGAAAGAGATGGATCACTTCTTTGCTTGTCTGACTGGACCATCTGCTGATATTGCAGGAGGATGTGTGTTGGTTGTACATTTTCATGTAATCATTTTGTTTGGGAACCTAGCTGAATTAGTTTAGCCTGTTCTCAATATGATGCTGCCAGCCATTGATACGGAAGGGAAAGCCATAATACTTTCCTGAATCTGGTTTGTGAAATTTTTTTTTTTTAAATATCAGAATGATTGCCATGGTTTTGTCTGGGAAATAGCGACTTGCAAGAATGCATTCTAGAGGGATGTAGGAGATTTAAGCAATGCCAGATGTGAATGCCTTGTTTTAGCCAGTGTATTGCCAGGCACTTCCCAATCTCAGTAATTATCTTTAGGACCACAAAACCCCCAGGATAAGGAAAAAATTACATTGCACATTTCTGCGAGACACACAAATGCAAACCAATGTCTGTGGCCCATTCATTGATGCAAATCTGAAGAGTTCTCATTTTCTTTTCTCTTAAAATCTTCTATCCCTCCAGACCCAAGGCCAGCTCAAGTCTCACGAAAAATTAACAAAAAAGAAATAATTTTGGAGTCTACACAAAAATGGCAAGGAAAGAAAGAGGTGAAACTATCTCCACCGATTTTTAATTCAGCAGAGCATCGTTAAGAACTGAGAAACAATGTGATAAGATATGGCAAAACTGTTCATCATCCAGCCTCAGCTTCACTGAGACTTAATCTGGCTTTCAGGTTGCCCACTTGTCTAAGTAAATACCTATAAATGAAGCAATTTGGGTGCCCTGTATCTTTCCTGATGGGACAGCGATTTGCCTTCAGCTGCATCCCTGGAGTATAAAAATGTGCTATGGTTCAACTTTGCAAGCTGTGCATGATGTTACTTTCTCAGGAAAGCGGCAGGGGAAGCTGGCAGGGCGATGGCAGACAGGGCCAGTGAAAGACCAATGTTGCTAACCTCTAGCTTGGCAGCATTTCTCCACTTGGACCTTCTCTAGGTTCAAAGCTTTCTACAATGAGTTTTGTGGAAACAAAGCAGCCTTGCTTTGAAAAGGCTCTTCCCTTTGTATGACTGGTAGACACCCACCAGTCTCCCAGCAAGCGGGATTTAAGTGCTGCTTTTTGCAGAGACCACAGTCACTGAACTGAAGCAGCAGCCTCTGAAATGGCAACTGGACCCATAGCAGTAACTTTTACTCAAGCATTATGATTTTCTTCTTTAACCTAATAAAGCACTTGTACCATCCTGTAACAGTATAGGAAAAACAAAATCATTCCGCAACACAGGCCATTTGTCCACCACGTTATCTGTCAGATACATGTTCAAGTACCCAGACTGAAGAGTTATTTGCAACTTTTCTCCCTGCCACCACAACATCCATCATCAGGATAAAAGGACCAGAGTTTGGTAGCAAAACATCTTGCTCTACAGGCTGCATGGGAAAGGCCACTCACCAGCCTATCTGGACTCACACTGAGCCACTTGGATCTTCAGGGAAACAAGCTTAGGAAGAAAGCCTGCTCTGTCTTCTAGGGATCTTTTCAACATAGCATTTCTTTTTCCCTTTACTCTGTATCATCACAAGCTTCACAAGCCCCTATGCTTCTTCCTCCTGAGTGTTCTTTTATTTCTGCAGTTTACAGCCAAGTTAAATGCCAGAATAAAAGCAGGGAACAGAAAATACACAGTGATACAACAGCATGAAGCCAGTTTACCCGTTCTTATCTCATTGTGATCAAAATCATAGCTCTATATCTGTTTGCAACAATGCCACAAGAAACTAAGAAAACCAGGAGTAACTCTGCCAATAAATTTTTGGACAATTTCATGTAAAAGATAAGGCAATTCAATTTACAGAAGTAAATTTTTCTCAGTAATGTTTGTATTTTGAGTGCAGGGCTATAAAACAAAACATGTTACGAAAGCATTAATGTTGTATAATTAATGTTCCAAAGAAGAAAAATATTTATGCTAAGGAATGATGTTAACTGCATTCCCACTTGAGTGTGTGTTATGGTACAATATTTAATTACATGCTTGCATTTCTCAAATACCTATTACAACGTATCTTCTGTTGGACATGATGCATGTGTATTATTTGGCTGAACAGCATGATAATACATCAAAAGAAACCATATGAATTGTTTTCCAATTTTCATAACAGAACGTCAATGCTCTTCCACCACAGACTTGCATCCAAAGTGATGAACCACTGCAGTCCTCCCTCCCACACAAGCCAGCTTTGAGCAGAAATACCTTAGCCTGAGAGATTACATTTTCAGAATGCTACAAGCAACAGAAAAAAGGAAAGTATCAGAACTACTAAGCAACTTTTAACAAGAGGACTTGCTACTAATACAACCATATCATAGCTGCGATTGTAGGCAGTGATTCATATGCCACTTTGAAGTGAATAAACCAGAAAAAAATCCAGGGTCTTCTGTAATTGATACATGCTTTCTCTTCACTCCTCATATCAACTCCAGAAACTTAAGCCAAGTATACTTAATTCACTTGAGAATATATGCAACATTCAGCTGAGCTTTCAGACATACTCAGGTTTAGTAAACTATAAATTCTGGTTGAATTTTCATATGAAAGGCTGTGATGTAGCTCTGCAAGAGTATTTAACATTTATATGAGCCCTCATACACACAATTACATACGCATATCAAAGTTTAGTGTCTAAACCAGAAAGCCTAGTATTTCACTTCAAAGAGGTGTTAGTACCTTTGATATGGCTTTAAACCAAGACGGCTGACACTGGGCTACTCTATCACTGTAGGCAATGCAGGCTAAGACTCAGTGATGTTGGGAAAGCTGTCATTGCTTACAACAAAAGAAATGAAGAGTTAAATAAATATATGAGAGAGAAACACTTTTGATGCATTTTCTCTCTTTTTTTGCTAAACTTCATTCAAATCTGCAGGATTCATTCACACTGTTGTCATCCTGCTGTAATTTGACTTGATTTCATCCACCTTGAGATTTCTGTTTATCTCAGGATCTGCAGTTCCTTACTAATTGGGAAAAGCTGGGAAAAGTTTTCTTCAGTTTGATATGTTTCAATATAAATTAAAACAGAGACTGAACAGCATTCAGGAATTGAAGAAAAGGAGGACAGGGAAAATCTCAAGGTCCTTAAACTGAGAGTCAGTGGATTTCTAGTGAGGCAAAACCAGAACCTGGTTTGATTTTTTATGGAAAAGTTTGTTATAAATAGGGACTGTTCCTTCTAAACATGACTTTTATGTATTTAAACCTCCCAATCACAGCTGACAACACCCCAAGGGCACAGTTTGCCAAAAATGGCAGACAAAACTTCTGGAAATCTTCCATGTGTACAGCTGGCCAATTGACAGTTCACATCTTATTCAAGCCCCAGCAATGAATTCTTATTCTGACATCAACCAAAAGTAAGCCAGAGCTCTCTTCTTTGCAAATGCGTTACCTTCCCAAGTTTCTATGCATATGAATACATGCACACTTTGTAAGAAGAATAACAGTACTATTAGTAATACTGCTACTTGATCTTTCCTGCACTTAAGTAGCTCTTACCTTTACTGTTTCTCTGAAGAAGCCTTTACTGAGCATTGTCTTTTCAAGAATACGCTCCTCAACTACTGTATTGGAAAGCCTGGTCTTTCATTTTCAAGAAAAATTTGAAAACAACAACAAAATATCTACCATATAAGCCCACAAATTGCCATTGTGACTTGGTGCACAACAGGCAAGCTGCATGTGAGAGAAACCTCTTTTAGGAGAGTGCAAATCCAGTGATTTTATTTCCCACTTTTTCTGTAATACCATAAGCACGTCCAGCTCCACTCCTCCAATGCATGCATGTCGCCTGCCTTCAGATACATTCAAAATACCACATTTTGTAACCAAAGTGAACGTTCTCTCTAAAGGACAACAAATTATTTCTGTAATAAGTCATTTCACAATGATGACCAATTATTGTTTTCCTGCAAAGAAAGTAAAGGCCAGCTATTCATGCTTGCTATGGACTTGAGAACATGACTGGCACTGGAGGATTAAACTAGGGCTCACACTATCCCTTGTGCACTGGAAAGGACAGCAGGTAGATACTCCTAAGAGATTTACTTCTAATTCTACATAAGCCACCCACAGTAACGAAGACTCTGGCATGAACGCAGATTCCTGCTGTTCCATGTAACTAAACAAACCCAGAAAGAATATTCATTAACAACAAGACTAGAAGATAACATGTAAAAACCATGGGGAAGGAAAGCAATGACCTCACACAGGCCTGTGTAGTGCCTTTGACATGGGCAAGAGAAAAGCCTCCATCTTCCCCAGACACAGAAGAACTGCTTTGAATTTTCCAGCACTGACTACAATTTCATTTGATAAAATTATTTCAGTGTAAGCGATGGTTAAGAGTGCTACATCAAAGGAACCTGTAAACTGGTGCACATTATTTACTTGCCCTCTGGGAGAAAGCTAACATTGGTGGGTGACAAGGGGTGCAGTGCTGGGAACCTTAAGGAATGGGGGACTTGGGGAAGAAAGTAATATGTTGCCTTAAGCAGTGTTTAAATCCTTAGGTCAGAAACTCCATATTCTGTCCCCTATTTGTCTAGTAACTTTAATTTTTAGTCTGGATGTCCTACTTCTGTGATGCTCAGGAAGTCACTAAACTGAAAATAATTGGAAGCTGGAGAACTATTAGGGGGAAGTATCACATATGCTTGCCCTGCTTTACTCTCCCCCAGGCTATCAGACTAGAAGGATTTTTCTCCTGCTACAGTGCAGCTGTTCTTACTCTTTTTCTTTCAAAAAGGGTAACATCCCACATGAACACAACTTAAGGTCAATATATACTTGTGCAGATGTATCAAGATTACATATGCATGTGTGCAGATGAGCTTACATAGATGAATCGCTTCAAACTCTGCTTTTATAGACACAGTTCAGATCTACAACTCAGATATCTGTATGCTCCATATGCGGTACATGCAATATTGATGGCATTTTGCTATGTTTCAAATTTTAAAACTGTAATATGCACACAGCTTTTAAAACATGCAGTTTACATGAGTGTTTTTATACTTGTAATTACCCTTTGCTTAGTAGTTCACTTATGAGACAAAACAGCTTCTCAAACAATGGGAATTTCTAAGTGTTTTGGCTGTTGTATCACTTTGCAGTACTGTATTAATCAAATATTTGAAAGTAAACACATTTTAAACAAGATTTAATCCAAATTAGACAAAATTATGACTGGTGAGTAAGTAGTGGCACAAAGACAGCTGCTCTGCCTTTGTAACATCAGCACAGTCACAGATATCTAGGGGAGGAAGGATGCATAAAAAACAAGTTTGAGAACAAAACTGAATTTTCAGCAGTTGCCTACAAATTGCTATGAAAATAAACTGCAGTGCTGGCAAGAGCAGTAGTGTGGGAGATACCTACAACACCTTCCAAACGATGCAGTCATCACTAGGGAGCTCCAGAGCAAATTATAAAGCTCTTTGAGAAAGCATGTAGCTCAGGTCACACAGGATGGGAGAAGCTCAGGACGTATCCTGTACTACTGAACTCAGGTGCAATAGCCTAGGCTTCAAACGCCTCTCAAAGCTCCACTTTTAGATCTTACAGACCCTTTTGGCTCTCCACGCACTTTCAAAGGTGGGAGAAAAGTTTACCAAGAGCCTAGAAATTAAATATTTCTTATTCTCTTTTATGTTCTTGGTGATTAGAGGTGGGTTGGGGGAAAGGATTTGGGACAGGTTTTGAATTACAGCAAACTTGTCAGCAAACACTTCGGGGAAGTGTGCAAAGAGTTTTGAGCTCAAAGCTATACTGATTAACTGTACAGGTAGTTTTTCTTACATTTAAAATCCCACCCCTATTTTGAATTACACTTGAAAATTATTTTGTGACTTCCTATGCAGGTCTACCTCTCTGAAGGAAAGTAAAGAGTTTCTTCATCCAGAGTTCTGATTTCCAATGATTTTCATAACAATATTGGCACAAAGTGGGGGGTTAGCAATTTCATTGGCAAGAGACTTGTGTTGCCTCACTTTATACTGTTTCTGGGTTAAATGGCAAACTTGTTTTTGGATTTTCTTTTCTTTTTGTGAAATGGCTCATTGCTTGAGAACATGTATTTATAGAGCACTGGGAATCATACTGTATCTTTCTACTATTTCTCTCTCTGTGCAACGCACTCTTCAAAAGTCACTTGCAATATAGCAGACAATCGGGGGAAAGGCAAAGAAGAAAGAAATATTGATAATGGATATTTGTAAAAAAAGGGTTTACACTTACCTGTATGTTTCAGTTCATGAATGAAGAGAAGAAAAAAAGAACCACCAACAGCAGCGAAAACATGGAAGAGAAAAGAAAATGAAAAAATACACCATTAATTCAGAAAAGGAAAAATCAATTATAGCAGCAGATTTATATAATACAACTTGGTACTGTAGGAGCAGAAGCCTGAAGATATTGCCCACTGTCTCTTCAGAAACTAGATCCCATATACTGGATCTCAGATGGTGTAAACTCATGGCAGAATCCCCCCCCCACGAGCTAAAACTGTGGAACGTGGCAGTTTCTTTCTTATATCACAGTGAAAGCCTGGTCGAAGTATTTACTTCCCTGAATACACTTTAGATCAGCAGTATCCTCAAGATGATGAGATGTTTGGCATATCTTTTTGTGTGTTCTAGTCATGTTAAGAAAAAAGGCAGAACAAAACACTTTGGCAGGAAAAAGCCCTGTTTTTCATCCCTGGAGAGGCCCTTACATGTCTGTTTAAAGGTCTCTATGCTCAGAGAGAATTAACACTTATTTACCATCAGAGTGCTTGCAAGGAGTCTGAAGTTCAGAGGATTTCTCCCCTTTCCACATGATGAATTTTAAAAAGTAGTCAAAACCAGGCAGACAGGACTCTGTCTTTTCTAGAAAATCCTCTTCTCCCTCCCTCCATCCCACCCTCTCACCATAACTGAGGAAAATGCCGAGATGAAAGACTACACTTTAACTAAGCCCTCTGTCTCCAAGACTGAGGCTGAGTTTCAGTTCCTGCACTGTACACAAAGAGCAGCCATTAGAAGCCCGAGGGTTACGGGAAAGGCCCTGACAGGTTCCTTTTAATTAGGCTGAAAACTAACTTGGTGAGAATAGGTTGTCTGTATCAATAGCTCTAATTGACTGTTCTGAAGACAGACAGAGCGAATAAAGCAGGGGGTAATTATTGTCTGTGACAATTTGATTGACAAGCTTGTCCCCTGGAGGAGAATCCAGAGAGCCTATTGTCTAGCAGAGCCCCCAAAATAAAGCATTCACTTTCAGAGGGCTCCATTAAAAAACACACTTGGAGGGCTGGGAGATTTGGCATTTGTGCTAATGGGCTAACAGTAATTTCAGAAAGGGAGTCTCTGAACAAATGGCTCAGGTGTATTCACTGGGGGAGAAAGGGGGAACAGGCTGAGGAGCAGAGGTGCGGTTCTGCCCTGGGCAAGGAAGAAAAATGAGAACAGATGACAAAGGTGCTGCCTTGCTCTTGTTGCAATACACCCAGTGATTATACGGCAGCAGCTTTTCAATTCGGCATCATGGCCTGTCTTAAAAGAGAGCACTGCTTGAGGTCAGCCAGAAATAAATAGAAAGCAATTGAAAGGGATGATGTTGTCCAGTCTAACTTATCACACACAGAAGAGCTGCTACCCGTGTTTGTTTTCCAGACCACCAATCACAACCTCAAATGAATGCAGGCCATGTTTTTAAATAGCAGCTTAGAAACTCTATTTCAGCAGAAGCCAAAAGCTCCCCAAAGCACTGTGCTACCTCCCAGGCATCCTGTAGCAAAGGTAAGGGCCCCCCAAAAGACAAAGAAAAGTTGGCAGGACAGAAACAGGAGGGAGGACACATCAATTAGAAACCAGAGTAACAGTTAAGTTGGAAAGCAACTAATACAGACACCTCAGTGCTGCCCACTAGTTTATCCACTTTCCATTTTCTTTTACATATAAAGAAACAGTACTATGGCAAAGTTTCTCTACCAACTGCTGGCCATGCTTGTTTTCTTCCTTTGAAGACCGTCTAAACATGTGTGTTTAGGGAACAAGAGTGAAACTGAAAAGTCAGTATTACTGGAGGTATGAATTTAATTTTGATTCGCTTAACTATTTAACCAATTACTCCCACTTTTTCTGGAAACCTTTTTTTTTTTCTCATTTTATTTTTGATGACAGACCAATTTCATGAGAAGCTCCCAACTATTTTGGTAAGAATACTCCTGTTCTCCATATCAGTGAAAAAAATGTGGGCACTTTTATTCAAGAACAAGCATTCAAACCACCAGCTTAGCTTGTTCTTTCACTGAGAATCACAGAGCGCTGCAAAGTCCCGAAATGGAGTAACAGCCCGCAGCCAGGAATGGTGCTAGGGGGTCTCAGGCATGTGGTATGGGGCCAAATCTCACTAAAGTCAAGGGGAACAAAAGATATTAATCAGTTCCAGACTGTCACTCTTTATGACAGCAGCATCCAGACCACAAACAGTGCTTGGTACAGGCAGGTACCACACACTTACACAGTGAGAGGGGCACTGTCTTTGAGAGCTTATAATTTAAATGTCTGAGACAAAGCATGAATGGAAAACAGAGCCACAGGGTAAAGCAGGCTGCTCAAGGGCTCAAGAGCAGGCCAGGGGCAAAACTTGTGAAACCCCCTAGATCTCTTGACCTCAGGTTCAGTGTCTAACCACTAGCTCAGAGGTCAGCAGCCCACCAAGCGTCACATGCCAGATAGCTTCCATTTTGCGAAGGAAAACCACAAAGTATACTGGTTTAATTTTTCTCTTGTACAGCGGCAAATTGTGTTGGTGAGTGGCAGCACTCCCGACTCCTGCAAACTCCACTTCAGTGGGAGTTTGGAGCTCTGTTCTTTCAGAGGCAGACACATCAACAACTGCTGGTAGCAGCTTGTCTCCAAGAAGGGCAGCTATCTCTTACTCCCGGCTCTATACTCCTACTGAGTCCCCATGCAGCAGTGGGCAGGCGCCTGCCTCCCACATCCCTTGGCTGGCATGAAACAGGGCTGGTGCGCATCTTGAGAGGCTCTGCGAGATTTCAGATTTGAGAGCGATATCCTCTGGCACATACAAACAAGGCTTATTTTATGCCAAACAGTCTGCCTCCTTACTGTCTTTAGAAAGAGTGCCACAGGTCAGCAGTCCCCAGACTAGATACCAGCCTCCCAGGATGTGGTCCCAGAAGAGTTAAGAATTACTCAGTCATGAACGTGGGTCAGTTTGTAAAGTTCAAGCTGTTGTTCTGCCCAAAAGGTCAAAGATGTTACTTCAAGAGCTGGAACTCTGCTTAGAGGTCATTGCCCCAGCACAAATTGCAACAGCACAACCACATAAACCACAAAATCTCAAGAGATGTAGCTGGTGAGGTCAAAGGGTTAGCAAGCACTGCAGCCTGGGCCTTGAGAAATACCTCGAGGCATCCTAGGTCTCGGGAATGGAGAGTGTCCTTAGTTGGCAGAGCATAGGCTGAACTCAAAGAAAACTTAAACTTCGAACTACACAAAAGAATTTTTTGGAAGTCAGTGATAAAATCCATGTAAAAGTTTCATTTTTGCTCATACCAAAACAATTTCATTTTCTGGATCTTAGACCTTTGCCCCACATACACAAAAAACAAAATTCCTTTTTTTTTTTTTTTTTGGCTGAAACTGTTTGCCAAATGTAACTGGAGTTTGTGAATAATATTGATTCCCCCCCACCCTTATTTGTATTTCTTGGCCAGTTTACTGTTCACTGAATATTTTGCTGCCATATGCATACGAACAACTTGAAAGTAGAAGCTCACCATACTGAGGATGCCAAAGTGACAAAACAGACCTCAAAATAAATCACAGGCTGGATTTCTACAGGAAAAAAAGTTTAAAAAACAACTTGAGCAATACAATCAAGAGAAAAACCCAGCAGGTACTGTCACAAAAGGCTTACAACATGCAGATAGGGTTTACTGACCATGAAAACATAAGCTGTGTCTAAATACGTAATTAGGCTCACAGCAGCAGCTTAAAAACATAGCCAGGTCATTATAGCCCAAGTCAGATGAGCCAGGCTACTAAATGATCTGGACTAAAGCCAAACCAAAATCAGTCTTCAAGCTGCAGGAATACTACACAAAAATCCCAGACTGATAGCAAATTCACCATTGACTTCTTCCTACCTGCCAGATGAGGTAGATACAATACCGCTCCTTTCCAAACCGCATTTTTGAAATTACTACTATGTAAGTGAAGTCCTATCTAATAACCCTCCTGTTGAAGGGTACTTTGCTGTTGGCTGAGGATTGTTTAATGAACAGAGGCTGGTTTTAGGCACTCAGGTGTAAGCAGTAAGGACTGTGAGCTACCACTTGTCCCAGGCAGGACTGGGAGTCCAGTGTTTTCCCTTCATACAGAGTAAGGGCCACCCATCACTCAAGGTACATATTCTCATCGGATCTGTAGTTCCAGAAGCACCTCAGATTTTAAAGTGTTACTCAATATGATAACTAACTTAGCAACCGCAAGACAACAGATGGACCCGAGATATTTCTGCATCCCAAACCCTGGCTTTGGTTAAATATCTGCAGTTTGGTGTGATGGTGGATATTTTAGCTGATAAAATAGACTGAAGCAGCTGCTCCTGGAGCCATGAGTCTTGTTTTTGTCTATAGTTTGAGCTAAAGAGCCAGGCTCTGTAAAAAAAAAGGCTCACATCCCCTAGAAAGTGGCACAGGATACATGTAATACATTCACTGCCTAGGCAAAGGATACTGGCATCTGTGTTGGAAGGCAGTGAATATGGATCAAAAAGCTGCTTTGAAATGGTGGATAAGCCCCAGTGTTGCAGTTTTTCCATGGTGGAGGGGAACAACAGATGGCTGGGCAAAGGACAAGCCTCCTGCTCTGGAGAAATGAAGACATTTTTTCCAGAGTGGACCAGGCAAACCTTTATCTATCACAGAAAGCAAGTGAGCAGTGGGATTTAGACAGACTGATTTCCCAGGGCTTGGGGTTTGATTATCTCGTGTCTAACAAAAGTGGGAGCTCTACTCAGAGCTCCTGAAGCAGAGGCATGTGTCCCGTGTGGATTCATTAATGTCTAATAATGTAGCTGAGCTTATCCCTAACCCTCCCCTCAAGGGTGGAATTAATTTGTGTCTCTTTGCTTTGCCTGGCCACCTATTTTCACTGAACTTTTTGCCTGAAATTGCCTAGTGGATTCAAAAGCTTTTAGAACAGGAGTGACAAGCATGAAAACAGATGATACAATCACATACACCTCATTCCCTTAAGAAATCAGGCTAAAAGTGGCTTAGGACCTTTTTCAGCACAAAACTCCTAATGGCTGATCATTTCAGAATGAAGATTTGTATTATTTTCTTTATACTGTTACGGTAAGTAGGCATAATTAAGGGATCCAGGATTGAAATATGGTGCACACACCAGATGCCTGAACTCATGGGTGACCTGGGCAGAAAGCATTTCAAGTATGAAGGCTACGCTAATTGGAACCACACTGCCACAAGCAAAGTAAGGCACGGCAGCTCTTCCTCCTGCCACCAAAGTTACCAGGAAATACATTCTTCCTTAACTGTTTCTGAAAGGACACACTACTAATGACTACTGCTAATTTGTATTGTAAACACCCAGCTCTCAGACGTAGAAAAGTATAAATGACCCTGCCCATAACTGGGACCCAATTATTCCTCCAGATCTTCTGCTGGGATGCAGGTTTCCAAGTATGGCACAATGACTGACCCTATAAATAAAAAGTCACTACTGTCTTGCATGTGCTTCATGCTTTGAATCTATTTGTGTTTTTTAGCTGCTGGCACCATTAAGGGAGATGCTGTTCTCAATTAAAACCAGCCCATTGCTTCCCTAGGCTTAATTAGGAGCAGGGCTGTACATTCTGGCACCAGCAGTATTTTCTTTTCAATTAATGGACTTAACAGGCAGCAGATGCCCGTGTCTTCCTTTCTCCCCTCTCCAGCAAGCACCCCACCCCTATTTTAAAATCACTGACAACTATTTTAAAAAGACAGCTAATTCAGATACTGCTTCTAGAATTGAGAATAGTTGTAAAAAAAATAAAAATCCCATGTACATTTCAATGCTGAGAAAGCCCATAGCAATCTTGCATCTTCTCTATAATATAGAACAGATAATAAATAATGAATAAAAAGGAGAATGGTGAGTTAAATAACAGTGCAAACCAAGACAGTCTAGGACTAAACTTCGTGTGTGATTTACCATCAAGTCTAATAGTAAGGCTAGTAGGGAATGGGACATGCAAAAAGACTGCAGTTAATTTTTCTTACTGAGAGAATTCACACATTTCAACTTTTTTGCATTGTTTCCTTGAACATAAGATACTAAGAGCAAGCATTTACTCCTCTTACTGGAAAACTGTAAAATTCCAATTAAAAATACACCAACTGTATTTCAGACTTTTCTACAGTCGTTCCCTTATGGCAGGACGTTAACCTATGTCTGTCACTTCTGCTAAACCTCAGTCCTCTAGGTGTAGACTTTGAAATAAGATTTTTGTTTGATTAATAGTGTATGCAAGAGTATATAAAACTAAAAATTAAAACAAAGGAAAGTATTTGTGGACAGTTTCAACTTCTAGGTGGATTTTTCACCCAGAAAAAGTCTTCACCTGCCTCCTTGCATAGCCCTTCCTTGTATAGCCCTATCTTTAGGCAGCCATTGTAACAATCACGCTAATGAACATGACACAATCTTTCCTGGTAGCTTGGGAGCCAGGTACCAGTGCACAAACCCAGGCCGGAGGACGCATGTTCTACTCATAAAGGGACATAAACCAGCTGAACTTATGCCTGAATTGAGCAAATTATCACCAGAAACACATAGCCCTGGCCAAGCTGGTGAGATCTGTCAAGTTTCAGATAAACGTTCTTTTACTGGTATTGCCACCCACTAATGAACTATATAGTTAGGGGGTTCTTCTGCGGGAGAATAAAATTGGAACAGCTCCAAAAAGTAAGCCTCCTCCTAACTCAAAATCACATTTTAAACTGTAAATGCAATGTGGCGGTTAAAAAGCGTCAAACAGGCAACCCTGAAGACATAGCTCTTTGTTCAGCTATGCAATAGCTTTCTTAAAGATAAAATGAGATCTTTCACAATCTCATAATGTCATGCTTCACAGGTAGCTGTCTGAGGCTACCACTAAGAAATGTCACCTCCATCTCTGCATTTACTTCAAGTTCAACTGGCGTATTTGCTGAGAATAAAGTGCCACCTCTATCTTTAGGATGTACCTGAACAGCAGCATGATGGTTGGACTCCTCCACTGTTAGGCACTGCAGACAGCAGTGAGACAGTACCCGCTTCTTGGTCATTAACATTGAAATTACATTTAATCTCTACCTGCAAATTGTTGTGTCTACCTGCACTTTGCAAAAATCCTTCTGTGGGTAACAGACCAATGAACCCTGGTTTACAATACATTTGAGTATCAGTTTTATGAGCTGGTGTTGATTCTCTGATGTGTAATAAGAAGCTGCAGCCATTACCCCTTTGAGATTATCCCCTCTCTCTCCTCTACCTTGTTGCCTGCTTTCATTAAACTTTCTAGACCTTCCCCTCTATAAGATGACCACTCCTCTTTGGCTGGAATTTCCCAGAGTTCTCTACTCCAGATACTTTGGTGGGGGATTCAAAATAAATACAGCACACTCACATAAACCTTGTTTGCTTGGAAACTTAGTTAAAGATGGCGTTGCAGGAATCATTTACAGCTCAGGATGATAAGCACTCTGTCCAGTCAACGGGGACTACAAGCAGGTTTCAGATACCCCTGAGAACAACACTGCCTTTTTGTCAGGCCTGGGCAGGAGTGTATGTCAAAGGCACTGATGAATCATGTGTCAAATCCTGCCTATAGTCTGTCAGATACAACTTCCTTTTAAATCTCAAGGGCTAATAGTCACGAGGTTAAAGGTTGTTTTCGTAATACGATCCAATAGCTGTCCTACTCCTGTTTTTCTCCTTACTTGTAAGTAAGGAGGAATATATTGCCACAGCACAGAAGCGTCAATATCTATGCACTGAATTGCCGTGCCCTAAATCAGGGCTTCCATTTTATGACGGTGGGCCACCACTACTTAACAAAGCAATCATGAATCCTGACCATATTTAATACTCGAGAACATCTATCTATCCCAAATGCCGTGATGAATTTTGTGATGTGGAGGTCCTTCTTTTACTAAGACTTGTGAGCACTCACCTCCCTCTAAACTGGCTACCACATCAATCTTGGACAGTAACTCTCAGTTACTGTCCCATATAGTCAAATGTACCTGGAAATAAATGGCACCATATGGCAATATTCAACAGGCTGGCCTACCCTGTTCAGTGTTCTGAATATCTAAAAAAAAAAAAAAAAAAATCTACAAAATCTCAGATTTAATTTTTGAGCACTGTAGTATAAAAGGTCCGGTGTCACCCTTTTCCTGTCTCTACAACCCCGGTCAATATTGTATTCATTTCATGGCAGAAAGCCAGGAAGAAAGAGGAAAGGAATAGTTTGCTGTCCTTTAGTCTAACAAAACTAACTTGTCTTTCCATTAAGCAGCTGGATCAGATCAGGTTTAAGAGAAACTATCCTTAATTAATTTGATAAGATTAGATTTAATTTAGAAAAAGCATGGAAGCTGCCCAAGGGAAAATCTCTCTCCACTCTATAATCCAAACTGGTTCGAACTCCGTATTCTCTTTCATGGAAACTGTGAACGTGAAAGATAGGGTCATACATAGTATTTAAAAGGGAAATGTAACATAATTGTTGCTGACATCAAAATCATTACTCTTATTCAAGGAAACTATTGGGTAATTGGAAAAAGAATAACCAAAGAGAAGGGGAGGGGGAAGGCAGATGGGGGAGTTCTTACGTGGATTCCTAAGTTTGATTTTTGGAAACTGAAAGGAATGTGGGACAGTTTTGCAATCTAAAAGTATTGTTTACATCAGAACTATGCCCTTTAAATGTTTTCTTATTTCTACACTTATTTTTTTTACTGAAAAGAAAGTGAAGTGTGTAATTATACCCCTGTGTGAGCAAACAACAACAACAGAAAGCATTTCTCATACAGAGAGAGAAAAGAGCCCAGAATTGTCCCACCCAACTTTTAGACATTTACCTGAGAAGCCTAACCTGGAAACTTGCTTGATGCCTAAAATGTGAAGCACACCCTGCAAGGCGTCATTCTGTTTCTGTGGACTATATTCACAATTTATGTAGTGAATACCTCTTAATAAGGACCCCCAAGACAGAGCTCTCCAGTTAGCTTGCATGGACCTCAACTAAGTGGATTGAACCAGACACTGTGTGGACAGAACGATGCTGTACTGGATCACAAGGGTGACTGCAAAGAGTCGTTTCTGGTTCTCTCACCCAGCACTGAACTACTCCAACTATCTTCCTACCACCTGTATGATAGAAACTGGAATATATAAGTTCTGCCTGCTGCGACAATATTAGAAAAATCTTTAAGCATGATTGGTGCTGATAGCAGATACAGAGACTATTTGATTTGCCTGTTTTTAATGATCCCTTTACGTGCCTCATTCTTCCCAGCTTTCTGAAACTCCTTTTCCAAGTTGGAAGACTAAGAAATGAATGGTATTTGCAGTAAGCTTCCTGACTAGCACACCAAGAATCAAACGAGGCAATATAACTGAAAGAGCCTACTTTAAGGGAGACAATAGAAGCCTTCTTGTGCAAGATTTAAGGGAACTGAGGAAGGAGAAGAGAAACTACTGTGACTTTAGGCCCAGGAAATCATACTACATCAGCTTATGGTAAGTCTGGCTCAGGCATCCTAACTCAAGGACTTTTATTTGATGCAATCCATTTGACATACGCTGGTTTGATTTAGAAAATGCAACTTTGTTTAAATGAGATTTACTGATATTTTGCCTGACATCCTCTAAGAGTCCCTGCTTCAGAGCTGTCTGATGTGCACAGAGATGCTTGAAGAGATCCTGTGACTTACAGCCCAGTCTCAAAGCCACGGGCTTTAAATAAAACCACCTCCAAGGCCTCAACTGCCAGAAGCATGAGAGAAAGGTCTTGAGAAAGACCCTTTGGCAAAAATCCACTTTACCAGGCCAAAGTGACTTTTGTGTGAGCGTGATTAAAGGAAAACGTTCACTAGAGCATTTTTGGTTTTGTTCAATAGGAGTGAGATGGACCTTACCTTCTACCATCACTACTGCAGACTGGGAATAGGTCAGCAGTTCTTACCAACCTCTGTTTTTCATAAAGGCTGGTTTCATGGGCTCAGGCTGGCAAGCAGTCTTTCTCCCTCCATTCTACCTCTACCGTATGCAAGCAAGCAGGGATCCTACATTTTGTGGGTGGTGGTGAGGGGGGGATATAAAATAACAGTGATGAGAAAGGACAAACGGGTACCACAGCAATGAAACTACATGGTGAAACAGCATGTAGATGAAACCACGTGTTAATTTGGATAGTATCATCGTCTTTTTATTTATTAAAAAAGTTACAGTAACTCCCTTGGATTATTATAAATGAAAAATCTGGGACAAACCTCATGTATTCTTCCCCTACTTGCTGAATTTCTTTTAAAGTAAAAATGCACAGACACCCAGCAGAGGAACAACGCCCCGGTGAAGCCCCACTGCAGCACCAGTTAGAGACCTTAAAAGGAGCTTACATGGAGATTGGCTTACTACACACTTGTAAATTCTGGGTATTGTGCATTGAACAGCTTCCGGTTTTTATAGTCTGTCAGTTTTGTTGTTTGTACAGATAGTTTATGCACCGGGGTAAAAGGTTTTAAGAAGGGAAAACAAGTACAAAACCATAAGCACGAACAGAGAAGCTCTACAAGAGACTTGAGACAGACTGCTTCCAAGTGGCTGATATTCCTTTAAAATATTGGTGTGAAGAACGAGGAGCTTTGGGATTTGAGCGAGGTTAGACTGTCCTACTCCGAGCTAATAACATTCTTCCTACTGTAATTCTCATCTCAGTGATAATAAGTCAACTCAATTTCCTAGCTTAAACAGGACCTTCTGGGACCCAGTATTTATATGCCATCCAAACACAGAAACCAAAAGAAAAATGAACGTATGCAGTGAAATACAGGACTGCTTAAATATATATTTATATATATATATACACTTTAGAGTTCTCAAACGTTCAGTGTAGTTCCTAAGAGTAACTAAATTTGAAAAGAAGAAAAGGCACATTACAAATTGCTGCTAATCGTGCCATCATTTCATCAAATGCTAAACATTCCTGCCCAAGAGACACTGCCTCTTTTCTGCCATAGATCTAACAGCAGGGAGCCCTCCTAATAGTACAGAAATACAGCCCGAGTGAATTCCCTAGATGGGAGTACCACTATACATCCTGTTGCCACACTGGGGAAATGCATTTGGCAGCTGACTCATACAGCTTGCCATTAAAAAAAAGGCCAAATATCTGAGGGCAGCCAGGAGAGCTCTTCCTGGAGCAAGCAACTTCTTTCTCCTGTACACGATACCATCGTTACGTTGTTCTCATTGAGTCTATTCATCAACTTGAAATGAGCACATCACTGCAGTACCCCAGCATACAAAGGACTGCTGAATTTCAACTAGCTTCTCTAGTAATACTTCAAAAACACATACTGAAGAAACCTTTCGGACATCTCCCAAGCACAGTTAGTGAGTCTGTTCTTAACACTCACCTTCTTCTTGTGGCAAAAACTGTAATTCTTCATTCCTGTTGGCTGATTTAAACACATTTTAACAGGAGTCTTTAAAGAACTACTGAATCATCATGAAAATCTTAGAAAATATGATCTCCACACTGTACAGATGAGAGAATGTGCTTTGAGATTTCAGCCGATTAAATAACTGTCATCAAAAGCATATCCTGCTTTCCCATGCGTATCAGTTAGGGTAACAAAAGATATCATCTGTCTCTGAAACTCATATACCCTTAGACTTTCACTACTGCAAGACTGCTGCTATTTCAATATATTGTCTTCCAGTTGCCTAAAAAAAGGCATTCGAATGAATGCAGACTAATCTAACAAGTCATCTGTCTACTCCTCGGTTGTAAAAATAATTCACAGCAACTGTAGCTTAAAAGCTGAGTAACCAAGTCTGCAGCTTGACTATTTATTGTACCCCAACTGAAGAGCAGTAACGGCCTGAATGCATGCTCTGAGCTCCTGGCAAACACAGTACAAGTTCATTTAATTCTCAGAAAAGAGGTAACATTTAACTGCTTAGAATATAGAAAATGAGTGATTATATGACTTTTTAAAAAACAAAACCAAACCAAAACCCCTCTGGATTAGGTTTTCAAAACAAGTCAGTACCCAAAAGCTCTTGGACTTTTCTGAAAGATGTGATTTTGTTTTTCTAACTAAATCTAAGTGTTGCTTTAACATACTCTGCTTTGCATCTTGATCATTGTCCTATCCCTTATGTATAAAAATGGACATTTGCCCTAAAACAAGTACGAGAATTTATGTGAAGTTCATTCAGCTTGTGTTTGATATAGATGCGGTTTAGATATGGAACTCAAACATGCATTTGATTATTAACTTACTGTTATAGGTGACATTAAATGAAATACATTATCCTGAGGTAAATAAGTAACAAAAGCCAATATAACAAAGCTTTTGTTTTCGAGAAGTTTCTATTACTAAAGGAAAACAAACAGCAAAAAAATAACAAAGCAGCACAGCAGTGAAACACTGTGTTTTAGCATATCTATCTACTTAGAAATCGAAGATAAGCATTTTCAAAAGATAAAGGCATATTAGAAAGTTTCACCCAGACTTTTAAAATACAACATCAGCAGTATCTTAAGTGTTAGGTTTTCAGCTAATTAAATACTACAAGGCTACTTGAAAAAAAAAATCCATATTGCCTAACCAGTAATGCAAAGGCATCTCTCAAAGGGCATGCCATTGGATGAAAGAAATACGGACTCGCTTTCTAGGGTAGCCCTTGCAGCCATATTCTCATGTTGTAACAGAGAGCACCCTGAGGCATGTTAGCAATACACCTGGCTGAAGTTTGTTGAGAATGTAAGGTTTGGACTTGCTAAGTACAAATCCAGGCCAGACAGCTGCTGGTTTTTGTTCCTTCTATAAGTTTTATAGCAATTCCTTCTAAGATTTCTTCAAGACTGATGCACACTCTGGCCATGGCCGGAGCATCAGCTTGGATTAAAAATGTGCTTACTGCTTTGTGCAACCATCCTGAGTCTTTCATTTCACCGCGCACATTAGGTAAACAAAGTAATGCAGAGTGTAATGTGTGAAAATTGCCATCGCATCAAGTTAAGTGGGTGCTTGTTTCGGCAGGACAGATGAAATGGGCTGTGATCAACAAAAAGGACAACAGCTCATATTTTTTGGTCAGTAACTGGGCTTTCACAAGTTAACAGTTAGCCAGCAAAAATTTTTGGGAAAAAAACCCCAAACCTGTGCAAAACAATGGTTACACATTAAACAGGCTAAATCAGTTTATACTGTTTGTGTCTCTCCCATTAAAAATCTGTTCCCTACAGTATAATAAATAGTATTTGTATCAGTCAAGCTTTATGCATCCATGGGGAGAACTATTAAAAAATTAAACAATTTCATTGTCAGGCTGTTTCCCTTCCTTCCTCCCAATATCCTCTTAAGCTTTCCTCTTCCTTGATTTCCTGTTCTAGCTCTATAAATCACTCTCCTCCTTGTCTATCTCACGTTTGCCTTGAAACAGCATTCCTCTCAGCCGCTAATTTTGTAAATTAGCAAATGAAACAATAAGATTTCTCTGGCAAGAGTTACTCTACATAAACTCTGGCTGTTGACTGTTTGTGGTTGTGCTGCTCATTAGGACCAAAGTGCTGGCAGTACGTGCACCGCATTCACCTCGACGTGTTCTTTCCCTCAAAAACAGAGCAGCGTCATCTTCCAGCTTCCTCAAGCCAAGCCAAACCAAAAAATAAATCCTTCCTGTAAGGTGACTAACTGAAGCCAAAGCCTGGGGAGATACAGTAACCTGCACAAAGAAATTCTTCTACAACATCCCTCACCATGCAGGTGCAATATTCTTTTCATTGTTAAATACAATAGTTGAATTCGAGTCCACTACAGGGTAGATACTCCTTACCTGGAAGAACAGTTGAGCTCCATTATCACAACCTGCCCTGTGACAACCAGTAAAGTGTGACTAATTTGTGAGAGAGGATTCTTCACAGAAGGTAGAGCTAATTAAAACAATAAAAGACATTACAAGATAAAGACCTACAGAAGGCAATTAGATAGCAGGTCTAGAACAAAACCTGCTAAAACACAAAATCTGCTGCACAGACCTTCAGTCAATCAGGGTAGTTCAGGGCGTGCTGACTCACAGGGAGCACTGGAACCCCACTTACCTGTACTCTGGATTAGATAAAAATGTGGAAGAGAAGCACTCCTGCATAAGATTTGGCATTGCCACTATAACATGAGTTGTGGAGATTCCCTACAGGAGGGAATTTCTCCCCATTCCCCTTTAAGTATATCCCTTGAGCAAGCAGGGAAAAAGAAATGGTTCGATTGACATAATTGCTGCCAAAACTATTCTTTGGAGGAAACAGAAGCCCAACTTTATCCTATGTGAAGAAATGCATACACGTGCTTTATTAGCCACCCAAATAACAACAAAACAGACAGACTGAATTTCATTTGGTTTTCAATTTAAGCCCTGTACTTTAAGCACTATTCTTCATGTTGGTTCAACTGACCTTGACACTTTTATATTTATGATGGAGTTTAAGTAGAGTCTAAAGATAAAATTCTCTTTTTGGTTTCCTGCTCCCTGTTCCTATGATACAATTGGTGAGTACAGAGTACCTCTGTGGTAAAGTCTTACAAACAACCTGTGTGACAGTTTTTAGATAGTAAGCCAGTATAAATGTGTACATCATAATCTGCTTCTATTTTATAGCTGCAATTCATACATATTCTATGGGCTTAATACCACAATATTTTACTTTTAACTGTATTAACTGTATGGCAGATAAATAAGCACAAGAGGATATAATTTATCTACATTTTCAATGAAAGTTTCATGAAGTCCCTGCTAAGAGGCCATTAAAATAATACAGAACTAAGAATGAGAAGATCCTGTCACAAACTAAGCAATGGGAGGCATAAACAGGAGAGAAAAAACTCTCAAATAAGCTTTCCACAGCACAGAAAGGAGACTGGGCTCAAGCCCTGTATTCTTCTAGGTAAGTGACAAAATTCCCACCAGTTCAGTAGCGTTCTGCCTGGCATTTGAAGATCTGGAAGTGAGGGGGAATACAGTAGCACACCTTTACTTACAACCAACTGACTCTGAAAGCCTCCCAAGTGAAGAAAAAGATGGGGAGCTTCAGGAAAAGAGCTAGCTAACCAAACAAAACTCAACAAAACCTGACCTGTTAAAAACACATTACTAGCAGACAAGCAGCGAAAAGCCTGCGAAGATCTGTGAGTCCTGGCTTATGCTGTGATGGCTTAGCCCCCCAGAAACAAGATCTGGACATCGTGATGGGCAGCGCTATGCTCAGTTTGCCGAGACAGAGTGAACACAACCAAAAGTAACAGCAGTGGAATTGAAAATGCTATACTGAGTAAGTTAGTGGTATGTCATCTACATTATTACTAGGGTCTGATGGGATCTTATCTACAAACCAAAAGACACCTAGAAAAGCTCAATGAGAAAGACAAAACTGATTTTAGTGAAGATCTGAAACATATATAAACAAATGCAGTCAGTAATACAGCACATGATTATGTAATCCATTCCAGAGTTGACAGGGTCTATAGCAACAAAGCAGAGCAGGCTATGCCTTTTTCATGTACAATCCTGCAGTTTCGGGAAAACTACATGAAATGTCAGAGCAACAACCAAGATGAAGAACAGTTTACCACACCCAAACCCTGTCTCCTGTCCATTACACAGGCAAGGTAAAAGGGATAAATTCCATGCGTGGAGTTCTTACAAAAAAACAGGTACTAAAAAGATTGTTTTAAAAGAAGCTTTTATTTGAATTAATAAAAGACACAAAGAATAATAATTCATTTACTGTCTCAGTATAAAAGGAGAGCGGAGGCATCTGACTAATTAAGCAGTATCACTTCTACAAAGAAGGAAAATCTAGATCAGAGATGTGACAGGAGCCGGGACAGTCTTCTCCGAACTTTCTGGTGAAATGAATTACCACACACAATCACAGGTTAAGTAAATGTATACTGCATTCACAGAACCTCAGATGTAACCATAATTTGTCAAAAGAGTATTTTTACCAAATGTTATATCCGATACAGGGCAGTATCTCAGTGTGAAAGACCAGAACCTGCCCCACCTTGTTTGACAGAGCTGGGACTAACTGGAGAAGCGCAAGAGTTCAAGGATACCTTGACTAAAGCCTGCAAGACTTCCTCCACAGGGAGCTGGCAAAATCCAATAAAGAACAAGTAATGAGAGTCCCTTGATATATCCTTCAAAAAACAGACAACCTACCTACCTGCAAGCAATCATCTGTGGCTCTCAAAGAAAGCAAGCAGTGTGTGTTTTCAATCTGGCAATCTACCCACCTCATCTATGTGCCCAGTAGGGTTATAAAGCTCAGCTCTGCTTCTTCTTAAGAGAGGAAAGCAGTCCAGAATCTGTGTGAGATGAGAATCTGTATGTTTAAATTGCCTAAAGGTTATCACAGACACTTGGAAGAATTGGGCAGAACCCAACCATATGTCACGCTATAGACAACTACTTTTCTTTTTTAAAGAAATACATAGTCTTGAGATAGTAGCTATTACTGGTCCCTGACAGGCAAGCACTGATAACAGCAGCACCTTGCTTTACCATTGGACTGCCATGAAAAAACATCACTTGCAGGGAGATTGAATACTTCACTCAACATTTATATGTCTCAGATTTATAGGTCTATAAATTAAGAAACTACCTGCAGCCAAAATGTGAATCTCTACAACGAAGAAAAAAAAGTCTTCTGTAAATGCACTGCGACGTCAACAGCAACACTGACTGCATAAATGTAGCCAAAGGATTACTGAATATGCTTCATGGCAGCACGAAAAACCCAACAAATCCCAGGCCACAGCTCATCTCATTTTAAAAGGACTCTGTAGCTGCCAAGGTCTCTACCTGTCTTGCCCTGCTAAGGATTTTTCAGCCAACACCACCACTTCTGAGAGCCACGGGTAGGATCTTGCTGTTGAGTTCCATATCTAAAGGCTAAGAAAAGCCTGGAGAAGAGGTAGCTGGTCTTTGGTACATATTTATACAATGACTTACAGAAGGGATTCTTGGTCCACAGGCACTACGGGAAACACCTACTGAAGGTCACAGATTTATCACCAGTGTGCCTCAGGGGGTGATACAGGGCACACATTTTGTGTAAATCCTCAAGACTGTAGCCCTAAACTAAAATGTTCCTAAGGAATTATTTTTCCTTAATGTTTATACTGTAGGAAAACAAATAGTAGCATACTTCAGCCTTGAACTTAAAGAGACCTTCTTCTCTGACTAAGGAGGGATCCCTTCAAACAAAGATGAGCAGACTGATCCAACTCTGAAACTTCCTCTCATTTCCTATTTCCGCGAGTAACGTATTTCCCACAAAGATCAGACTATTTTTCAGAGCAATGCTACTGACAGACATCCTTTGGGTTTTTTGTTTGGTTTTTTTTTTTTTTTTTTTTTGTGTGTGTGTGTGCGTGTGTGAGCTTTTCATTGTTAACAGCTACAAAGCTAACTTCAAAGCATTAGGATATGTTTTCTTCCTAGCACAAACCTGACACGTTCCATATGTTAAAAATAAACCTTAATGCTATTCTTGTGCTGCCCTCAATGGGTTTTTTCTTTTATTTTTCCTATTTTTGGAAGTTACATTACTTATACAGAAATTGAACTGGCATAAGTAGTTCTTTTAACAAGGCATGGGAAGAACCTGGGTCAAGGTGCAGGTTTGGAGGATTCAGCAGATATTGGTTGCTTCTCTTCTGCAGTCTATACAATGCTCATCTGGCTATGCTTTTAACTTGGGACTGCTCAGAGTGCAGTGTATCAGCAAGTAACTGAAAAAGGAGCTGGACAGACATGTGTCATATGAAGTGACATCCCAAAGTGACATGAGAGTAAAAAATACCTGCTTGCTCTGAAGACTGAGCAAAAACCAGGCAAATAAAAACCTGCATCTGTATGTCCAAAGACACGATTGGCAAAGAGAAAGATTCAAAGCAACAGATTAGGCTGAGCTTTGCCCTTTGTGGCAGCTGGAGGGGCTGTGGGTGAGCAAACACCACCAAGTTACAGACATCACTCGAATACTTCTAGCTTTGATGTTACATAGAACTTGGGGTTGTCATGTCTGGTAGAACTGCGAGACAAGCTCTACGTAGTTCTAGCAACATATTTCCGGAGCTCAGCTGCCCTATGCAGCACTTCCCCAGGACGGCAGACGATCAGCTCCACATGGGTACAAGCCAGCACATTGCTCCATGAAGTGAGACCACCTGGTGCCCACAGATCACATTTGCAGGAGATGGAAGCTGGCAGCTCCTCACAACCAGCTGTTGTCCAGACACTTAAAAGAAGCTGAGGTGCTGAGGATGAGGTAAGGAAAAGCATGGCTTGCATCCAGCCATGTGAACGTGTGGTCAGCTGGAACACACTCTGTTGCCATGCCAGGTAATGCAGTGAGCAGGGCAAAGTACACTGCTTGGAAACTCACAAAAAGACTCAACAGGAATTCCTTTCCCAAATTTATCTCTAGGCAGCACACAAAACCTAAGGTCCAGGACACCACTTTTCCATGCAGCAATTAACCAAGCGTTAAGGAGAGAGGGCATCAAAGGCAGTCAAACCAGTTTTAGAAATCTTGTGCCATCCCATACTCAAGCATGGATGCTAACAGCAAAAAGGCCATCCCTACCTGGATTTGCAGTTCTTCCCAAATAAGTCAATAAAGTAGGGACGAACACAAAGATTCATGCTTATGGAGTACTGTGTCCAGCTCTCGAGTCCTCAGTTCAGAAAAGACATGGACCTGCTGGAGCAGGTCCAAAGGAGGGCTACGAAGGTGATCCGAGGGCTGGAACACCTCTCCTATGAAGACAGGCTGAAAGAGTTGGGGTTGTTCAGCCTGGAGAAGAGAAGGCTCCGAGGAGACCTTATTGTGGCCTTCCAATACTTAAAGGGGGCCTATAAGAAAGATGGGGGGAAAAACTTTTCATCAAGGCCTGTAACGATAGGACTAGGGGAAATGGCATTAAACTAAACGAGGGCAGATTTAGACTAGATATAAGGAAAAAATATCTTACAATAAGCGTAGTGAAACACTGGAACAGGTTGCCCAGAGAGGGGGCAGAAGCCCCATCCCTGGAAACATTCAAGGCCAGGCTGGACGAGGCTCTGAGCAACCTGATCTAGTGGAAGGTGTCCCTGCTCACCGCATGGGGGTTGGACTAGATGGCCTTTGACGGTCCCTTCCAGCCCAAGCCATTCTATGGGCAGTAAACAAGCAAGCACATGCTATACCTTCCATGAACTGTCACCATGCAATTCATTAGCCTGCAGATCCTTTGTTCAGCAGAAGCAGCTCAAAAACAGCTCTGCAAAAACCTCTCTAAAACACTCACCTTTAAAACTGATGCAAATTTTGTTCCATCAAACTAAGGACATACAATTTTAAAAGTTACAACAACCAGTGGATTGTCCCACAGGAGAACCCAAATTCCAGTATTCTTTTTAAGCAACAATGACAAAAATAGTAGAATCTATAAAAATTTATGGTGAATTTTCATTTACCCTGGAAAGACCATGAACTAGCTACAGTTTGCAATGCAAGTCTTGATGAGATTATTCCTTGCCAACATGGAGCTTGACACCAACTGCTCATGCCAGTCTGTCCCTGTATTCTCTATCTGCATAAGTATCCAGATAATACTATTTCTACTATTAATAATGATAATAAAAACACCTCCCCCACATCAGGCCCAGTGAGAAATCACAATCTGAAAGCATTTCAAATGCTGTCAGCCATGAAAATCAATCAGCGTTGACAACCTCAGCTGAAACGGGGCTCACCAAGGCCGTTTTTAGCATCACTGGAGAGCTGCCAGCCTAATCCCCTTGCTGTAAATACAGTGCTGCGAGCGCCTCCTGACAAGAGAAAATGAGCAGATTACATGGGGAGGTAACAAGCTTGAACTGCACCATGTAATGAATGGTGGGGTGGAGGGGAGAAATCAGCCTCCATTTGTACTCTCAAATTATTTGCTTTTGACCAATCTTTTGAGTAAGTCTTCCAGCAAGAGAAGTTACCTCTACACACATTACTACAGTCTTAGTCTGCAAATAAGGTGACAGTTGTAAGGGGCAAATTCTTTTGCCCAGTCAAACAGAAAATAAGCAATTTGCAAGTTCTCAGCTTCTCTCAACTTTACCAGCCTGATCTATGCACTTGATAGCTACCAGCAAGCAGGTTTGCTGTGTGACCCCAGGAATCGCTCCATCCCAGATAGAACACCACGCCTGGGGGCCTGCATGTTCTGCTGTGTTCTCTGATCAAGTGGAAGCTGTTGAGTGGTTGCACTGCAGCATCCTGTGGGCTCTCACTTCGGGCCGTCCAGGAAACAGTATTTAAAGAGAGTAGATGGTCACTGAAATGGACACGCAATCAAACTGATTACGCACTCACACTTCTTTCAATATTCAAGGTGCTCTTAAATGAAACTGGCACTTCTAAGTTCCATTTGTTCATCCTTTCTTATGCTTGTGAGTCCTTTGAAATGGTGCTCACTTGCTACTGTGAGAAACTAAACCCAAATCCAATAATGAACAATCCCATTGATGATTCACGGATTTGTATCATTCCTTAAATCCCAACCAGGACTGCTTAAACATTTCTTGACTGTTAGGCTTTACCAGTGCTACGACCTGAGTCACTTACTGCTCTCCCTCGCACCCACCTAGCTGTTGGTCTGTTGTGCAAACAGCTGGTAGCTGTTCTCTGACAATTATCCCACCAGCTAGAAATAGCATGTATTTTACAAAGTGTTCTCCTTGCTTTAAGAACTTCACCGAAAGGTGTCTGTGCAGAGGTCTATATGCTACTGAAATCAGCCGTGCACGTGCGCAGGCGTGTATGCGCTCCCATGGGTTATTGGAAAGTGCTTAAATTAAGTAAGTATCAAAGCCCTCAAACATTCTCTGAGTTTTTGTCTTTGTTGTTGGACACCAGGGCTTTATGATTTTAATGGCTGCATTTTTTCAAAAACTTCATGCTCTTGGACAAAGAGGAGAACCCTTCAAAACACTGCTTTACATGTTAGCTCTCATCAAACAGCTGTTACAGATAATATTCATGCCTTATTATTATTCATGAACGTTCAACTGAACCATTTTTTTGTTTCCACAAATGTTAGGGAAATGGCTGCTTTCTCCAGAGCTGAAAGGGTGTTTATGCAGGAACAAGAATCCCCACTATTACCTTGATGTTCATTATTCTCAGTTGTTCATTTCTTCCCTTTAGAAATTTAAATCATGCAATCAGAACAGAGCAAAAACATCACCTAGCTTGTAAGACCACTCACTCACTACCAATTCCAAAGAGAACCTAATTCAAATGAGCTATTTCTAAATAACTGTTTATCCAAACTGCTTTGTGAATTAATGTCATGTTTGTTGAAGTTGGAAGGAATAAATGGCTTGGAAAACAGTTCAGTCCACAGTGCTCACTGGCATTGTATTTTTGCAATAAGCCCCTGATCAGCCTTACTTCTGAACAGCTCTACACAACTAGCCAGTACGCATGTAGATGCTGGTGATGAAAGCAAGAGGATCATAGACTCCTTGAGAAGTCTGAGAAAATCTTGACACTTTCAGCTATACTTCCTTTTCTACTGCACCTTTAGTGAACATTATCCATCTTAGGGAGTTTAAATCAAATTTATAGTATATTTTGATACAAGAGATTGGCATTCTCCAGTCTACTTATATGGCAAATGGATTTATGTGATGTACAAAGAGCAGATAAAGTATAGGCAACCTGTAAAACATCAGTAGGAGAAACATATATTTTTCACCTCTTCTTCAAACTTGTTTTCATGCTTGATAAACTAAAGGCTTCCCTATTTGAAAAGCTTCTCTAGCATAGCATTTGAGGAACAAAGTAGATCCTTGCTCTGCCTGCATGTCTGGAAACCAAATCTTACAACTAATTCTGAAACTGGAAGAGGGTAGGTTTAGATTAAATGTAAGGAAGAAGTTCTTCCCTGGGAAGGCAGTGAGACACTGGAACAGGTTGCCCAGAGAGGTTGTGGATGCCCCATCCCTGGAAGTGTTCAAGGCCAGGTTGGGTGGGGCTTTGAGCAACCTGGTCTAATGGAAGATGTCCCTGCCCATGGCAGGGGGGTTGGAACTAGATGATCTTTAAGGTCCCTTCCAACCCAAACGATCCTGTGAATTCGTGGAGTCTCTCATGTGTGTCATTGGGCATGTTGGTGTTTTCAAAGTGGAAAGCACAGATTCAGAAGAAAATCTGCCTCAAAAAAGAAGCTTCAGTGGGTGTGGGGGAAGAAGGATAACTGCTTTAAACACAGATAACAAAAGATAAGAATAGTAATTTTTCTTAAGAGCACAAAGGCACACAGAAAACTGCACAAGGATCTGTGCTGGGGTCTCTCCTGGGCAACATATTCCCAGATGATATGAAAATAGGTGACTAATGACATAAAGTTCGCAGGTACCAGTACATCAAGAGAGGAAAGACATAGAATTTCAAAGAGTTGCAGAAAGACCTCGCTAAGCGTGTGAGGAATAAAAGGGCAGATGAAACTTGGGTAGAAAAATGTTAAAACATGCACACAGGAGAATGTAATCCTAATTTTACATATGCAGTGATAGACTACAAATTGGTCATTTCAGAACCCAACCTTGGGAGTTAACAAGACTGCTGAATAAAAATGCCAGCTCAGTGCTCCCTAACTGTCAAAAAAGCAAAGAGTGACAGGAATTAAGAACAGAGAAGCAAACATGGAATAGTAACTATGATGGATTTATATACAGAATAATATTGTGTTTTCTTACCCTCTTAAAAAGGATGCAACTGAACTAGAAAATATTTTCAGTCTGAAACAGAGATGACTAAGTAGGCTCATGGACAAGGGCTTATGAATGTCCAGTGACACAGAGACGATGCCTAGAGATTAGCTGTCCGCTGTACCTTCTAGAAAAGGAACTGGGGGCATCAAGTGAAACTTGCAGGTGGCAAACTCACAGGCAGCAAAGGAAGCGGTTCTTCACACAGTATCTAGTTAGACTGTGAAACTCATCTTCACAGAATGCTGTAAATGCTAAGAGGAGTACAGTTTCAAAAAGGAATTGGAAAAATTAATAGAACTAATATCTGAAGATGTCACCTCTGACTCAGGGAAGTCTTTCAGGATGGAACACAACTAAGATAATTATAATTATATTCTTGCCCCGTTCTGGTGTTATTTTCCAGGCTTTCAGTCTAGCTGCTGTTGGCTACAGGGGTCTAGGTGGACATTTTTAGTCTGACATGATTTGTCATTCTTTAAAAGAAAAAAAAATGGAACTTAGTCAAAACAGATTTAAATTGGCTTTAGTATGTTATTGGTGTACCACTCAAGAACCCTTCAGTGGAGTTCCTATACTAAAAGGCCTCTAGAAGGAAAAAAGTAAGTATGACAGGTCCTTTCAAAACATTTACAGATCTGTTCTCTTGCACTTGGATACAGAAAGGGTCTTACTTTCAGAATGAGAAAAATGCTCTTACATCACCAAAAGTAAAATTGAAACATAAGCCTAGAGAAAAATAAAAAATATACATATCCCCCTCCCCAATTAAGTCCATTACAGTAGTATTGCTTCAGCAAGCTGTCTGAAGGACACTTAGCAGCTTTGGTTGGCTACCTGAAAAAAAATGGATTTTTTTTTTTTTTTTAATACATATACGAGAGATGAAGCACAGTTTTACTGTTCTCAACCGTGTGACCTGATGATCGCCTTCCGTAAGTTATTATCTGCCCGTACCTAGCACTATCCCTTCTTTAGCCATGTCTTAAGGATACATGCTTATTCTGGCTGGAAAATCCTATCCACAAAACAGACTTCCATTCTTCCTGCAATAGCCTGAACAATACTCCCAACCACAATCAAACAAGAAGCTTGTACTGAGAGGATTTCCTATAGTCTGTAAGTGCAAATGGTAATGATAAAAGGGAAATTCAGAATGAAAAAGCCAACTTCTAGGACACTGATGGTAGAAATGACAAAGGAAATTGAGCACTAGAAATCAGGAAAAATATCTCTGTGATTCACAGAAAATACATAATTAAAAAAAATTGGGATAACCCCATGCAATCAAGGCAAGAATCAATTGTGTGTGCAGTGGGCAGCTTCCCAATTCACAGGAGGATTCGAGCTGCCATTCATATGCTGAAGAGATTTCCAAGAATCAATTAAACCCTACCAGAGGGAAGGGAACCGAAAAAGGGAGAAAAGGAAGCTAATACCCCGAAACTCTTCCACAGTTTTCAACTGCAGGCTACCACACATCTGCACAGGTGGCTGCAGCGAGGGAGCAGTGCAGGCTGGGCAGGGAGTGTGGGCAAGGCAGTGTTTTAAGCTCAAGCGGAGGACCGGCTGGCCGGGCTGAGTGGCTCAGGCTGCCGGCTGGAGAGCAGGAGCCTAGCATGAGCCCGTCAGCCAGAGCATGCTGCTCCCTATTAATCATCTGGTGCAAATATGGGTTTCAGCAGTGGGCCTGACAAGAGAGCCAGGATCTAATAAAACCCTGACAGACTGAAAGTGAGACAGCCTCCTGCCTGTCTCGCTCCTTCCCTTTGAAATGTGGGGTAAAGGTTGGGGGAGAACAAAAAGACACTGATGATTGATAACAACTTAATATCTTTGTGCAGCTTTATCAGGCTTTTTAACTAATGACTAAGGCAACTCCACCTCTACAAAATCAATCATCATGTCATAAAAGTCTGAAACGCTACAAAATTAAGTGCCTGCCCCAGGTACATAGAGCATGTGTCATGTTTAAAGTGAACCTAATTCTGCTGGGGGTCCCTGGATGTTATTTTTTACTTTAATTTCCCTCAGAGGTACTCAGAGATGGGGAGCGACATGGGAAGAGAATCCAGAACTAGTGCCTTCCCTTAAAGAGATGATTCAAGTAATCCTTTAACTCACTTATCAGAGCCACGTGCTTATCAGAGAAGTGAAGTCAGTGATCTAAATAATTTCACCACAAATACATTGGCGGGCACAACCCTGCAGCAGTTGAACAGGATGGACAATAGAACTTGTTCTTCCCCAAGATGCTCAGTCTTCAACAGAAAGGCAAACAAACCCCACATACTAGATTCTGCATCCTCACTGTAAGCACTTCAAACTGCCTCTTCTTTTTAACTCTAACAATGTCCGGAAACTATCCATTCTGAGCCACTATTTTCAAATACAGACAAGGCGAGCAGGTGAAGATGAGCACAGGGAGTGTTTGACATGTACAGTATACCTGTTTTTAAGGACAGATGAGCAGAATCAAGACTGTGCTTCTCCAACAGGTGCGTGTAGGTACAGAGCACTCCTTGAACTTCACTGGGAAACCTTCACCTTCCCCATGAGATTGCACTGCATCATCAATAGTCTGTCAAGTTATTTTTTGACATCAATAGATTATTCTGGATTGCTCCAGTAAGATGATTTAGTCCTTGTCACTCAAAGATACAGAATTAGAAGATACTGAAACTCGATATCCAGTTTTAAGAGGGAAATAGCTAGGAAATCTTAAGGAAATGATTGATGTCAGGAAAGACAAAGGGCCAATTAAAAATAAATAAGTTCCTAATGTAGAACTCGGCAGCTCTTTTGCCTGCTAGCAGAAAAAAAAAATAATTATACTTTCTATCTCCTTCTAGACTGGACTAGATGATCTTATAGGTCTTTTCCAACCTAAGCAATTCTATGATTCTCTTCCGTACAGTAAAAAGGAAAACAAAGACTTCTCCTGCATTTTACCTCACATTCTCTGCAGCCTCTTCCTGTTGGCAGAAGAGTTGAGTGAGGGCTACCAGGAGCACACAGCCCTTTGCTCACTTGTGCACATGCGTCTGTATCACTGTTGCTCTCCTCCTGCACCACTGAAGTTACGCCTTGCCTTTCCTTCCCCTGCCAATGTGGGTCAGACACCTAAAAATGTGATCAAGGCTTAATTTCCTAAGCGATTTAAATACTTCAGTGAAAAAAAAAACCCAAAACCATCACATTGTACTTCAAGCTTTTGTAATCCTTGACTGGATATTTATGTGACAATGACTTAAACTGTCATTATCAACAGCTGTTGCACACTGCCAGGTGAGATCACAAGAGCTTTTCTCTATAGTCAGAAGAGGAGATACCTGTACAGTGCTTGAGTTTTAAACTTTTTCTATTTTGATCCTGTTTGTAACCATACTAATCTTTTAACAGGCAGGGCTCCTGCCAAGTATGAATTAACTTGCCAGAGTTTGGGTTTTTTTAAAGCTCAAATTTGATATAAGCCTTGGGATTCCTTTTTCCCCTTTCATACAGTACGTTATTCCAACCCCTCCCTGTTCATAAACTTTCTGAGAACTGTACTTAGACAAAATCTAAACTGGTGTATTTTTCATATACTTCATGGAAATATTCCTAACTACTTTTGCAAGCAGCTGAAGATGTGCTTTTATCTTGCCATGAAGTTATAAAGTTTAATTTGCAACATCACAGTTGCTTCTATGGCAACAGATGGTGACATCAAACACAGGATCATGACTTCACTACAGGATCAAGAAGGATTAGCTTTGCACTGAGGAAGTTAAGATCTAATACAAACAAATAGATACAACAATTGCAAAGAAAATTTACGACAGGATAGTTTACTTGTGTAAATGTTCTCCTTGTTTACTCCAGTATGAAAATCCCTTTAAATCAACCAGCTGTTTGTAAATTAAGCACAAATGGATTAACTTTAAAAGAAGCTCAAAGGTTTAAGATGGGGTTTGCACACGTACCCAGTTATGACCACACTTAGGCCTGCGAGTTCCACCTATACTAAGAAAGAAAAGAGGTCAGAATTACAATACCATTCCCTCACCATAACCTCAAGGACTTTTGCCTGCCTTAAACTTTCACTTGCCTTAAGCAGGTTATAGTGTGAATGCAGCATACCTGCATGTGATTTTTATTGAGGCGTCTGCTTTGAGTACTGCTTTGTTGTTCCTGAAAACCTTGTGGGGACAGTTATTTAATTACATTACATATTCTCTTTCCTAAGAGAATCCTTAAATGGATGAATTCCCTGGCCTTTCACCTTTACGTTACCAAAACAGGAGCAAACAGAGGGTCCCTAGCTTTAAAGGCCTCTCTAGAGACACCTGTTTATTATTAACTGTCCCTAGCAAGGGCCAGCCCTTGGTGGGACAGCACATGCAATCAAAGAATCAGCTTCCCCTAAGGAGAAATATGGAGATGGATCTTCCCAGGACACAGCTGAGTCTGCTGGTGGGATATGGAAATCCACATTCTGCAGCTGTTCCAAGGACTCTCTCAGGTGGAATAAGAGACAAAAGCCTTATTAGCAGCAGCACAAGAAGGAACTGCCCCTTAGGAACCACCTTTACAAAAAGCTCTGAACCAATTCTCTTCTTTGTCAGGTTCCCGGGTGCAGGCACTCAGCACGTTGACTGTACTGCCTATGAAAACCTGATTTGCCACGTACGCGCATTAGACTGTACAACTGCTCAAGTTACTGATATGCATTTTTTCACTGCAGTAGATTCCAAGTCCTTTCAACAAATGACATTTAACTTTGATAAGTATGCAAAGGAATTCTGCTGGACTACAGCATTCGCTGTGTCTCCACAGACGATTTTTATTTTGAAACTGTGCCAGCTTTGACAGCTTTTCTGCCTCCAGAAGCAGTAAGTTCACAACTGCGAGCATGCCACACTGTTGCACAGCTATGCCCTGAGAGAACCACCATTACAGGGTATAAAGGTAATTCTGATTTCATGCCCAGTCTCATGCCTCTTTGCTGAGATGCCAACTAGGGTATGAAATTCTGTTCCGCTATCAGAGTTTTCTTTTATATGGACACATCAATTAGACTACCAGTCCTGTTGTATAAAGGAGATTATGTTGATTAGCACAGCCCTTAAGGAAGGGAAGACTTTGAGCAGTTCTTTCAAGAATTAAAGCTAGGCAATAGCTGTACCACACAGCAGGGTAGGAGAGTCATTTTAAACCTCATAGTCCATTCCCATAGGTTTGTAAGCACTCTCTGCTTTTGCTGTTAAAGGACTCATCAGATTTTGTTGGACTATCCCAATCAGTGTTAATAAGCATTAACTTATAGTGAGTAAGGGACTCACCTAGGTAAATACATTCATTTTGCATATGCACAATTAATACAACATCAACGTAAATGAGGAAAACAGTAACATGAGGGGCGCTATGGATACTGATGTAGTGGGACACTTCAGTTCCATTCTACTTCCAGACACATTTAGTTTGAAGTGACAGATTTTACCTCCTTCCATACATACTTATGTGATAATGAGAAATCTTTCAGACTGTGTTGTCACCTCTACTCTTCTTTTCCTGTTGCTTCTCAATTCCAACCAGCTTCCCTCGTGTTCTTACTGAGCCCAGCTTCTATCTCACTAACACTATTAGATACTGTTTCCTGCCCAAATACTTCTAAGAGGAAGCCCAAACCTTTTCATTCCTAAAAACTTGTTGCCCAGAAGTAAAAGCATTTCACCTCAAAACAATAATCATTAGTGAAAGAAAAGACTGAATATAGAGAAAAAAACCCAACGACCTGAATGCTGCAGACATTTGACAAGCCATTTAAATTCTGCACCCCAGTCACAAGAGGCAAACCATGGTGATAACACACCCTCTCCCCCACTCCTTGCCTGTTCAGTTATTAAACAGGGGGCTTGCTACGTGATACACACAGCAGACTGCTCTTGCCCAAAGAACCCAATAATTCTTCTGCCAGCTACACGCAGACTCATGAAGCGGAGCAATGGCTCCATCTAACACTGCCTTTGAGACCAGAAATAGTGGTGAGACTCCAGACGTGCTTCACTGGTGCGAAGGAAGATGAGATGCACGTATTTTAGCAATTGGCCCAGGCAACAGGAGGAAGAGTCACCAAGTACACAGTTAACAGGCACTAAAGGCTGCCTCCAGAAAGAGCCAATTTGCAGGAAAGTACTTTGCAATCAGTTGAACAGCTGTGAGACCCAGAAGCATTAAAACTAACATGTAAGCGTTCCCCAAATGGTGGGCAGGTTCTGGGATGAGCTGTGTGCAGGAGTCGCTGGTCCAATTTATCTCTAGGTCTGAAGAGGGGGTGGGGGGAGGAAGATCACTCCTTCCCCACCAAAGACAGAGCAGGAAAAATGACAGTTCTTGCACAGAAAGCTAGGAGGGGTGAAGGACAAACTCCTCTGGGGGAGGTTAAAGAAATACACTACTAAAACCCCTTCCTAATGGAAACCAGGACTGAGCTACTAGAGGAGAAAGCATAGCATATCATCCATGAGGTGCTGCTGTTGAGTAATGGTCAGTAGCACTGCTGCTCTGGCTGTCTTTAAACACGCTCCTGTAAAAATTATTAGGGTGTTTTGTGGCCTTTGGTCTTGCTAAAAAGACAGGTTTAAGATTCAAGTTCTTTCAGCCTTCCTAAAATGGCTCTTACAATGAATCAGGCAGCCTGCATTTGACCCACTTCTACTCACTACTCCCAAAAAAGCAATGCTTTCTCTGAGTCCTGACCAGAAGATGAACTCAGGGCCGAGGCTCGCTTGGATCCACCTCATGCAACAGTGCCTATTCGACCATGACCTCCAGAGGATCAGATCCCCATTCATATTTCATATTTCACAGATGTTTTTTCCCCTCACTTTTGCTGCCTGTTTTTAATGTTCCACTGGGTCTCTGTACAACTTCCATTTTAAATATATCTTATTTTTTGTTGTAAGAAAGCAACGAGGTGAGAAGCAAAACTGAAAGGCCTGACAGTCTCAGCTTCCCACTGACATATTTCCCTTGTTTACGTCAAAAACCAGGGGCTGTAAGTGCCAAGAAAGCAGCAGAGAGCAGAGGGTGCACAGAATCATTTAAAAGACAGTAGTGACATGACAACCTTCAAAAGGCCAGAGTCAATGTTTGTCAGGCCAGGAGGGTGGGATTGCATTAAGCTGCATTTCATTAAGAAAAAATAATACTCAGAAACTATTAAGGGGTCCCATGTGGCTGCTTCACCACATTTAATTTAATGTCTTTCCTCTCCAGTGACCAATCCACCCCCCACTTTCTTACAAACAATGACTTGTGGGTCTTAACCTTACAAGCGAAGATACATTTGACCCATTAGTTACCCTATTTAAAGGCTTCTGTTAACTCATATTATAGAACTTGAGCCATGATTTTACATTGAGGCTCCAGATCACAGAAGCAGATGGTGTCATAAAAACCCACCTCCCCCTACCCTATTTATCCAACTTCTGTTGTGTAATCGACATTCATTCTTTATGCACCATTATCTAGGCAACACGTTATCCCCACAGATCTCAAGCTGGGGCAGTGGGTATCTGAAATGCTGGTCATGGGGAATGCCTCGGGCAGTGTGTGTTTGAAGCTGGTGTTTCTGGCCTATTTCTTGGGAAGAACACCCCAAACATCAAAACCCAGACTCCAAATGCAAAAGCCTCCTTGAATATGTAAAAACTCCATTTGCATTTGGGGAATTAGAAATGAAATACAGGACAGAAACTATTTCATCTAAAATACAGCCTTGATGCTACAGTGCCTTCTATGTCTGTTTTAATTTTTTAAGCTTCCTATTCTCATTGCCCAGAACAAGTTTCCTCACCAAATGTATTTTATTCTTCCAGAAAGAATTGCAGGAAAGATAATAAATCCTGACTCTGTTGGCTACAGAAGATTTCCCAGTAAGCTGCAAAGTTCACAACCTTCAAAATTCATCTCTTAGGAGAGACAGATGACTCAAAAATAAAGTATGCAGAATTAAGGAATGGAAAAAGAAAAACCCCTCCAAACACAAGCAAGTCTCTCCTTTACATTACTTTTCTTAAAGAAACTGATAGGCTAAAGGAGAAAAAAACAACACAAAACCCAAGCACTCAGTACTGAGGAACTGTCAAGAGGCATCATACACGTACATTAATAATAATAATTAATGAACGATCTGCTTAGTTATCCTGTCTCATAGTCAATGAGTAAAATTCCTGCAGAAAAGATTCCAAAGTCTGGTCTGCTTGATTTTCAGAAGGAAAGGAGAAAGATTAGTACTGTGACTTGATGGTAAAACATCTAAATTATAAAGCAATGTTAATTCCATTGCTGCTTAGCACCAGCAGCACATCACTTAGCCTTTTGTGCTGTGGGGTACTGGCCGCAAACCTAAGGAGCATGGTGGCTGTCTGATAACGGGCTAGAAGCAAGCTCCTTCCCACCAGAGTCTCACTTGCTGAGCCCTAATATGATGACATGTACGGCAATGAGCTTTTATTGATTTTGCATTTGGACCTGGCTCAAACACTCAGGCAGTCTCTCTACAGGAAAAAAAGATTATGTGGGAGTGTAGGAAGGACAAATCTGGTGCTAACAGTAGCAGAAACTGAACAAATAACTATTTCAACTCTTCAAAATAAATGAGTTGTTTCTCTAAAAACAGGAAAAAAGCTACAAAAAACTAAAATATACAGGAGAACTAGGAGAAAGTAGAAATACTAAAACGCAGAAAGAGCTACTGAAAAAGGATATTGGCTCAAATTTTCAGCTGAATCTGTTCCAACAAACTACCTTCCTTTGATCAACTATTTGTACCCATAGTCAATTCTGCTGGGCTGTGGTATGCATCTTCACCAGCCCTGCCCTGCCTGTTTCACATGTGAATACCTATCCCAGCCACCACAGAAAGACCATCCTTTGAGCATCTTTCCACACTTCCCAGCACAGGCATGCCTTGTGGGAGAGTCAGTGAGGCTGTTAAGACTTCACAAAGTGTCCCAGAAGAAGGGCTGTTCTGGGAACCACACTAACTTGCCTCTGTGACTTTCTCAAAATGGAGACCGGAGGGAAAGCCTGCACTCCCTTCAACGATCAGATAACATGTTCCACAGAAACATGAGAACTGTCATTGCCTCAAATCTCAATGGCCAGAGAGCCCAATGAACAGTCTATAGACAGACAGCAAGCAATGCTATCAGCTAATGGAATCTGTGTCAGGTCTACAAGATGCCCTTGGCTGCCTCCCAAATTATGGGATAACTCACTCCATAGAGTCTGTCAGCAGCGGAGTCCCAGGGGCCACTCAGCCCATAGACACTGGCTGCTAGGACCAAGCTGCTGCCCTTCAGCAGCTCAGGCAGAGCTGATGTAACCACACAACTTCACGTAAAGGAGATTTTCCTGTGTATCTAGACCAGACACTAACCTCAACACGCAAGTCCCAGATTTCCAGTGTAAGAGTCTCACAGTACAAAAATCAGTAGCGATTGCCTCGGCTGAAAAACACAACAGCTCATCCTGGTAAGTCACTCTGTGGAAATGGGTTACTTTGGATAACTGCCAGGGCAGCTAAATGTCCACAGGTGGACAGACACATTTATGAACCCTGTTCTTGCCATGATTGCCAGAAGTCTTGCATTCGCCCTGCTCCCAGGGTTCACAAAGCCAGGCCTGGATCCTGCAGATGCAGCAATGCAGCTACAGCTGTGGCAGGTGCAGAGCAATGGCGGAGTGCTCATTTGGAAGGCTCAAAGCCAGGCAGAGACTAATGACCCACAATGACAGTGCAATCAGCAGCAGAGGTATCATAATCTCTGCCTCCTTTCTGCACACCATTTATAAAAGCCAGGGCAAGTTGTTTAATAGCATGTAGGCTCAAAGGGCCATGAGATTTGCTGTGCAGCTAGAATGACAAGCAATGCTACCTGATGCTGTGATTTACATGACTGCCACTGGCACTAGGCAAGTGAACCAAACTGGAGTGTGTACTCTTTGCATGACTGTACCAAGGCCTGAAACAGGCCATATTCAGCATCTGTATTTTTCAAGAGTCATTATTTGTGATCTTGAGGGCAGATTTCACCTTTTCTAAAAAAGCAATCTTTCTCACCCTTTTTATTATAATTTGTTTCAATTCATACAAACTTGTGAGAGGAAGTTCAATAATTTGTAAAGTGGTGACGTAGAGAGAACATGCTGCAGGCTACTAATAGGTTATTAATAGAGCAAAAATAGCTGCAGATTAGAGTACATAAGCATACTGCCTAATTGCAAAGCAAAACGCGTATCACACTAAGTAGGTGGCACTTGAAGTGAAATACTTGTCATGAAATCTTGGCTTTCTTTGCTCCACTTATCAACTTGGTGAAGCGTCGTGGTAATCCACACAAGGAATCAGGCAACAGTGCGGAAATTCAATGAGAGGGTTTTAAAGAAGAGGTAACACACTAATAATATAATCCTGCTTCTATTCTGTCAGGTAATCTGGAGTCTTGGAGCCTCTGGAAATGTGTTTTATGCTAAGCAAACATTTGACATTCCCCTGCCCTGCAAAATTAAAAAAAAAAAAAAAAAAAAAATAGATTCAGGTCACAACTGATAAAGCTCACCAGAACTGATCAAGCTAGCAGAGGACTCTGCTTTGACTTCAAAGCTGGAGAGATCAGATAGAGGCTGTTTCCTCTCTCAGGACTGCATTTTGTCTTTTTTTGCACAAGCAGAAGTGGTTGGGAAAAAAGACTTAGGAAAAAGGATAGGAGACAAGCATGAAGAGTGCTTAAAGATCCTGAAGAGATCCTGCTCCCAAGATAGATTCAACTCTACCTAAAACTTTTTCGATAAAATGTTTGCCCAGCCAGTCCTTAAACTTTGAGCAAATTCCCCCCACACACCCTCAAGAAACCTATTCCCGTGTTTGTCTAAGCTCACCATTTTTTCTAGTATCAGCACAAGCTCCCTGGCTGAAATATAAGACCAATAATTCTTGGGTCGTGTTTCCCAAGTAGTAGAACATGCAACACCAGCCCCTCACACCACCAGCTAAAGCTGCGATTGAGCTGAAAGTAGTTGCTACTTCTGTCTGTGGATGGTCTGCACGTTACACCTCTCCTCCTTCATCTCAGCCCTTGCCCGTTTGTCTCATCCTTGAATGAGATGACAAGTTTAAGCTGAGGCATTCATTAATTACATGGTTTGTTCTGAACCTAGCACAACATAAGAGCTAAAATAATCTTTTCAGCACTACTACAGCACAAATGATAGCCCCCTTCAGAGCTGTCTCCTGCACAAATGTTCACCCTCATTGTCTCTGCACACAGAGCCCCTGAGCAGGGTTATGAGACCCCAGGATGGGTTTAGGTACAACTGTTCTGACGCTGGACAGTATGGCTGATGACCTCTTTATCCTGGTCCCTCTCCAGACTGCCACTCAGCTCCTCAGAACTGCTCCACACATGGAACAGGCAACAGTAAGATGATTCAGTTCTTTTGAACAGGAGTATCTTTTCTTTAATAACCTAGAGGAGCTTCTGCTCTTCCTAACCACTCCTTTAAAAAGAGCTACAGATCTTTTTTCTCTCTCCCTGGCAATGACTTCTAGAGCTGCTGACACACCATGGATAGTTAAACTGGCTGCTACAGAACAGGGTGCTTCAAATTACAGAAGACAGCTGTGTTGAATCTCCCCTTATCCCCATATGCTCAAGAGTAGCCAACCCATAGTCACCCCAAATGCTTCCCTCCAAGGCAGCTTCTAGGAGATTGGCTCCAAAGAGGTTTTCTAAAAGAGCATACAACAAAGGGTAATAAGTTGGAGCTGTCAAGATAGTTCAGGTAATGAAATATTGTTCATTTAATGCTACAAGAACACGTGGGGACAGAAAATCAGCAAGCTATGTCACCTCGGCTGTAGCTGGGGAATGTGGGACTGTGGGAGTTGGGCAGCTCAGACAAATGAGCAGAATCTGCTGCTGCTGCTTAGGTACAAAATGACATGATGGCACGTGACATAGCATTTAGCTTTGCTGAAGAAAGTAGAGTCTCTGCAGAAGTACTGCGTAAACGCGCGTGGTTAGCGATACATTTTTCCATGCACCAGTGTGATGTGTTGGGGCCCAATTGGCAAACTTTCTGTGGTGAAGACAAAGCCTGCTTTTGCTGTTTCTCTGGGCACAGCGAGACAAATGTGGTTAGTGCTACGCCTTCTGCAGAAAACTCTTTTTCAGCTGGAACAACTATCTCTGAAAAGAATCATAGCAGTGCTCACAGAGCTGCTGAAAGAGTCATTTGTTTCTCTGCAGGCAGCTAGTAGCCAGATCATGTTTGGTTTCCCAGTTGAACCTGTACAGAGAGGCAGAATATCCCATTTGCCCCCTGCAAAAGCGCATGGGCAGGTGCACATCTGCCTCGGGAGCTGAGGTCCCCTCCTCTCCCCTCGCTGCTGGCTGCCTCAGCTCTGCGCCCATGCCGGCACACAGACACGCGGTGCGCGGGGAGATGTCAGCCAGCTCATGAAGTGCCTCACAGGCTCTGGGGCAGCCTCACCATCTGTTTCTGTGAGCTGCCACTCTGCTGATGGGCTGGGATTTCTGGAACATGAATTCTAAACTGGCCTGTCCTGGTTTGCCCATAAAGACAATGCTTACAGTCAGGAACCTGGCCCCCAGGGAGTATTTTCGTTTTCACTTCCTTCTGTTTCACCTCGCAGCCTCACAGAAGCAAGTAGGATAACTAGCTAGCTTTGCTGTGCACTGAAGATCTCAGTGTTAAATCCATAAGGTATCTGTTTCCTACATAGGAAACCTAACAAGTAGGCTGTCCTCTATACTTTCTCTTTTGTCAAGCATATGGGATCCCACATTATGCATGCAGGCTTTCCATAACTGCATGTAAAGTGATATTTCTCACACATAAATACTCATGAAGGCAAGACAGTTCATGCATTCTTATTCTGCAATTCAAATTATGCCTCATTTTTATCAGTGGATAAAGTGAACTGTGGTTCAGTGAAGTCAATAACTACTCTATTACACCACGTAAGAGTAAAATGCTGCCCTAGTATGTCAGTATCTCTACATTCTGTTATTTTTTCTTACAAAAAAAATTCCATTAAAAAGTTGCACACTGATCACAATTGAAGCTGCTATTGCCAGTAGATTACAAGTACCTAAGTCAGTTCCCCAACCATAGCAAGTGCTTCACTTGTCTCAGTCACATGGCTGTATTAACATTCTCTATAGATGCCAGCATATTTCTCTATGTCTAGATATGTTTAAAACATAAAAAAAGCACTTCATTTTGAATAAAAAAAAAAATGGCTACGAACAATAATGTTTTAGAATTATTATCAGATGGTAGCCCTACTGTTCAATAGGAAAATTATTTCGGTCTGCATTTATGGTGATATGGATTTATCTCTTAAAAAGCATATGAATACATTTCCTAAAAAGGTGAGAATTTCAAGAAGCCCTTCAAGGAAGGCTTCATGAACCACTATTTATTGTGAAGATTTAAGTTTTTGGAGAATTTTAAAGAATCTCCAGCTCCTTGCTACTACACTTGCAAGTGGTGTAGACGCTGAATACATGTGAAGTACTAAACAAGCTGCATCTTTGATTCGTAGGCACAAAAAAGAAAAGCAGAAAACAAATGACAAAACTGGAATTCTAGGTAAGAGAAGGTGGCTTTTAAACAGCAACCAGGGAACATCATAAAGCTTTTCTCGTCAGCTGTAAGTGTGCTAACCCTGTGTGATATCACTTCCATTTTACTCCGAGTGTTTTATCTAGAGATGCTCTCCTTGCTCCAGCAGGGAGCTGCTACCCTCACAAAGGCTGGATGCCTAATGATGGCATCATCATAAAGAGCCAATGAGGTCATCTTCCTTTCCAAACCTGGAGCTGAAGGGACCCGGAGGGTATAGCATCGCATCACAGCTCAGCCCATGGAACAATAATGTGACAGATTGCAAAAACTGCTTCCTAACTGCACAAGAAACAGTCAGCAAATGCTGCGTGATGCACAACAGGGAGAGGAAAGGAATAAAAAAACCCCCACAACAAAACAACACTCCTTTAGAGCATATACACTTACCTAAACCACATCAAATGGTGAAACAGGTTCATGTCAGAAGACATCATGGAAACATGAAAGAAAAAAAACACAAAGAGGGAATAAATTAGTTCAAAGATAAGCAATTCCAGTTAGCTTGATAAGAGAAGCTAAGAGGACCCCAAACAAATCAGACCCAACTTTTATCTGAGTGAGCAAAGTTTAATAAATTATTTCTACTCAAGTGCTAGCTTTTTGCTATGTGTTGGTTTAGTAGCAGCATGATGCATGCAGATGAGTTGGTACAAAAAGCAGAGAAATAAAAATAAATCCTTAGCATGCTATGGACAGAACACAACTCCACCTACAAAGCTCACAGAAGCTGCCCACCTAAGACTGTTTCTTCACAGACTCAACACAGGTGGCTCAGCACAGGTGGCGTGGGCACACATAGGCCTGACTTTGCCCTCAGATCTCATTCACTTTGGCTAAGCAGTTTTAGGAACTTGATTCCTATTAAGCCCATTAATTCTTAGCTGTGCTAAACCTGCAGCAAATTTCAAGAGCAGATGATCATCAGGGAAAAAAATGGCTTTAGGAAGAAAGGAAAAAAGACAGGAGAATGAGTAATCTTCAAAATGTCTTTATTTTGCACTGTTTTTTTCTTATTGAGTCTTCTGTTACAATGATATTTATTTAATACAATATAACGTTATTCTTTAATCCAATTGCATGGCAAAAATTTTAATTCTTGACAAAGATTTTGTAGGGGAACAGCCAGCATTCAGTTCCACTAGCTGTAGTAACTCACAATAACTTACATTTCTATTGTAACCAACGTCAACTGGAAAAAGGATGTGTTTTATTTACCTCAAATATACACATTTTCAGTTCAGCCAAATCTATCTTTCTGCTTTCCCTAAATCAGGGATGGACATTTCCAACAACCATACAACCATACCATTACTCCCCAATGTCTTCTCTTCCATAGTCTTTCATCTTATCATATTCCTGCCAAAGCTTACTATGATTTTACCTTGAGTCTTAACATTGCTTTTATACAAAACTTCTTTTTAACCTCTCTGTTAGCTCAAACAAATGAAATCATCCTTGTTAAAAAATGGTCACCAAGTCCCATCATGTTCATCCAGACCTTCAGTGAACAGAGGAGGATCAGCTGTTCTCCATGTTGTCCATTCTCAGAGCTGGAGCAGCAGATGGAGATTGTCAGCCAAATCCAAAATAAGCAACAGTAAGTAAATCCTTCATGCTGGGGGCAATATAGAAACATAGGCACCTATAGAAAGCACTGCCAAAGGGTAGCCATACTAATGGCACACTGGGCAAATTCAAAGAAGAAAAATCCACTGAGAACTACACTAAATACAGTAGGAACTGCATCTAGTTCAGAAAATCTCTTGAGCTGAAATAGTTGGAGACTAGGAGAGTTTACTCAGGGAAGTAGCATACACCCTTGCCTTGTTTTAGTTATCTGTAGAGATCTCTTATGACTGGCATTGGAGACATTGTGTTAAGATGGGCTTTTAATCTGACCCAGGATAGCTATATCCTAGTATTCAAAGTTCAAGCCTGGCTGTTCTCCAGGAAGGCTCTCTATGGCTAGAAATCAGGGCAGGTGCTCATAAGAACAAAAGGTGCTGAGGAAAAGAAAAAGAAAAAAAAAAAAAAAAGATCAGGGAGGAAAGAAGAACAGCTTCTCTTACTCCATGAGATTAATCAGAAAAAGTTAACAAACAAACGACAAAACAAACAACAAAACCCAACTAAATAACCTCTGCATGTTTGGCTTAATCATTAATGTTTGAATTTTGAACCAGAGATAATCCAGAACCCGAAGTCCAAAGCTTCATTTATGTAACCATAAACACAAGATGGGAGCCACGGATCAGGATGACACTTGCACTGCCCGACTGGCAGGGGCAGCAATACAACATCAGTGCTCCATCTCACAGACCCCAAGCACTGCCCCGGGAGGAGCACTTGCTTCCTAATCTGCCTTTTTGCATAACTGGGACTATGTTCTCTTAAAACTGACCAAGCAAATTACGACCCTCTCCTCCCCAATTTGAAGGGCTTCCTCCCCTCAGTACCAGCCCACATAATATTCTGTGTCACTCTCTGCTGGCAAACCCAGTATTTTGCTTTTTTCTTAATCTCAACATAATTCACAAATGAACACGAGCAACTCTTCAGGGTAAGCTAGAGCTAGGAAAAGTGCAGATGCTCCTTCAGTACCACGTGGTCTTTATCAGCAATAACATTTTAGTCACTGTATGGTTCTGCTGACATAACTCAGTACCAATTCACAGTTCCAGACCTGCTGCCTCATTAAGGAGGATAAATGTACCTTTATCTTTACAAGTGAGGACTTCTGCAGGATTAGAGCTGCAAAGGTATAAAGAAGAAAGATTGTTGCTGGCCACCTTCCACAGTGTATTAGAGAAACCTACATACAATCCCAGAGCCAGACAGTAATAGGCATTAAGATTAGAGGTATGTGGCATTGCCAAGGAAATCATGCAAGCTCTCCAAGGTTGACAGATGCAGCAGGAGCAGTGAGGAAACAAAAAGGGAGACAAAGCTATTGGTAAGACGAAGGGACAACAAAACTAAACATCTACAATGTCAACTTTTTCCCAGCTTAGGTTCTGACTTTAGTCACTACAGCATAACACAAAACTAACACAATATAGTACTCCATTTAAAACCCTCTCTTTTTGCACTTCTAAAATCCTAATTCCCACTGCCTGAGGACTAAGAAACCATCACACCCAGATCAGATAATCAGCCAACTACACTATAAGGGAGCAAAACCCAGTTAGCATTCTCCACTGCAAGGAATTTCCTATGGAAAAGAAATTAAAAGACAACTTTTTCTGCATACCTGGGCCTTGGCTGGGTGTGGCAAGACAGCAGTGTTCCTTATTTTAGCTTTTAAGCAGGGTTTTAGTTCAAAGTCTTGGGCATGGAGTGACAGAGGAATACAGCTCAAATAATTTCATAGCTCAGACTCAAATAACATCACTTGGCATGTGTCCCCTCAGTCTCAAAAGACTTGTACAGCAATATTGCCTCCCTTCTATGGGCAGGGGTGAATAAAGCAGAATATGATACGATCTGGGCAAGATCTCACACAGCGTCAGATGCAGAAATCACTACAAGGCCAGCTGGCAGAGGGACCTGCTGAGACCTTATCCCAGCCACCCTTGTGCAATCTGAAAAGAAGATGAAAACCAGTTCCACTAAAAAAACATTTTTCAAAAGCCTTCATGACTTTCACTGCTTCTAGAATAAGCTAACATTTCATTGAAATAAAACCATATGGTAAATGCTATGGTTTTTTTCAGATTACTCATAAAAAGGTTTGTGTGGAATGAAACTACACTCATTCCTTTTAATTGTCACTATAGAGTTTTCATTTTCTGCTCCTGTATGAACTGAGCTAATTTTATATTGGACATTGATGAAATTACAGTTTTCTCCATTCAGTATTTCACTTTGGAAGTTACCATATTTAGTAAATTGAAAAATAGTAATCAGATGTCTCAAAAAATGTTAGCTTTTCAGGCAATAAAAGTGATACTTTTTTTTTCATGGAATTGCTTTTAAATGCAATATTTGAATATTTGTTTTACTAAACAATAAAAAGTATATTCAGAACCAAGAAGAAAAATCTATGGATCCATCACAACTCTGTGACATATCGGCCGTTGTGTTTGGTCTTTGAAACCAAAGGGCAGTTTTGGGGGACTGGAATTTTCTTTGTTTTCCTCAAAGCAAGCACGGATATAAACCTGCTCTTACTAAAAGCAGTAGTTTTGACTTCAGTGATAGCAGAATTAGATTAACATCCCACACTTTCTAGAATCCCACCCTGCATTCAGTGCAGCTTGTTCTCGTGGAGCAGGACAGAGCATCCCTCAGAGAGTTACTTCATTACAAGATGTTTACTTTAGAAAAACAAAAATATTTAGTACTATTTTTACAAACTTTTCTTGTAAAGTATTTTTCTTCCTTTCAGGTGTATATTAGGATTAAGAAAATGGTTTTGTTATGAGAAAGGGGGACCAAAAGGTTTGCTTTGAATGAAAAGGAAGAGGTACAGCGAGGCAAATGCAGCCGTGTCTAGTTGAGTGCTGGATCATAAAGCACAAGGGTTCCCAGATCCTTGTTCTGTTGTACAGCTACAGCAGCATCATTTCACCTTCCTGTGCCTATTTTCCTCCCATCTTTGACTGAATGCATCTGAAAGCAGGAACTGTCTGTTACCATGAGCTTATATGACGCTCAGCAGAAAAAGCCACCCACATTTACACCACCTTGCTCAACCAAATTACAATGATTTTGCAGATTTCCCGCGATATTTCTTCTCGGAATCTGACTACAGTAGCAGACTTGCCCTGGCATAGCCAGAGTGAACAGGCACTTTATTAGCCAAAGTGCTGCCTTATCTCAGAGGTTTTGTCACTGTCCATGAAATCATATTATTAATTCAAGGGCGAGTAAACTGCATCATACATAGGCTCTTCCCTGGTTTCAAAATGCTGTTGCTGATTAGTTGAATGAGTGAAGCTGAGCAAAGGTTCAGAAGATGACATCTTTGCTGCTGTCCCCCCACACCACCTCACTGCCTGTTATCACCAGTTTAAAAAGTCAGCATTGTCCAGCCCTCAATGCCAGCCAAATGCCCTTCCCTCAGTAGTCTGTGCCGTTTCCAAACTTTGGTGCCAGACTTGCCGATGAACAACAGAAACAAAACCTGCCATGGGATAGCAGCCATACGGGCAAAAACCCAACCAACCAACCAACTAAAGAAAAGATGATCTGAAGTCCACTTGCTCTTCCCTCCACCATGGTACTAATAGCTTAACAATGACTTACAAACACACACAGAGTACAGATGTGTAACAGCTTAGCATGATTGTCAGGATGAAGAAATCTGAGAACATGACTCCCCCACTCATGGCTTGTCCACAGATACTCACAGCTCTCACTTGCCTTCTGGTTGCAAGGAGGCTTGAACACCAGCCTATTTTCTCCCCCAGCCCTCTGAGCTGCATTAAAATAAAGCCTTTCTTTTTCCTGTTTGTCAACTCTGAAAGAAAAAAAAGTCTTAATTAACAAAGGGACATCAGCTCCTGAAAAGTATATTCTCTGTGGATTCTGTGGTTACAAAACCCTTTCCAGAGTCTTTCAAAAAGTCTGCCTGAGTTTTCCTCCCCTCTGCTCTGTCTTCATTCTACAAAGCCTTTTGCTGATGAAATCTGTATTCAGACACAGACAATCTTTAGCTAAACATTTATTTACAAATCAGAGATAAAGTAGCACAAAAGGTTTAGAGGTCAGTAGGTATGAAAATCTAAACAGGCTGTAAACTTCCATGTCATGACACTTGCATCCAGCTCTAAAACTGGGAGAGAGGGGAAGGAGTCTTAACATTGTCAGTACAGAACTTCAAGTCCACCTAGGTCTCACTCTCATTCTTGTTTAGTAATTAGGGAAATACAATACAGCTGTGAATCCTCTGACATCTTATCAGTGAGAACCATGAATTTTATCACTCTCATTCAAAAAGCAAATAAAAACATTCTTTCCCCTTCTCCTTCTGTCGCTTCCCTCAAACTACTCCAGCCATGACATATGAGAGGCCTTTGCCCAGCACACATTTTCATGGTAAAAAGGAACCCCATGGGACTGCTGTGACATTATTATCCTGTTCACTCGATCATCAAGCAGAGAAGGGTCTAATGACCAATTATAACATCCCAGGATGCAATATGCCAAAGCAGCTCACAGCTTCTCGTGTCTAAAATACCATCACAAATCTTGACTGTTATGACCATGGTTGTTTCACTCAAGACACTTTTTATATCAGGAAATGATTAGAGGAAGGGAGTTGAAGAACAAAATCCTCTTGGGAGTCACTCGATTCGCAGGCAGCACAGGAGACATCACTGCTGGTGGAACCAGGAGAAAATGGAAGCTTTGGGGTGATGTTCATGACATACTGAAGGAAGCAGGGAGGACAGCTCAGTGAAAGTCAGTATCTAATGGCCTGTAGTGGCTGTCTGTAAAAATGACTGAACTGTAGTCTCCAAGGAAGTTTTCTACTCAGACGAAGCATAACCCTGAACCAATTAAGTGTGTGTACCAGCTCTGCCAAGACAGAAGAACAGCAAGTAGAGACAGAAACGGCAAACAGAGGTGAAAACACTAAGGGCCCTAGTAGGATAAGGCACAGCTATGATGAAATGGGAAACGCACAAACATACATCCCTTCATGAATAATCTGCAAGGACAGCAATGCCTGCGGTAGCGTGAAGGCAAGAAAATAGACACATAACAAAACCAACACATGGACACCTGGGAACAAGAACAAAATTACTGTTTCTTTCATGTGTATATAAAACAGTTTAAGCAGCCCTCAGACTTTCTCTGCATACACTCCTGAACCGGTGGCAGGAGCACAGTTACGTAAGATACATGCAATTTCCAGATTCAAAACAATACTTTTATGCCAAAGTGATTTATAGGCCAGCTACTGTCAGAAATGAAAATGCTACTCTTGAAAATAGTCCTGTGCATCAGCAACAAAAGGAATAAAACAATCTTGCAATAATTTCCCTAGGGCTGGAAACCCCCCCCAGCTAACTGTTCTCTACACCATGGTAAACTCATTTTGAACGCTCCATATTGATAGAGTGAAGCATAACATGCCTCCAATCAAACTCAATACAAACTTGAGGGACATTGATCTTGTCCTTCAGCCAACAGTGACAAATAGGATATTTCAAGGTTCACACATAAATCTCAGCCAAGTTAAAAAGAATATCACTATTCCACTTATTTCAGTAAGTTCTTGATCAGAAGATAGGAGTGGTTGTAGAAGGCTGTCTTTGCCTGTTGAAGAGGAGTATAGTTTTAGCACCTCCTAAAATTTAGGAAGGCGTCTCCACCAGCACACCTAAAACATCTCAAGCTCAGCTGCTCAGTATGGGAGCCTGCTAACTGTCTGTAAAGGGTAGCATATCTTTATGCTACCATGTAAACAAACAGACATCAATTTTTCTGAACATCGGTGCAAGTCAGTAGATAGTACTTCAGCAGAGCTCAAAGCAACAGCAAAATGACAGCTGCCGCCTTTGTTGTGAAAAAGCACTCCAAGAGAAAGATTTTGCATTGGCTTCAGGCATGTTAGAGGTGTACATGGACACCTGTTTCCTTCTCAGCAATCCAGCCCTTTCAGATTCTGTGAGGATAAGCCTGCTCTCCCCTAAACAAGCATAAGAGGATTTAGATTCAGAGGTGCAGTTTGTTGCAAGATCAGGCTGTAGGTAGAAACACCTTTCTCCAAAGAATAAATTCTCATAAACCCACTCTTGGGCTTTTGTTTGTTTTGCCATTCACAGCCTGACATTTATTAGGTTTGAAAAAGTATGTGTTTGTGCTATAGGAGTACCAGTTGCATAACAAACTTCAAAACACATACAATTCTTTGACAACTGAAATGAGCAGAGAGGTATTTCATCCCCTAGGATTTCATTTGCTGAACTTAAAGGCAGGAAGCTCACATTTTGACTTTGCTTCCCAGCCCTTCAGGTTGCTGGCTGAGCAGCCCTGGCCCGCCGTCAGAGGAGAGCAACATTTTTCCCAGCCCAGGCTGTTACAGGCATTCTTTCACACCCTCTCCGTATGCTACTATGGGACACAATCTGGTAATGCAGAGCTCTGGATGCCAGCACAGAGGAGAATTATCTGGAACTGGAGGCTACAGAATAAACTTTTGCCCAGATGTGGGCATTTATCCCAGGGAACCTTTATTGAATATTTTATCCTTCTAGGAAGAACCTGAGACTGACACAAGGGAGTTACGCCACGGCTGTAAAAACAGGAAAACAGTTTTCAGCTCATGGCCACAGCACAGTGATAGTGGGTCCACTCTCCACACTCTGCTCTCAGCAGCAGGGCTGAAGGGTGAGTGCTTTACTTTTCCTATGAGGATTTCACAAGCGCTGAGACATGCTATAGCTTCCCTTCCCTGCTTTCTCTCCTGACCAGTCAGAAAGGTAGACAGACATTTAACATCCAGCCTCATTACTCGTCCTAATGAAATGTCAGCAGCAAATGCACAGGTGTTTAACTGCTGCTGGAATGCCTGCAGATGCCAGTGATCCCTCAGGCAGGGAAATCATCACAGTCAACAGCCTTAAAAAGGTCATGAAGGCAGTGCAAGGTCATAGGAGACCTCTGACCTTCATCTGCTGCACTCGACCAGCTTTAGCTCTCCCTCCCTTTGCTTTCCCAAGCCCCGAATGCATTCCCTGCTCCCCCCTGGCCCTCTTTGGCAATGCAGCCTCTCAAGGGTTCTTCTACCTTATTCAAAACAAGTGCAAATGTGTGACCTAAGGGAGACCTGACTGGGACCCAACAAAGGCAAGTTACAAACAGCTAGATAGCTCCTGAATGGAGACACAGCTCTGCCTCCCTCCCTCCCTCTTGCTGCTCTCCCCAGCATTCCCGGGAGAGGCCGAAGCGTTAATCTGCATTACAAGCCCCGAGCTCACAGAAAGCATCCTTCTTCCAGCGCACAGCAGTGGGCGTGATTTATTGCTGCACTCGCCCTGGGTTGGGAGCCACAGCATGCATTGGCTGTAGGCAAAGAAACAGTACAGAAACTAGTTGACAGGAATCCAAGGGGAAAGGATGTACAAAACCAGGAATAGAAAGAGGGCAAAGAAAGAGGAGACCAATGGACTAATTTAGTCAGGTTCCTTCCACCCGCAGCTTAAAAATTAAAGATCTTAAGAGTGCCAAATCTTCTGCCTGGCTTGCCCTTCCTGAAAGAGGGAACAGGGGCAGGGAAAGGACTGAATTTCTGCACAGGTTTTTTTTTTCCTGCTATAACGCACACAACAAAAAAAGCCTGTAGATATTTGGACAGCTAGAGGCTGCCATTGCAACCATGCATCGTTGTTAGAAAGCTAGACAAAAAGGAAGGAAAATACAAAGCAACATTTTCAATAAGGCTGCCAGAGCCACTGGTTTTTTTTCAGTTCTGGCATCAGTTGCAAGCATACAAGTATTTGGCAAGTCCCATCTTGCTCCTTGGTTGCTGCGAAATCATACCACCTTTTGGCACAACTGGCAGCATCTGATCAGAGCTTGATCAGGAGGAATACAGCAGGTCACACAAAGAGCTTGTTAACCTGCACTTACGTAGCTTAGCTCAAATCAGTTCCCTGTAAAATCATGTTAAAAGGTAACCACTAGCTGACAGTTTTGTCGTTTACTTCAATAACACCTGCACTATCTTGGCCTCTCAGAGAAAATACCATAGTTAAAGCTATGAATTCTTCTTTCTGCTCATTTATGTCTGCCTGAAAAATTCTGTGTTCGTCATAAGAGTTTCTGTGTTTAGTCTTGCCTAAAAAGTGAGATGAGGAATTGCAGAGGTTTATGAAATCAACTGACCTTTTTCCAAAGTAGAGGGACACCACTATCTATAAAGTCACAAGACTCAAAACTAGGCACAAAAATCAAGTGCTAGTTTTGGAGCACACACACAATAAAACCTGAAGAAGAATTAATAAAAAGTTTGTGATATAAGGCATTTAAAAACAATGATGTCAATGAAAAGCCTTTCTGGTTCATGTGGGCTTGGTCTGGGGTGTGTGGTGGTTTGTTTCCCCCCACCCCCACCCCCCAAGCTTTTGCTTGGATGTGTTTTTACCTCATTCATGGTGCACTGTAAAGTAACCTGTTCCTTTACAAACAAAAACATAACCTCTTTAGGTCTATTTCATGATGTATTGCCTTTAGACTTTCCCTTCTCTTTGTCCTCTTCTACCAGAGAGCCACACGTCAAATGTTCAAAGACACTGTGAAATCCTTACCGACACTTCCTAATTCTCCCTTCCCAAAGCCAGAAGAATATGTTGTGCCGCTGGTGGAGCTGCACCTTTCCAGGATACAAGCAAAATATCTTTGCCAAACTTCTTGGAAACAAGGGGTGAATGCTGAGGGATTACTCCAGCCACGCAGCATTCAAGCACACTCGGAGTTCCTCAGTGCTCTGGAGAATAAACAGTGCACCGTGCTTCTGCCCACCTCTCCCCAAAGCAGACCATGATGATCTTCTGATATGAGGAGCGGCAACTTGTCCTGGAATGGCCAGAGAACAGGATCTAAAAAAAACCCCATCTTTGTTTTGTACTTGCTGTTGTGCAGACATAAGGAAACTCAGATATCTCTCCCCCAGCGAGCGCACCTGAGCTGACCAGGTGTGAGCAGTGCGGGGCTGGCACTCCTTCCTTCCCTGGCTGCTCAGCACACACACAGCAGGTCTGTGGTCTGTGAAGGTGCAGGCACAGTTGCGGTGGAAACTGGTATTTATACAAATAAATAGATGAAATCTCACATGCATGCTGAAGTGTTTCCACAAATTGAAACCTATTTGGGCAACTGCTCAAAGAACAACTAAGGATTATACTGAAAACGCTCCTGTAATGCCAGGGCTTTCACTCACATTCCCCCTGTGACAGCTTAATTAACAGTTTAGTTACCCAGGCCAGGTTGTTACACTCTCTTCACAAGAACCACATCAGGACCAAGCTGTGTACACCACTGCTGGACACGGGATTTTCCAAGTAAATGGGGCTGCCAGAACTGTTTTAAAATTCTCCCCTCCTCCCCCATTAATCCTCTCTACAACTCCTTTTCCCCCTTTAAATTTCACCATCTTAGTCATTCATCATCAGGCAGAAAGTGGCTCAGTAAACTATTCTCAGCTCAAAACACTGAGCTTTCAAATGTGAGTAAATTCCACATCAGTACTGAACTCCCCTTGAGTTTATCAGAGGTCAGGGCAGCGCCAGGCAAAGCAGGGAAGAAAAAGGTTTAACCCCACATTCCTGGCTAAGGATACTCTTTCCCTTCCTCCTTCCAGCCCCCAGTATTCACCCTGAAAAAATCTCTGTATTTTAGGAGCAGAGATAACAGAATAATTACAATTTAAGTTGAACAGTGAAAAGAACTGTAAGCTGTGCTCTGTAAAAATCCAGCCTGGCCCCTCCTACTCCTCTTGGGAATAGGACAGTGAGCGTGAACACTGGGCAGCTAAGTTCACAGACTATACTGCATAGTTAAGTCATCTCATATGCAAGCAAAGCAACAGAAAATACCTTAAGTGCATATAAGAGGAAGTTTTTACCCCTTCAGTCAGCTGCTTTTTTTTTTTTACTCTCAGTATGAAACAGCATTAAAAAAATTATCTGTTCACTTTGCTTCTATTTCAGATTTTTAAATAGTTCAACATATCATTCACCAAACTGTTATGAAATGGCAAATTCATTTCTACAGCAGAGTGTAGCAGGTGGCTGCACCGAGATGTGCACGCTTCTGAGACATGCAAAGTTTACTTTTAAGATGTGAGGTTTCAAACTAAGGAAAAAAACAGGAAGCGGTTACCTACAGCTAGCCGAAGCCCAGGGGATGAGCAGTGACAAACTGCAAGGTGAAAAGTTTGTGTTTCTAACTGTAAAGATTCTCTCCTCACATCAAATTCGTATTTTCTGTAGTTGTACAAAAGACATCACAATGAAGACTATGTGCAGTGCTTACGCTTGTGAGCATTTAGCTTTTAGAGCTCTAATTATTATTTATTTGTTGCCATCACTGTTTACAGCGTTATCTTGTCTTCACATGGTTTAGACAGGCAGCATGGGCAAGTGGAGAAATGCAGATCTAAACCGTGTCTTTGATTGCCACTAACTTCTTCCATGGCACTGTACAAGCCACACCACTTTATGTCTCTGCAAAATTGGGAAAGTCTGTAGGGCTTGGGCCACAGCTCACCATTATATAGTACCCAGCACGATCCCCGTCACATGTAACTCCCCACCAACCTAAGAAATAAACTCCTCAAAAATTCAGCATATAAATCACTGCTTTACAATAAAGATCTTAAAATACGGCAACTCCTGAGCCAGCCTGGTGAGTGCTGGTGAGCCCGAGGGAGGTAACTGCTGGAGGCCTCTTGGGCAACTCATGTTTCTCTCTCATTAAGATTCTGCTCCCCAGCCCGAGGCCACCCGAGACTGTTCCCAGTGTCTAACAGAGGTCTCTCTGCCCGTTCTCCCTTTCTGTAGGTACTATGAAATCATGCTTGCTAAAGACAAACCTCATACTTACCCTCATAAAAATGTTTCTCAGACACATTTTCTCTCTTTGCCTTGTACCAGACTGCACCACTTTCCATGGATATTTTTTCCCAAAATTTTAAGTGTCCACAGACAGGCTAAATCCAGCTCTTCCACAAAATGTCCACATGGTGCCTCAGGTAAATCCCAGCAGGACATCGGCTGGCACTGCACCATTTCATTCTGAATATTTATTTATAATTTTGATAGCTAGAACTAATTTTCACAGAAATCCACAATATAAATTAAAAAGTGAAAGGCTAACTCACTTTCTTTTTTGTTCAAATGCAGTGGCGGAACTGTAGGGGAAGTGTATCCCTCATCATCATGTTCCCTCTCTTAGCATGTATTAAGGGATTCATATTAGCATTTCCCTGTTAACACCATACTGACTGCATTTCAACAAGAACAAAAATTCCCTACACAGATTTAGCCATTGCTTTTCATTCCAGTACCTCCATTGCTGTTCTTCCGGCTAATGGCATCTACTGAACAGATCCAAACATCAGATCACGTGGTTGTTTTGAAAGTTGGCTCATATATGTTAAGGAACAGAGATGAAGCTCAAAGGTACTCTGTCTTGGCATAAGAGCTGAGATAGGACCTGAAATAATATGTCTAGGAGCAAAAGCTTATGTATCAGGGAAAAAAAAGAGTACAAAAGTACTTTTAACCGCATCACTGCACCCTGTTTCCTACTTCCTGCAGAAAAATTAGACCCTTCTTCAAGGTACTGACGGTGATTTCTTTGCATTGACAATTGGCACAACTCTTCAAACCTAAGGAAACAAACATATATGGCAATACCCTGAATAAATAGGAAATAAAGGAGACAAATTATTTGCTAAAAATGGCAATTATATCAATTCTAGCCAGCAGGTGCTGCTCTGGCAATAGGAAGGGACATTAAGAGTTATAAAACTACAATTAAAAACAACTGAACCACATGAAGACAAAGTAACATCATATGGTTGCATAAAAATGAACAATTAGAACTACAACTGTTACCTGGAGAATAAAACCATAAATATTTCACCCCTATTATTATTGATGCTGCATGCCACAGTCACATTCTGTGCTATATCGTTACATCTTCGCTGGCTAATTACACAAAAACATCCTATTAACAACAAGATGACTTCAAACCATTGTTATCCCTCCTCTTTCCATTCTCTGATATTCGACACTAAAATTATTCCAAGGACATTAGAAATGTCAGGAATTAAAGAATAAAATAGTTTCTTCCCCACTCTAGTGTAAAAAACAGCCCAAACATGCTGTAAATAGAGGGGGAAGGAAGGAGAAAGGCATGGAGGTGGGTTTTTTTGGTTTTGTGGGTTGTTTTTTTTTGTTTTTTTTTTTTTAAGAACTAACTGAAGAATTGCTTAGCATTTGCCCTATCCCCTTACTTCTGTAACCTCTCCTCTTTCTCAGCCACTTCCAGTCCAGAGGGGAAGCATAAGGGGCTTTCTATTCATGGAATATTTATGGACCTGGAGACCTGGGGGCTTTGAAAAGAAGGCAGATTCATGCATAATACAAGAACGGGACTTGCTATTTGAAAGGACGAATTTACCACACTGGCAAACTGAACTAAGAGGCAGAAAACCCATTAGAAACAAAAAAGATGGCTCACAAGTTGTGAATACTGGATAAGAAACAAATGTCAGAACAGGTAACCAGCATACCCTGTAACAGAGTAATGACATTTCCTGTTATAATTTATTAGCTGATAAATGATCAAGCTTATTAAATTAACCTTTCCCCACTAGCTGTTGATTGAAAAGTTCCATCCTCTCTTAACGACAAGTAGAGTAGGAGAGAAACTAAAAAAAAAAAAAATCAGAAGAATTTATACAAAGGAAAACCCCTCCACTCTTCAATATTACATACTAAGCAAAAAAGATCAATCAGTAGGCATTGTTCACTACCTCCAGCAATGAATGGCACAGGACTTGATCCACTGACTGCCAAAAAACCAAAAGAAATGTCTTCATACCATCTTTTAATCTTCCTGAGCTTTCAGTGGCCATTTGCTCATTCCTGTGGTCTTTATTCAAAGAGCCTCTCGCATAATTCCAGTCTTACAATGAAAAGGTATACAAGCAATGTATTTTCTTTAATAAAAAAATAAGCAAGTAAGCAAATAAGAAAATGATAAATTTCAAATAAAACAGGGTGTGTTTCAGATGACAGAAGTAGAAGAGTGTATTATAGACCAACTGTAAAGTTGGTTTATAAAAAAAGAACAGATGTGACGATATGACTTCTTTTAGCAGTCACAAGCAGAGAAACAGGGAAGGAAAACCTACTCCTCTATAAAAAAGGACAAGCTCCTTCAGATTCCCAACTCCTTTCACCTATTAATTCTCTGTGGAGGTCCAAAAAGAAGAGAGTAAAGATTTGCAACCACAAAAATCCCCATATGACCATAATATGTGCGTAAGACTCTGTTGCATGAATGCAACCTGATGTCCTTCAATATTGCTTTAAAGCAACCATTACAGCATCACACATCTTTTCCCAAGGACATTCAGTGTCTTCAACTTGTCCACCAGCATTTTATGGAGAAGGTTTCTAGAAAACCTGTGTAAAGAAACAGCTGTGGTATTTCACCTTTTCCAGTTAGCGCTATTTCCTTACGTGACTGCAAATGGACATACGGACTTTTTTTATTTTTTTAAACTATATGCAACTTCTTCATAGCATATTCAACCTCACTTATTCTATGTCTGTCACAGACCTCTCAGAAGAAGGCCACGGTACACAACAGTTGACAAAGCAAAGGCTGAAACAGGACTTGAAATGGCAGTTGTGGTGTTTAAGAGATTCATTACTGGAGATGCAATGGGAAAGTGCAAAGTCCCCAGTTGTGGTTCCTTCCTACAGAGGCTTTTGAGTCCCAGGTTCTGTGAAAGCTACAGAGCAACCAGAAAGGGCTGTCCTGCTGTGGTTCCTGCAGTGTGAGACAGAACAGCCTTGTGCTGAATTCCTTGTCGCTCTACCAGAGGCCATGGAAGTACAGACTTAATAAAAACACCCTGTCACCAGGCCTGGGAAGAGGGAGCAGACGGGGTGGTTTTTTCTGCTTTGTTCCTGCTTTTTTTTCCAACTGTGAAGAAGCACTGAGAACATGAAGGCAACATCATCATTTCAACTTTCTCCAAGAAATAAAATTAGAGCATGCCCTTCAATTCTCTTTGAAAAGCATCTGAGTTCAATAAACTCTTTTATCAGGATTAGAGGTGAGGCTGAAAGCAAATGGTCTCTTTTAGCTGATAAAAAAAATGCATTCCATTTCTCAACCTCCCCACCCCCTAGGCCGAGACTTTCATGCATATTTGACATGTTTTCCATCTAGACAGTAATACAGCATTTCTATCCACTTTCTTTTTTTCTTTCAAGTGACTCAAGTGCACAGTGTTTCTTCCTGAGAGCCAATTTATTTTTTAATTGTATCTGAGTACTCTGGGATTTTTATCTTGACTTCACATGTTTTAACTTATTATAAAGAAACCCAAGGTATATATTATGAACAAAAGCTGTTTGTGGTAAACTAGAAAGTGCTTATGGGGCTATTCACTATTTATGATTTTCATTACTATTATAGTAGAACCTAGAGGTTTTTAAGCAAGATCAGTCATTCTACCATGCTAGGACACAGACAAAGCAGAAAGGCTGTTCCTGGCCCAAGGCACCTACAATACGTAGTAAAAAACAAAACCAAAAAACCAAAAAACACCCCCCCCCCCCAAAACCCCAAAACTCACACCCCCAAAAAACCAAAACAAAGGGTGAGAGAGAACGTGCACGCTAGTAAGAAAAACACGGAAAGAGGGCGAAGTGGCTTACCCAGTGCTATGGAGACAAGCCAGGAGAAGAGAGCTGGAATAAGATGTAATGGGCAACACCGTAAACTTATGCTGTGTTTTCAAACAACCTTAATTGAAGTCCTAGTGAAAACCTTGGCGATACAGTAGAAAAAGTTCCCCTGAACAAATTAATAATGCAATAAAGAAAACTTTTAAACTTTTAAAATACTTTTTAATAAATCAAAGATCAACCATAGTAGATTTCTGCAGCATTTAATAATTTTGGGTACTACTGAATTGTTTTAAAAAGTATTCAGAAAAATTCAGGCAATTTAGGCTCAAAAGAATGCCTTGACCTAAGGGAAGTGAATGCTGATTTACAGATGCTATACTACTATTCAACGTATATTTATTGGTTATAGAAACCACCATATTTTTATTTTCCTTTTAAAAGTTAGAATGTTTGGGTTGTGCTTGCAGTGATTGCTTTTGGTCAGTAATGAAGTGCAAGGTTAAGCAACAACATATGTGTGGTAATGACAGTAAACACTGATTTAAGTGCAAAGAATACAACTGCAATAAACGCTTAGAAAAAGGTAAAGTAGGCAGAAAAATGCTTCTTAGATAATTTCCACTGTGATGTTTGTATTCAGAATGTCTTCTTTTTTGCTAGACCACATTAACTTAAAAAAAGTTAAACAACTCTCAGTTTCAACACAAGAATGTCATCACTATCTTTTATATGTCCCCTAAATACATCTATACTTTTCTAGACTATTTTTTGTAGAAATTGAAAGAAACATAGCAAAAGTAACAATGTGTTATTTGAGATCCATTTACTCTTAACCAACACTGGTGGTCCATGCATGTAAATGGCTTTTAAGGTCTGTGAAAATGCTTTCACCAGAAGCCTATCAGTCAATATGCAGGGCAGGCAATTATCAACCCAACTGCTACACACTGATGCTCATTAGGTCATTCCCTCCCTGGACCAGGGCTAGCTGGCAATTCTAAAAAGCACAAGTGACTGAGTGCCTGTGAAAGCATATGTCTCTCCTCCTCTTCCTCCTCCTCCCCCCCAGCTACTCTTTTTACCCTCCATTGCCAAACCAGAGTTTAACAGCACTTAAAAATCAATGTGGAAAAAGCAGTGTTAGGTTTTAACACAAATTCAAAGGCAGCGATTGGAATTACTAAGTTTACCCTGCCCCTCCCCCAAATTTTAGGATAGAAACACTGACTGAAAATGAAACTCCTACTGAAAATGAAGTTTCCCATAGTCTCTCAAATGAAACAGTAATCTAGGATTGAAGGAACTGTATTCTAAAGTGCAAAAATTGGAAAACCAATTAAAACACTTGAAAATGTACTCCACAACCATGGCAAAGTCTCCTATTTTCATACTAATACAGCTGCGCAGCTCACAGGGCCACCAAATAGTGCATTAAGATGATACAACATAAATAATACCACTTCCAGCAAATGCCAATCATTCTTTTTTACCCCCAGGTGAACATGCAGAAAGTGTAAGCCACATACAGTCTAGCCTCAATAGGCTATACCAAATTTCAAGACAGCTTACTGCCAATACTTGGCTTCTGCACACTGAGGCTTGGGAAGAAAAGAGTTTGTACCCTGCAAACAGGCAAATGCAATGAAACAATTTTAGAAAGATGACAAATCATGCACAGATATAAATGTAGCTGTTGTTCACACCAGTTCTACCTTTCCTGTTTTCTCACTTACCTCTTTTATCCCTCTGCCCCATATTTCTCCAAGGATTTTGGATCCTGCTGTTAGTGACTTTTCAAGGGAACTATAACAGATGCCGACAGCAAGCAAATGGTGTATTTTCCCGATCAATGACAGTCAGATGTGTTAATTGCTTGCTTCGGCTTTACGTTTTCAAAGTGTGTAGGAGTCAATGCAATGGCTCCAGTCTACCATTTGAATTAGTGACCTTGTGTCTAAGAAAGGTAGTCTCCCTTTCCTACAGTTAATTTGTCTATGAGAGCTGAAGTGCTGTATTCTGGTCTAAAATTTCTTTTTTCCTATCCATTTAGCACTGTTGCCCTTTCCTGTTACAGTAATAAGCAAACCTACTGTCACAACCAAACACTACTTTCACAAACAGCCTGACAGCCTCTCTTCCCCAGAAGGTAACACAAAACCCTTTAAATTTTTTGCTTTTTCACCTCTTGCTACCTTACACTTTTAAAGGTCTAGCATGTTCATAACTAGATTTGTATTAACAGATTTCAGAAGTAATTAAAGAAACAGGTAGCAGGAACAGGAGGAAGAATGTCACAGGAATAAAGGGACTCCTTAGGCATTGTGGGGCCTTTCACCAAATAAATGAAGTTAAAGAAATTCGAGCTAATATATTCCATTCTAAACTTGCCCCACATTTTTACAAAGCCTATGCATTTATATCAAAGTGGCATCTAATGGTATTCTACAGCTATTGCACAATTATTTTAATATACATAAAGTATACATATGCCCTGTCTTCCATCACTAGCATAGCAGGACCACTTAGTATATGTTTCTATTTGCAGAGGAATTCATTATGGGAAACGGAAGGCTTTTCTCTGCAAGGAAATTTGTCTTTATGGATGCAGGAGTGGGTTTCTCTCCCCTCTCCCCTTCTTTTGCTATTACTCATTAAACGGACAATTTCCTTTTATAAACAATGGAGTCCATATAATACGCAGGCATATTTGGATAGATGATTAATGAAATAATAGTTTCCTGGTTCCCAGCCTGAGAGATGAAACCTAAAACCAGGGCTCCCAAGAGTGAACGCTTTCTCGGCTCCCCAGAGGAAGAGGCTGGACTACACAGCACCCAGCCCCTCCCTGCCCAACCTGCAGAGCTCCACTCTTGAGTGCCACGCAGCAGCTTGCCTGACCTCTTCTTTCAAATGCCTGTTGGGCAGAGTGATGATTTCATCAGAAGCTGCTTAGATGTGGTCTAGAGAACATAAATCTTTCCCATTTCACTGTTATATTTGGAGACCTCCAAAGAGATCCAGAGAATACTCCCTCTGCAGTTTACCTCAATCATATTGTTTCTTATGGAAGCTTGCCATGGACAGATTTTGTCAATGAGAATTCCTTAGAAACATCAAGCTCCCAAAGCATAAGCCAGGAATTTCAGTCAGCCTTGCAATATCTAGCTTTTTGTATAGAGAAACAATCAGGTGGTTGCTAAGATGTTGGCTAGGAAAAATGAAAGAAAAACGGGCAACTTGACATTTCAGGAAGTACTCATACGACATGACTCATCATCGGGGCAACCCTCAGGTTGAAAACATACACTGTCTTTGGGAATCTCTTACTAAGTTTCAATACTCTTTAATTAGAAAAGGCACACGATGTTGTCAGAATCGATACTGTGTTGTTCTACAAAACATGCTCTGATTTAGTTTTCAAAATGAACTAAGAATTAAACCATTCCAGCATTCAAAGGTGCTCAGAAATCACCAAATCAGGTGAGACAAGTGCCCAAAGAAAAGACATTTAAAACACAAGGGTATAGTATACGCGGTTTGTCTTGTACAAACTTGCTCTCTGCTGGGAAAGCTATCACAAAATACTAGACTGCTTCCAGCTTTTGTTTGTTTTTAACCTGGGATTATCCTCTCAAAAAAATGACTATTACAAATTGCCAATTGTTACTGACTCAAACCACAGAAGACCAGATTGCGCCTGGCCCCCTCAAAGGGCAAGGGGAGCTTTTCTTCCCGCCTTTGAGCAGGTCACACGCAGCTTGGGTGGTTTTAGCCCCATGATCTCTTTCTGCAGAGTGTTACCACTAATCCTTTTTATTCTACACATACATACACTTTCCCACCAGGACACAGTTCAGATAATTGCAATCCAATCAGGGTTTTGATTTTTCTTTAAATCACTACCAAGTACAAGTGCTGGAGTTTGGCTCCTCAGAGAGGCAGAGGAAAGGGCTCAGCTTGCTGTGGCCAGCAAGATGGGTGTGCTGAAGGGCCCTGGTGGCTAACTGCTCCCTCTCATGAGACATCTCTGGCCAAAATTCTCAAGTGGAGGCTTTAGATGCGCACACCAAACTCCTACCTCTACTCTGCCTTCTTTGGTGCTCTTTGAAATAGGGCATGCTTATTCCCAATTCACTATCCTGTGAGTAACCAAACCAGCCAGGCTGGCTGACCTCTGAAAGGGAAGAGGAAGAAGATTCAGTGAAAGGGATGAAAAAGCTGGTGTGCTCTTTCCCATGTCCAGGGGTGCTGGAGGGTGCTCAAGACAAAAATATCTTTTAGGGCCTTTGACAGGCAATGCAATGTTCCAGTGTTCCTGTTCCAATACTTTCTCTCCCTCCTGCCCCCCCCCCTTTTTTTTTCTTTTTTCTCTTTTACTTCAAATGGAATCTTAAGACATTTTAAAAAAATATAAATCTCAAAATCAAGTAATTCCTAGCTGCGGTTAAGAATGATGAAATCTCCTGCCTTTAGCAGCAGATATCACAGCATCAAGGATCCAAACTCATTCCTGCCTGAGTTGTCAGAAGGTAACCTCATTGCTGTCTGGGCTCTTCTACAGCCTGAAATGGCACTTAAGACTAGGTCTAAACTCAGACTTACCCAATACATTTTCGGGCAGAAAATTCTCAAGAAAATTATGATGGATGATGTAAAACACAAGGTCTGTGAAAAAAGAGGTAATGAATTGCATTGTTTTTTAGCTTTTGGAACCTTTTCCACTGTATTTTATTTGAATTTCTCTCTCCACACCAATTTCTTTTATTTACACGTACATATACACACATGTATATCTACATTTGTCCAATAACACGTGAAATTTTGGAATATAATATGGAGCACAGCAGGCTAGCTGACTTGTGCAGGGACAGAGACATTGCAAGTTAATACATCAGAGGTTTTGAGGTTCTCCAGGTGCTTCTGTCTTTGAATCACTTTGGCTCTAAAAATGCAAATGGATCTATGCAGCTAGGACCTACAACTACATAGCATAGCCTGTGTTATCACCAAGATCATAGAATCATAGAATGGCTTGGGCTGGAAGGGACCAAAGGCCATCTAGTCCAACCCCCCTGCGGTGAGCAGGGACACCTTCAACTAGATCAGGTTGCTCAGAGCCCCGTCC
>JAVKLA010000084.1:16878037-16914570 GCA_034782735.1 Sagittarius serpentarius
AATTGGTTAAGTGATCTCTCCCTGTCCTTATCTCGACCCACAAGTCTTTCATTATATTCTCCCTCTCCTGTTCAATCGAGGAGGGGGAGTGATAGAGCAGCTTTGGTGGGTACCTGGCATCCAGCCAGGGTCAAACCACCACAGCATTTTCCCAGTGCCACCCAGCATAACCTCTAGCAACACAGGACTTTTCTCTATATCCAAGACAGGGGAAAGATTTGGTTTAGACTGCAAGAAGACACAAACTTTGCTTCTTTCCAGAAATTCTGTAACCTGTAAAAAGAACGAACTGCAGTAATACAAACAATAGGCTTTTATGGATCATTATTTCAAATATCACCATCACAGATTTTCTCATATTAAGACAGCCTTCACTGGGTGCTTTAGCAAGACACTTTATCAACAAATGCAATTGCATAACAAGACCAAAAGGATATGCTCGAAATAAACCAGCCACATGTGTTAATAATACCATGCAGACTCTGTGTTCAAGTCACAAGTACCATTGCTCCTTCTTGCAGCTACTTTAGGTGTGTTTGAGGTCATGATTCCTTTCAGAACAGATAGTTACTGATCACAAGGGCTGGCTGTTTCATAACTAAAACATCCGCTTGTTGAACTATTTCTTATAATTTAAGTGGCACGGAGCCAGTTGAGATTTTTCTGAATCAATGCAGGTCTCTTATAAACCCAAGCCTCTTTGTGAAGCACTGATAAAAAACAGGAAGCAACTTCTAAAACCTTTCCTTCAGCCTATTATTTTTCACTTCCAAGAAAAAGCCATTCCCAGTCTAGTGAGGAAGATTCACTGGAGAACTACAGCAGCAAGTGAACTACCAAAACGTGTTAATTCAGTGCTTACAGCTAGATACCCAACCAGGGGGAAAAACTGGTAACAACAAGAAGTCAAGACAATGAAACAGAAAATTTCAAGACAGAGTCTATTACCATTCTTCAGCATGAAAAAAAATCCAAACAAAAAGGTCAGTGGGATAATCAGATGCTCAAGAGAAAACTTCCTGCATAAGCAAAATGACAGACTGCTCTATCATTTGAAGTACTGCAATGAACAGAGAAATCAAAGATGGGACCCTCTGTCATTTACTCCCACGTGTATGGCTTCTGTTGTGTGCATTCACTCTTACAGATATGTAAGAGACACAGAGTTAAAATATTGTATTTTTAGATGCTGTACTGTCCAAAGCAAACAAAGACCTTAAGGACTCCAGCTTTAACTCTCCATTTCTCAATTTTTATGAGTTGCCATCAAGCTTTTAATGTCATTTCGAGTGCAAGCATCTAATGCTTATTCCTAAAACAGGCATTGTAAATATATTGTTTCTTCCCCAAAAAGCGTTACTATATTCATCCATGCCAACATGTATCTACTAACATCCATCAACTAAATAACCTGTTGACTGACTGGAAGCATATTGTTTCTACTGCTCTGCACCAAGCACCAGGTGCATGTAGCTCATTTATCTCAGAGTAATTCAAGGCTGAACACTGACCACACGAATGATTAAAGCCACTTTTTTATAAGCACCATATCCATCTACCAACAGGCAAAGAAATCCATTGTTTCATCCAGTTACACAGAACAGTCCCTGTCTCTTTTGGAAGCTGCCTTGCTAACAGGACTCAGAAAGGGATCAAGCTATATATAGCTCTCCAAGTGCACAGTGTGGCACAACTGTGCTGAACTGGAATTTTTCATCAACAAGTTTTTAATAGCCAGTTGGCACAGGGGAGTTTGATTTTCTTCATAAAGGCTGCACTTCTTCCTGTCCTAGTGAATATTTAACAATCCTCTGGTGATACTGTGTTAAGGACTCATGCATGGTACGTTGGTTTAATAACTCTTTAGGATACGAGATGGCATTTCATACTCAATCTACCACTGAAGCCACTCCAGTCAGGTGGAAACAGTCATTGATGGGAGTGTTGATTTGTAAAATGATTGCACTATTTCACTGTGTTTCATTTGACTGCTTTATCGAACTCCAGGTCTTCCACCAAGTAGCCTGGACTTCAATTACATATACTAAGAAGAATGGCTACCCATCAATTAAAAAAACCCAAAGAAAAAACAGGAATCATACAGTGCATGTGTGGGCTTCACTCCCTGTTTGTATTTACTGTATAGACAGGCCTTAAGGTTTTATTTTTACTTTCCTCCCCCTCTTCATTTCCCTTCCTCACTGTTTCAAAGTACCACATTTTGTGGAGGTTGTTCATTGCACATACTGTTGCTTATCTTCTGGACAAAGGTAAGGGCCAGTACAGAAAGGTTGCCTTGTTCCCTTGCAGAATAAGGCGCTGCATGACTGAATCCTCAACCTCAGCTCTGAATTAAATTACTTTTGCAGTGTCAAGAGTTTTATGCATGTTTTTCAAAGTCTCATGTTCAAGATACTACAGAAACATCTGGAGATGATCCACCCTTAGTATTCCTCACTACCATGACCAAGGTTTACAAAGAAATAAGCACTATACCTTGCACTTCCTAAGTTTAGTCATAAAGAGGAAGCAAGATACTGTCATCTTCTCTAAGGCCCTTGCCTTTCCACCACGCTCCCTCTTCCCGATTTGTTCCAACTTGCTGCGGTATTTCTCTCCGCGTAACACACAACGTTAAAAAGTGACAGGTATAGCAGAATAAGCTGTGCAACATTATTATAATGCTGCTGACAAGATCACAATAAAACCCAGACTTTAAACATATCATATGCCACATGAAATATATCAACTATATTCATCCAGTACATATTCTTAGTATAAAACAGTACCGCCTCAAAAGGGTGAACTTCAATTGATTACTCAAGTTTTTCTGCTCAGCAAGCAAACCAATTCCTCCTTGTTGGGAATGGGAAATTAAAGGACTAATAATGAAAATTTTCTGACACACAGATTGGCAACTTGTCAATAAATACTTCTATTGTATGTTCAGGGTAATTTTATCAAATTAGTCTTACTTCACCATTTCCTCTTTCCCTACTCATGTAATTACAAACATCACACAGTAGACATTAAAACTTTCTTCTAGAGTAAATTCAAAACAAACCCAACACAACCACTGAAAAGTTCATACATCACTATAAAAACCTCAACCCCTCCAAAACTATTTTTACAAACAGTATTTTTACCATCTGGATGAGCTTACCACCCCCACCCCAGTCTGGCATAATTCTGCTCTCATACAGCAAATCCTACTTCATATGCTTTTTTTAGAATGACATTTGCCAATTTTGAGCAAAGTCTCTATTAAACTCTGTTGAAACAGAGTTGCCTATCCAGTGTCAGGGTCAACACAAACTTACAGAGCTCAGCTTTAAACCTTACAAGAGAAGACTGAAATCAAGCTGCAGAAAATTTAAATGAAAGCAAAAGACAGTAAGACCCTACACAAGTATTTAAGAGGTATCATTGCCCTGCAGCTCCAGTCTACTTTGACAGGAACAAGGAGTTTAGCTTAGGGCATGGTACTTATGTTCTCTGCTCATTCTCTGCTCTTTTCTGTTTCTCTTTTGTTCTCATCTCCTACGTATGCAGTAAGAGCTGGAAAATATCTCATATGGAATTGATAACGGACCTACTGGAATTCAAATATTTACCACAGGGCAATCAGTCATGCAGTGCTTTTTCCTGCAAGCAATCCTATATTCCCAGCACAGATAACATTTTCACATATAAATAAGGCCACATATCATTCCTGCTTCTACTTGGAAAGTATCAAACTTTCAGCTGCAGCAGCTATGGAAAAAAATACACCCACAGTGCACCAAAGCTCACCTAAACCTTCAGGCTTTCACGCTCAAGTTTTAACTTAGACTATTCACATGCTTAAAGTCATGCTTGTGCAGTAGTATCTGCAGGTTTAAAATCTCAGTCAGTACTACTGTAAATCATGTAAGATACTTCCACCTAATAAGCACTGAGGCTGCAAAGCCAATTTCTATTAGTTCTGGTTCTGACCAAGCCACTCCATGGAAATATTCCAATTGTTTGTACCACTTAAATTATCTCAGTCAGACACCTAAATGCGTTTGTTGTTCACCCCATTTCAGCATAAGGTGTCATGCTACGCCAACACACTTTGGTCCTTACAGAGGGAAATGGCCTAACAGTGACTATTTCTTTCAGCATGGAACAAGCAATAGTGGAAAGTGCAAACCAATTTAATTTAACAGAAGGGATTCACATCATGGCACGCAGTTGTCCATTAACAGAACAAACCCCTGTCCCCCTCCCTTTCTCCAGTTGGCAATTGCAGCAAATCTTCCATGAAAATACATTTCCTGTAATGTTCTGGTCATGGTCGGCAAGAGCTGCAACCCATTTCCATAAAGCCACCATGTGGAAAATTGCCTTGGCTGTTAAAATGGACTAATGCAAAGGAATTTTTTTTTTAACGTTGAAGGCATCAATCCTTTTTTAAAACTCCAGTTTCCAGAATATTAACAGGTCACCTACCAGAAATAAGGCAGAGCCCTCAAACCAGAAAGACAGCAAATCAAAGAGCTTTAAAAAAAATAAGAAAAAAACCCCTTCACCCAGGTATCACTTACAGACTGGTAACCCAGCAAACATAACGAGAAACGAAGACTGAAGGAAGTTTGCAATAGCAAATCTGCACTTAGAGTATAATCCTCATGCTGCAACTGCTCATCAACAAACTTCTGTGGCATTAGTTTGCCCCCCAAAATAAAATCCTGAGTCTGCAGACAAGCAACTGGTGTATCACAAGACAAGTCAGATCTTTAAAACAAAGGAGATAAATTCAGGTTTTCAGGACTGAAGTCTCCTTCTCCAATACTGTCATTACCTGCTGCAATTTACTCCTCAGCTCTCTGGACTTGCACAGATCCCATTCCTCTCTCTCACTCTACAGGGCTGATTCAAGTCCATAATGCTTACTTAAACCTATCAAAGTCCTCTCCTACACTGTTTCTGCATACACGAGTGAAACAGATCTCTATTGCACACTTCCCTCCCTCAATTTTTCAGCTGTGCTGGGCCAAGATTTGCTATATGGGGTGAGAGCATGTAGCTTGCACTGTCTGGAATCTCTTGTTGCTCAAGGTGCATTATACAGAGTTGAAGGAGCTTTGCATTCTCTCTCTGACTCTGGGAAACCCCTTGAACTTGGGGTGTTACAAGACTAGAAGCTGACAAATGAGATTGCCTGATCTGGAGAAATTTACAAGTAGATTTTATAGAAATGACCATGGCAAGAGACAGGTAGAGAAAGCACCTCTTTTTGGAAAGGCGAGACTCTCAATGTGCAAGACTTCAGTGGCACTGATTGATCTCAAAGTAATATCTAAACTGGTAAATGTAAACTTGCGAGGCAGAGCCCTGCACTGACACCTGGTTCTGTTTTATAAGTGACATAACCAAATTAGCTACCTGCAAAAAAATGCAACATTTGTCTACAATATTTTTGCATGTCAAAAGCATAACAAAAAAAGTGGTTTCATTGTGTAGAGTTATAAAAAAGCTCACAAAGCTTATGCTGAGAACCTTGAAGTGCAGGACAGCAGTGGTATTACTGATACCATTTGCAAAGCTGGAAAGTGAGACAGAGAAACTTTAAGGAAAACACTCAGGGAATTCTATATAATGAAACTGAAAAACTGAAATCTCTGGACATGCACTGCTTTTAATGCATCCTCTGGAAGCTTGGGAACTGCTGAAAATCAGGCCAAAGGTGTCTCAAGTTGGGCACTATATTATAGATATATTAAAAATAAGGACATTTTTGAAGATATAAGGCTTCTGTCAGAAGCCCAATGAAAATAGAACAGAAAATAGGTCCTAGAAATCTTGAATCCCCAGATGCTATTATAGCAGTAGGTCAATTTTGGATTACTCTACAAGAAGGAAAGGTGAAGATCATTTTAAGCCTTAAGAAAGGGTCATCAAAGCAAAAAGAGGAAAGATTTTTAAGGAAGTTAAATATCTATGGTTAAAATAATTGATAGAGCATAGAAAAATATGTTTGTGAACACGTAAGTTCTCTGAAATATAAAAAATTTTGTGATGCATTCCTTGACTACTAAATTCTCAGGGCTGTGGTTCCAGGCTCAAAAGTGTGTTTAAGACAATAGATCTAGAAAAACAACAACGAGCTTTCCAATTTTGTCCTTGCTTGCCCAAGTAAGAAATGACGAGGTATCTCATCTGCATCTAACATGAACAAAAAAGCTATTTTGTGATGTTGTTCTGTCTCTTCAAACTTCATTGGTTTCTTTTTTCAGAAAAGAACTCCATCATATTGTAACCTTTTTTCATTCCTCGGAGGCAGCAAGGGAAAGAAACACATGAGGAAAGAAACAGGGACAGAGGAGCACCCTGTGTGCATGCATACTGTACATGCAATCAGAAGGGTCTAGTGTTCCATTACTGTATGTGGTTAAAAGATGCATACATATTTCAGAGTATAAAAAAATTCAGTTAGAATGGTGCAAGAGAAAATCTACACAATGCTGATTTCTTTCTGTATAATCTTGGTTCCTATTCATCACACTTGCTATGCAAAAATTTAGCTGCTCACTGACCCTGCACGTGCTAAAGTATATTTAAAGAAAAGTCTAACCTTTCCTACTCATCTGTGCTTCCTGTAACCACTGTTAGCCGGCTCCCTGATTTACGATTCCCACACTGCCTCTGTGATTAAAAGCGTGACAGTTTGTTTGCATTTCTACTTAGGCTGATTATTTTTTGCCCTTCCTCCAACTTCAGAAAAAACCCTGCAGATGACAAGTCTAAAGGTCCAATGCTCATTTGAAAAAGATATGTACCACGAACAGGAAGCTGCCCTACAGTAAGAGGTCTCCTACTCATCTACTCCCTTCATTTCCACCATACTACAGAGCTGAGAGAATAAGCACTCTATAACTGTCTGAGAGTTTCAGCACTGACCACTGGCTTTTACTGCAACAAGTAAGCTACATTCAATTTCTTCTCTGTCTAGGCTTGAAAATCCGAAGTCTCCAGAAATAATAGTTAAACTAAAATCAGAAGACATTTTTAGATTCAGGTCCCTATAAACCCCAGCCTGAAAACAGTCAGGGGTTTTGCCTGACTGACAAAGTAGCCGCTAGGTACTTTTGAAAAGATAACTGGCAACTCTTGTGGGGCAGAGAAGTAACTCGGTCAGACAGTTACTTAATACCACAGCGGAAGAAGAAGAGAAACTACAGTTTAATGGAAATGAGGTCCCATGACATTTGTAAAGGAGAATAGCCACAGTAACAACAGATAGGTTCAGCCTGAAAAATAATACTCATATTATGTAAGAGACAGCTAACTAAGAAACTCGCGTGCATCCCAACAAGTAAGCAACACAATGAATTTACTGCTGTGAAAACACGAAACAGGGAGCTAGATGTCCTGACCAAGATCAGCACATCAGTTCACTATGGCATGCATTTCTCCCCTCATTTCTTTTTTGGCCTAGGCAGAAGCCTGACTTTTCCTCTGGAAAAATCAGCCTGCTGCTCAGCTAGCATCTGTTCCCTCCTGGGGTTAGTTGGGTCCAGCAGAGCCGTTGAGATTTTTGGTTGAAAGGGACACTTCAGTTGTGGAACTTATAATATTAACTCCCTGTAAACAAAGCCTTAGCTCTGAATGCATCAATAGACTCCAGCCTGGTATTTAAAGCAGTTTTGCAAATGGTCTGTGCTATATTCTGCAAATACGTGACTACAAGATTCTTGTCTCTCGCTTACCTTCCAGTGCTCATGTACAAGCTAAAAACAGTCATGGGAGCAGGTTAAAGCTACATTAGGTTACAGCAGTTGAAGAATTCAAGTCAAAATGCTTCCTGCCTCCACAGTTACGCGCACACACTTTCTATAAGCTTTTACTGGCAAACCTGCTGAACTTCTTTTCAAAACCAAAGCATTTTGCAAGAAAGTCTCTGAAATAAGACATTACTTTGTTAATGAAACTGGTTGTCAAAAAAAAAAAAAAAAAAGCACTATAAAATTGGACACATCATATTCAGTTTCACTGCAACATTCTAACACAACCGAAAACTTGGCCAGGACTCATTTCAGTTTGCTCCAAGATATGGACAGGAACAGAGCAAAAGAACAGGCTGGATAGTAGAGATTACAATTTCTTCAGCAGCTGCTCAAAGTTTTTACTACATTTAGGAAAATAGGTTTTGTGTAGAAAATGCTAAATGCTTAGATTCCTGTCTTTTCTGTTGTCGTCCCACTCCGTCCCCATGTCCCTCCCCCACAATCTTTTGCAGCTATGCGTTTATTGAAGATGAACCACACTTCCTGGGAGACTAAAAGAACGTGGTAAACTTGCTGCTGGCTGGTTGCTATTTTGTTATGATCTTCTTTGTAGTTCCCTGAGCGTACATCTGTTACTGCACCACTGGAAAACACCAGTGTTTCCACACAGGAAGCTAACTAATGCAGCTCCCCCAAAGCAAAGTGCATTCTCCAGACAGGTATCTTGCGGGTCCAGAATGAGTATGTTAACTCACATATGTTTAGTGCCAACATTTGTTACAAATATTTGCAAGGCTATAAAGACACCTCTGTATACAAAGTGCACCCATTTTTGGACAGTCAAAAAGAAATTACCATGCATGAAAAATTAATATAAATCTAACTGAGTCTTGGCAAACTTGTATAATGTTGAATGAAAATGCATACTTTCTTGTTCAGACATGTCTACCAGCTCATGTCTACAAACTGGCTTAATATCATCTGCTGAAGGTAACAAGAAAAAAAACACATTGATGGCATTTTGCTAACAGTTTGGCTAAAACAACGAAGTTACCTTCTCTTTCATAATCTCCAGAATCACAGAATTCTTCCTTTCTTTAGAAAAGTGGCTGTCACTATTAGTAACTTTGTAAAGAGGTCTTTTCTTAGTAACAAGTCTCAGCCATTTTTACTGTGCTTCATCAACCTATCGTCCCAACCAGTTTTGCTTTTCATTCCCCCCCCCCAAGATGACAAAGACAGTACGAAGAATTTTCCCTTTCTTTCACATGTTTTTTGTTCAAAACCAAAATTGACAATCTTTTGCTATCATCATGATATGCCAAAACAATAACACATCTTCTCCCATGACCATTGTTTTTCTCTCCTACAACCAGATTATTACCGGGTGGCACATCCAAAGTTAGGAAAATGCCATAGTTAGTGTCTGCCAAGTTCTATGATGTTATTTGTTCCCCTTGCATTAAAAGAATATGATGAACTTTAGCTTGTACCGCACTAGAAATTTTTTTGCAGTCACAGAATTCCCATGTATTCACAGTTCATGGCATTTCATGAACTTGTGAAATCTTCTGTGTTCTTTTCTGAAGTGAAATACAATAATTTCAGCAGAAATAGGAACTTCATTATGTTTGACTGACAACATCAGGCCGCGTAACTGACTTAACATACACAAGGCATGTTTCCTTTTCTTTTGGTTTATGAGTCTCCACTATAGTTATTTTTTCTGTAGAAACAGAAGCAGAGTATTTTCTACAGCTATATTTCTATTTTTTCCCCACTACTTTTAATCTGAAGCTTTCATATAGAACATCTGTTGCTGAAAAAGTAACTGAAAGTTACTGTGAATGTGCTGTAGTAACAGACCTCACAACAGTCTAATACCAAAAAACCAACCTTTCACGGGCAGGATTTTTGACAAACACCAACTCCTCTGAAAAGGTACTGACAACTGCAATAACACTGTTTTCTATATCGACCTGCCACTAAATGATGCCATCTCTTACATTTCATTTCAGAATAACTGCCAGAAAGAGAAGATTATGGTATCTTTTTCAACTGTCAGTAAGTTTTTTCAACTATGTATTTTTTTGATACATGAGTTAATTTTAGACCTCCTTTTTCATTAGATAATCCACACCTAATACAGAGCAAAACAAGGCTCTATCCCTGACTTAGTTCTAATCCCAAATATCTGGTCACTTACTTCTGCTTATTGACCTTACACGCAATGATTTTTAAGTCCATTAAAAAAAAAATCACTTTAAAAATACAACAAATTTAACTATATGAAACATGCAACAGTGGACCAATAACCTACGGTAGAATCCTTTTAAAACAACTGCACAAACAGTGGTGATTATATGACACAGCTTTCCATGCAAACAGCAGCTTTGAAAGGAAGTTGACACAAAAGCCAAGTACTGAAAAGTGAGAAAAACCAAACATGAAATTTCCACTTCCTCTATACATGGTTTCAACACAGAAAAGGACACGGTCAACAAAATAACATGCTCTGGCTACCTTCTCCTTGTGAAACAGGCTCTGATGAAATAAAACAGATCTCTAAAGACCTCATCACGTCCTGCTTCTCTGCCTTCTCCCTGCACATCTGAGAGATGACACCAATCATGTCTGAGAGTGTGGCCCTTGGACATAAAACTGCTAATGCAACCCAAATAAAACTTCAGACGTGACATTTTCAACATATTATCAAAAACATATTTGCAAGAATTGTTAAATGCTTCTGATTTTTCATATACCAACCTGAAAAATCCTCAAAAGAGTGACTGCCAATGTTTCACAGATGTAAAAATCAGGTTTTGTAACTCTGGGGTAAGGAAACATAATGGCAGTTGTAAAGGGTTTGCTATACAACATTGAACTAGCTTATTAAGATAATAAGTTGTTTCTCCTATTACTGTCCAATTAAAACAAACAAAATGAATCTCTGAGGCCTTCTGTCCTAATGCAGCTGTACAGCATACTCACATTTTGCAGTTTTTTTAGGTAGTGAATCAGTGGGAAATAAAGAACCTGTCCCTTAAATGCTTCCTTTCCCTCTCTCACTTCACTGTTTCTCCCCAACTCTCTTAGAAATAACTACAGATAAAAGTGTTCTGACTATATATATACACACACACACACACATATACATACACACACATATCTATATATACACACACTTCATTTCTTTAAAATGCTTTGCTTTAGAGTTACTGGATGACTTCTCTTCAATACAAAGAGTCCCCCAGTGACCATTGGGACAGGGGAAATTAGACAGAAGCTGCCATGATAGATGAAGATACCCCCAACTTCTGGTTATGAGCTACAAGGTATCGACTTTCAATGACTCCATTTTCTCTGCCAGCCTTTTTCTCTTGACCTCTTCCCATTTCTTAGCCCAACTCACTCCACATTTAATTCTTGAAACTCTTATTTCAAAAGGACCACATCCATAGTTCACAGCCTGTACTCAACTGCCTTACACTGACCATTGCTGAATTGTAAGTATCAACCCATAACACAGATCTTTAAAGGACCATTTAACAGTACCAAGCATAAAGATTTTCATGGGACATATAAGGCCAAGATCCCTGAATTGCGCAGAAGTGAAGCTGCATAGCTAATGCATCTGTCCGGCCAGCAAACTTAAGCAAAATAAAACAAAGTTGCCTTTACAAATCTACCAGTGACTCAGCTGCAGCTCAAACACTTTTTGTACAAAGACAGTGAAATCAGTGACCTAATGAAAAAGAGGAAATAATGCCTAGCTCTTCTCCCCACCTTCTCCACAGCAGTCTGGGAACTCAAATGAAAAAGCTAGAAAGCACCTTTCTCCTTGATCTTTCAGCTACAGAAAATGAAATGTCTTAAGAACAAAGGTCTGCAGGGAAGATGCAGCAGGCAAGTAAGAATCACCTGTGAGTTATTTAGCCCATCCTTTCATAGAAGAGTTCCCATTCTTTCCTGTTAATATTACTCACTACTTAGATGGCACCTGTCAAAAACCTCAAGGGTTAACCCAGGGCTTAATTGGAACAGGGAAGCCATTGGTCCTGTTCCCTTCTGAGTGTTCTACATAAAAATAAGTGGTATTTTACACTTTCATATGTAAAATTGATTGACAAAAGACAAACCAGACAATAAGAAGTGGCAACTTCACATAGCAAAAGGAAATTAAAGCAAGGAAAAGAAAAAAAATTTGACCTACGTATCCAGGATTTTCAATTCTTAAGGGCTTGGCCCTGTGAGATATTCAGCCGTCTTCCAAGGCAGGAAAAAACATGAGCTTACTGTGATTTCAGTGGCATAAGTCCAAGCCTATTCTCAGTAGTAATTCTGCCTAAAAACACATCACCAAGTTAAACTGCATATTTTATGATATTCTATGAATTGTAAGGAAAATGTAGTAAAAATACAAATTAAATTATGCCTTGCAACTCACTACTAATGTATCTGTTCCCAAACTGCAAATCCTCCAGAATGCCACAGAACGGTAAGGAGAGAAGTAGTTTAGGAGAATTTAACCCACTGTTCCCAATTATTAACTTGAAGAAAGTACCCACTAAGCAATAGTCCCTCTTATGCCTGTTTTAAAGAAATTGTCACTTTATCGCCATTACAATATGGTACTTCTTAGCTCCACCAATTTATTTTTCTACGTTAGACTTGTGTACTTTTTAAGAAACCAAGATGAATCACATTAATTTTTAATACTGTATGCAAAGCTTAAAAAAAGTGAAATAGGCTCAAACTTAATCTCTTTAAGATTAAAGATGTCTGAGCCTCTGCCACCACTATTCTCTGCAATACCCTGTTTTTTATATCACACAACAGAAAGATTATTTTGACCTCATTCAACAATCTATAAATTGTCATAAACTCTTTGAGACATGAGTTCAATTTCTGATAGGCAGCATGCCTTTTGTTCACCTTCAGGAACAAAATGCCATTGCTCGTAATATCACAAACAAATACCCAAGCATCCAGGAACCTTGCTTTGCCACTTCTGAAAGCAAACAAATGGAGCTCTGCAGCATGGAGCTACAGACTAGGACCCAGCATGCAGTCCTGGCATGCTATGAAAGCAAAAATTCTTGACTCGGACTTTCAAAATGAGATGAGAAATACACAATTACTTTCATTTTGCTCACCATCACCTTGTTTTGATAGGTGGAAAAAGGAACCACAGAACTTTAATAAACTGTCTGAGGCAAAGGCACTGTTTAAAAGGGAATCACTGACTTTAAAAGGTTGTCACTGACATAGGCTTGGAAAATACCTGCCCCCAGACAGAAAGACAGCAGCTTCTGCCTATGAGTAGTATGAAAAACTCCCCACTAGACCATACAGAGGGGGACAACAGCCGCAGGAGATTCTGTCCTATGGATGTAGCTTACCACTTTCAGGTGAATCCCACCAAAGCACTCATGGTTTGGATCAGCTCCTGTGTAGTCCGTTCAAGACTTTGAATTAGGCTTCCGGCTTGTATTCTCTCCAGGAGGGAACTTGTAGATGTTTTAGCTCATTTCATAGTCTGCATATATTCACTCATTTGGTTATTGAAGTATTAGCCAAGGGTGATAAGATAATTTTGTTCCACTGACAACAAATTAGTAGATTACATTTAAAACAAGACATGGCTGCAGGCACCAAATGCTGCTGTTTCTATTAGGAAAGCTTTTCCTCCTGCCCCCTCCTTGCTTGTTTCAGGACCTTTGGTCTTTTGCAAGTGAGGAGTGAACAACCATAACACACTAGGAAAGATGAGGAAAGCTACTCATTTCCCATTTAAACACAATTTTATGTATGTTATATATATGCATAGCATATAATGTGCCTATTTTTCTTTTTATGACTTAGAAATAAAAATAAATGTAGTGGATTTTTACTGTGTACTTGCACTGATCATTGGATGTCATAAAATATTTTGTTAGGCACAGCTTTGCAAAAATCAATAACTAGGCAGGTGCCAGCTGTGCAGCTCCATGGTGCCTGGCAGTAATGCTCCTTAATTGCCTCCTAAACTAGAGGGGCAGAAAAGGATGGCTCCAGAATTGAACTCCATGAAATTTACACTGGGACAAATAGAATTTAGTGTGATCAAGTGTCCTAGAAAAATGAGTTCCTTTTATATCAACTCCTATTCTTTCCTTATTTGTAAGCAAGGTTATATCACTGGCTTCAGCTAAAGCATACCCAGTTTGGACCAGTTAAAGGTGAGGCTGAATCAAACCCGCTCTGAAAATACTAGTGTCTCAAGGAAGTCCAAGCAGACACAGTACCCATGCCAAATGGTTTGCAATCCTCACAAACATGCTAAGCTATATCTCATTAAAACACTTGCGAGAGAAGCAGCTCTTCTGTTGCCAATGCACCAATGCTGCTTTGACAGGCTTGCATAAAATAAAAGTTATTTCCAAAACAAATATCAAAATACAGGTATTAAAATAGTGACAAAAAGGCAGGGGTAACATTAACCTGCCTGGTGGTGGATGACAATGTGATATTTGTTTGTGCCTCCTGAGAGGCCAAAGGATGGGGCAGGAAGGGGCATTCTACTGCCTTGCTCGTGGTACAGGGTTACTTGGTGCTTGTGAGGTGCCTTAGGGGTCTGATCTCCAGTGAGGACTCTTGTGTACCTGCCATACAGATGCTGCCCGCAGGGAAGAACACAAAGTGTTCCTCTTCCTCCTTGAAATGGGAAAACAAACAAACAAAAAACCAGGAAAACACAGGCCAGCTTCCTATTTTTGAGTGTCACAAACAGTTTGAATGCTTGCAAACAACTTCCTGGTTCCTCTTTCCTTGTTCCAAAATCAAAGACAGTTCAGCAAAAGGAGAAGTGGGCATGCCTGCTGGAGACTTAAGAGGGAAGAACTGGTGATCAAGCAACTCTGCCATCATACTGGGTTCTCGTGCCCTATCATCATTTTACTTGAAGACTGTATCACTATGCTGTTTTCCAAAAAGATCAAGACTGCTCAATTCATTTGTGATTTGGACATGGAGAAGGCCCAGTCTGCCCCTCCTTCACCTGGATAAGGAAGAGGAGCAAGGAAGGAGTCATTCAAAGTCAGGGAAAATAAATTCATTCCCAAACCTCAGAACTGGTGCTGGACTGCAAAAGCTAACGCTAACTTTGTCCCTTTGTGCAGCATTTACTTCCTTTATAATCAAAGCCCAAGTCGCACTCTCAGTGTTTTCTAGAATTGCAACAATCTTTTAATTTTCCTTCTAAGCAAAGGTAGGGCCAGAAAAAGAGGTAATACTAATCCCAGCTTCCAACTTCAGTTACTCTTCTCCAATTTCCAACAGATGGTTGCTTCCTTCATTGACTAGCCTCTCTGCAGATTCCCGGTTAGGTACGGGACAGCCACAAGGCAGCATGGGATACAGAGAAGATAATAGGGCACTTCCCTCCTAAATCCCCTAGGTATGCACTGCAGATGATGGACACTATAAAGCAGGGAGGAGGAGGGGAAAAAAACCTACACACTTAGATTATGCCACCTGAAGAACATTCTTCTATTGCACTGTTAATTGCTGGTCCTTGCTGTGATTTTGGTCCAGGCCAGTCAATGATCTTGCAAGCAAATTTTGAGCATAGCTCAGAACTTAGCAAGGTCCTGTGACCACTGCCAACAGACAGTTTGCATTCTATTTTGAAGGGTGGCAAGAGCTCAACATTACAGACTTGCGTTGTTTCATGTCAATTTACTATAGCGCAAAAGGAAGATCAGGGAACTTGTAATTCACTGCTAGATGCTTATCCTTAATAGCCTTACCAAGTCTCCATCTTTAGACCATGACTGGTTTAGGTCAGCTCTGAGGGTCTTAACTCTTGTCTAATGGGAAAAGCAGCACAGGGATCAGGTCTGCTCTACAGTGATGTCTTGCAAGAGTCTTGTAGAATGACCCCTTTTTAAGGGTGAAGTTACAACCAGTAGCAAAAGAAACATTTGAAAGTAGGAAAGTAGCACCGAAAATACAGGTAAGGAGAGAAACAACCTTCAAGAGAAGACAGGGAGCAACAGCTCTTAATTCTCAACTGGCAGGTTACCTGCAGAAAAGATACCAAGGCATCTAGAGACCTCGGAAGGAATAACATGTCTGATTTCTGTTTAGCTCGGTAGGTTTAGTTGTAGTGTTTATATGTAAGGTTCAAATGGCCCTTACTCAAACTAAATCCCAGGTCTGCATTTCTTGTTAACAGCCTAGCAACAACAGAGATAAATGTTTGTAACTGAGGAGTAGTCAGGACCAGACTCAAATTTATGAGATTCCTGCCATTTTAATTTGAGGTACCTTTAAAGCAGTTTGTGCCCTTGGGTTCTGAAAGGAAGACTGACACCAGGACAGTTCGACAGAAGAACGTGAATGTGATCACAGCACTGGTGACGCCTTCTGTACATACTTTGAACTGTTCACAGCGAGAGCATGCAGAAAAGCTTCAGAACAATATGAGTCATTACACACATATCTATACAGATAAACAGATTCATACAGCAGACACTACAATTAATGTTGCAAATGCTTAATTTTAGTCCAGTCCAGTACACTCCACAGAACACACAAATCCCTGTGGAAAAGGCAGCATGCTGCATGCCAAAGTAGACTGTGCTGGAGTTGAAAATGTTGCTCTATTTTGTTTCCATCTCCATGCTCCCATTCAGCAAACACTGACTGTTCTCTTGAAATGTCAGTGTGCGGGGCAAGAGGCAACAATTGGCAAAACATATAGATATGCTGTCACCGTTTGATGGAAGCTTGAGCACCTTTCCAGAGCCCCTTGCCAACATAATTAAATTGTGCAATTATAGATTCTTTGGACAAGGTTTCTAATAAAGCATTTCCTGCATCATTTCCTGCCAAAATTTAGAAATGCAAGTCAACATTCTGCAGTAATTCATATGTGCTTTGTGGCATGGCATAAAACTTTTAATTTTGTCTTTTTTTTTTTTTTTTTTTTGCAGTACTGCTGCTGCTTAAGTCAAGGCAACTGCTTAACACTGGAATGAGATAAACATAACTCCAACATCTGTTCTCCGAAGAAGAGGAAAATGAAACAAAAGAATAAACCATGTTCTTTTACTCCACCCCTTCAAATTCCTAAATTAAATAAAAAAAGCAGGAATCTTTCTTGCTACTGAGAGCATCACTGTATCTTCCTTTGCTCAAAAAAACAATGAACAGAAAACCAAACTCCTGAAGTCTGAAGGACACCTTTGTTGTTTCTTCATTAGGACTGATTGCACAGGTAAATCAGAGCTGCTGAACTTGATCATGCTAAACTTTACGCCTATATAACATGAAAAGACAGGGCTAAAAAACTTAGAAATTGGGCAGTGGTCTGCTCATGTACAGCAATTCTCATAAAGAATATCAACCAGTACCAAGAAGGTTTTTCCTCAAAGCCACTGTTCCAAATCTGCTTTTTCAGAACTCTGGCCTGTGCATGGTACCTGTCAAAGATTCCCACAATCTAAACTTCCCACATCTCTCTGTTCGTGGAAACAGAAAATTGGATGTGGACTAGTCAAACCCAGGAAACCACCTGTCTGAGACTGCATCCTACAAATTAATTAACAGTACAACCTCACTGAAGCCATGCAAAATTAAACCAGAAAAAGCCTGAAGGCAAATGGAGATTCTTGGCTAGTGAACTAAGGTACCTTTCTAGTGTCCTCTTGCTGCCTTCCTTTTCTACCAGGATGCAATGGGATGCAGCACATAAACCCAAGTAGTGTTGCCACACAACGCCAAAGATTAATTGCACTAGAGCCTCTGTCTTGTCACCAGTGAAACCAACTGCTCCGAGCTACAAGTTTGCATGAACAGGCCAACCCTTTTTTCTGTCAGAGACATGAGTCCTCTTTTCTCCACTCCAGATTAGATCAATACTACAACAGCGCTCTTCAGTGTGACACCGGATCTCCCGACAGCTGGATGAGCCACAGCCCAGCTCTGAGCTCTCCCACTGCTGCAAGAGCTCTGAGGAGAGAGCTGGAAACGAAGTCCTTTAGTGCACCTCTCCTGAGACCATGAACCACAACTGTTATCCGTGCTTGAATTTCATTACTAAATCATTGAAACTAAACCCAGACTTTTCTCATAAGTGGCTAAGAATCCTATGACAGGTTCACTTAGTTCTGTGGCTTCCAGCCAAATAAACCAATTTCATCTTTCTCAGGTTGAGAGTTAGCTGAGTGCCTGCATTTACAATTCTTTTTTTTCTGATATAGAGGAATAGAGATGAAGACGCTGCCAAATGGTTAAAAGAAAAAAAGAAAATGTAAAAAAAAAATTGTAAAAGGATGTTTTGCCTCACTGTGTGAGAAACAGAGTTACCGCATGGGAGTTCTGTACAACATTTGTATCCGACCTCCTGACACTGTGATGGCACAGTTCTTACCTCTGGTAAAGATGGCTGTAGGAAGCAAAAGAAACAGAAAATACTTTTGACTCAAGAATATGGCAGAGATGTTCACTAACCTTCCCCTCCAAGCTGTAGTACTGTAGTTCCTCTCAATCCAAACACAATAGGTTTTACATTGTAATATTTGAAGGTATGTTATCATGTAAACGTATAGCATGCCACTTATGCCATGAAACCTGTGGGCATGTTTTTGTTGCACAGCAGGTGTGAAGCAGCTTACCCATTTCCGCTGAGGTTGAAAAACTGCACCTTCCTAGGGGAGAAGAGCAAGGACCAGGCAGGCTGAGGAGACCAATGACCTGCCAGCATCCACACCCTCACCTTGCACTAATTTGTTAACGGAGTCATACCTCTAACAGCTCTTACTTCAGAGATGCCTCCCTTCTCCCAGACAAGAGGAACTCTAATTAGATATAAACATGAACCAAAACTACAAAACTATACAATTGTTGAGAAAGCTAAACTCTGTATTTAAAGCCCAGATCCAAGTTTATTTCTGGTACTAATGCAGTGTCTCTTTCTGTCTTCCTGCCAACTGATACCAGAATGCTGCTCCTGTCTCCTGAGCTGACTTACAATTCACTGTCTTTATAAAAACTGCTTCAGAGCTGTATAGTGCCAGTACAAAGGAAAGGAAAAATAAGAGCACCCAGTACCTGCCCAAGCTACTGAAGCGAGTCCCACTGTGACTATGTGCAAAAGTCTCATTTGAAAGTCCGGGTTTCTCCTGCTTCCCATTTTGTGTGCTTTTGAGGCAACTATTTTAACCTGAGTGAGTTGAAGTTAAACATTTTTGGTCCTTGTGTCCAAGGATCAATTGGATCCAAGTCTGGATACTCCTCATATCACGGAACTTAAGTGAGATGATTCATGGAGTTCAGGACTCCAGTTTTAATACTGCTCCAGATATCCTCCAACAACAGTGACATATTCTGTACCTGTGTCCCATTTTACCATCACTATTTTATTTACAAAGAGCAGAAGAGCACTCTGGCTTGACAGAAAGGCTAGCTGATGAAACCAGAAATCATCAGAAGCCTTAAGACATCATGAGTGACTTGGCCGTTCACATAGCTCAGTTCCTCTATTTAATTCAATCTTACATGCTCAACTAAGACTGCAAAAGAAATAAGGGTCTTTTAGTGTCATATAGATAGTTGCATTTCTAGAGAGGACATCTGTCACCTAAGAGCAGCATTGAAAGTACAGACCAGATGGATATGAGCTTTTAGCACATTACGCATGTTCTGCACTGATCTAGTAACCTGGGGGCAAAAAGCTCCAGATATCTCCTTACATGACCTCAAGGCACTGGTCCCACCTCCACCTCTAACCAAGTAGAGCACTTCCAAGTACCATTCTCATGCTTTGACTCCTCCTCCCTCTCCTGTGACACCATCAGCTGTGTGCTGAACAGAATGAAGAATGAATTTCTCAAAACTTGCTTGTAGCTATCCCATACAGGCTTGGAGCTGTGATTTAAAAGAATGGCTTAGAAGCATGTGAAATTGTATAGAGTTTAAAGGGAGCTTAAACAACTAGGCCTTTGTTTCAACTTGTATCATCAAGCAGGGTGGAAAAAAAAAAAAAGATTATGTGACATGTACTGTAGTTCTAGCTTCAGCTGTTAGTCACGTTTAAATTCATTATAAATAGGAAGGGAGAAGAAAGGCCAATAACCAGAATGAATTGGTATAACCAGCTCCTGCTCTGAGTTCCCTCACCACTATAAACACTTGCTTAATTATTTTCTGGAGCACAAGGCCTGTATTCTTAATTGCAGAAATCCACTAAGATTCAGAGTTCCTACTCACAGTCAGTAACTGGATTTGTTTGAAGGCAGGACTGTTTGTGCTTTATCCTGTAGGAAGCTGTTAACGCCCAGTCATTTCCCCCCTCATATTCTCTCCTCACTGACCCCAGAGAGACCACTTCACATGAAAGAGTTTTGCTTTTTGAGACAGGGATATTACAGCAGTATGCACTACACTGTAAATCCTGAAGTATCCAAGAACTCAATAGCTGACACCTTTGGAATGCACTAGCTCTAGTTCCGATCTATGCTACGGGTTTTTTTGCACAGATTACAAAATTATTTTCAGAATAATTGAAGATGTCATGGTTCATACAGATACAGGATCCTGCTTGAGTTTAAACCAAATCAAGTTAAACTAGATGCACTAAACTTGCACAAACATCCCAAAACAAACACATATTCCCATGAAAAGAAGGAGCAAAGAGCCATATAAATTCCTTGATATGTAAGTAATTCTACTGACTTCCATAAGAGGAAGCTGTTCTTAGATCCTTTCTGCACTAGGCAAGAGTCTCTAAATCTCACTTACCCACAACAGTATAGTTGACAAATATAAACTGTTCTTTTTGTTCTCATGAGCAGTTATTTCCAGATTTGGGCTTGGCCAGGCTTCAATCCAGAAAACAGACTTTTCATTACAATCCCCAAATAACTTCAGAAGTCAGGAAATATCCTAGTTAGGAAAGGGGCGGATTCATCTTGCCTGAAATATTTGGCAGCCCAAGCATCCCACATCTCCCAAATGTTCAAAGAATCCATCCTTCAATTTCTGCAAGATTTCCAGCTGGGTGTTACTCTGACAACCAGTGCTTTATCATAGCCAACCACTATCCACACAGTATACAGGAGAAACTATTGATCATCCAGCAAGTTTTATAAATTGCAGTTACACCCTTCCTATTGTGATTTATATTGCCATTATAGTCCAACTACACCTCAAGTGTCATGTTCTCCCCCTCCAACACTAGCTAGAGCACAAGGAAGAAAATGCTCCCGTCAAGAAGGACTTTCAAGAGAAAGCCTCAGGGGGAAGCTATTTCCAAATGGAAGTAGTCATGCTGTGGACAGTCTGCAAGAAGATTTACTTCTGCATTTCTTTCAGGATATTTAGAAAACTGATTTACAAGATCTTTACTTACAGCATCTAAGTGACGGGAAATCTCACAGCTACCTTGTTACACAGTCCAAACCAAGCTCACCCCTTGGACAGATCCTGAGACAGGAAAGACAGTACTGTATAGCCCTCCTTGTGGTGAGGCGTAACCTACTAGTGTAAGCACATGGATGGGCACTCAACATGCACTTATGGTAATCCTAGACTTAGTGTCCTGGCATATCCTATGGGAAGCAGTTTAACCTTTGCCTCTGTTTCTGCATTTATAAAAAGAATACATAATATCCCAGCTCACCACAGCATAGGGATTAACAGTTATACTGTAGAGGAATTTGAAGAAACAGAGTATGCACACATACACATTCCATGTATATGCTCTTCAAGAACAATAGCTCTTACATATCTTTGCTAGGTAACGGCTTTTGTCATCTGCAGTTTCAAGACTGGGAAACTAATGGGATACAAACGTTTCTCCATTTTTGTGCAGGCAAACTATTTCAAAAGGGCTGCAAGGTTATACATGCAACAGATAATACAATAACAAATAACTACTGTTAAAATATTTCAGGTCGTGTGGCAAGTAGCACTTTCCCTGGATATGAAAAGTAGGCAAAGTTCTCTGCTGCCTTTTAGAGATGATGCCTGGGCTATTCACAAATACAAACTGAGATCCAGGTATAGCAAGAATCTTCCCTTTTTGTGCACCAGAAGAGTTTGCTGCTGGTGCTACTTCCTTCAAACGCTGCTGTCCAGTACCAGTCACAAAGAAGAAGTTCTTGTAACAGCTTTCGTGACATGGCATGGGGAACAATGCATGGTTCCCCCAGGCGTCATGAGAGAAGCAACCCCTGCACTTGAGAGCTCAACTGTTTGGGAGGAATATAAAACCTGTGCTGAACAGTTACAAAACCCAGCATCCCGCCCTTCCCCCTCCCCCGCATGTATCACCTTACAGTTTAGCAACATAAAAGCTGGCTGGGCAAATAGCGTGCATAACCCAGTCTTAGCATTGTCAAACAAACATAAAAACTTGCCTGAGCAAGCTGGGACAGACAGCCAGGTTAAGAACAGTTTCTACGAGCTTCCCTGAAGCACCTCATAATATAGGCAACAGTCCAGCTTTTGTAATACACAACTTCCACACCCCTAGCTGGGCCTTTTGCTAGGATAGAAATGGGATGGACGATTTCCTACTGCTTTCCGGTTGGTGAAATGCTGTTAGAGTAAACAAAACTGTTTTCATCAGCCAATTTCAAAGGTTCAGACAAAACAAGTGTATTTCTCCTGCTGACAGCTACTGTTATAAGCACCGTGGAAACATTTCACCTAACCACGGGAATATTTCTTCCCAGGAACTGCTGTCATAGGCAGGTTAACACCTAGATAAGAACTGCTAGCATAAGCATAATCCGGAGGAATCTTCAGTAATGTTTCCGAGAAAAGAAATTCAAGGAAGGCCTGACAGATAGAAACACCTGACCGACAGGCCCATGAAAGTGATACGGCTTCAGCCCCTGCTTGAGCAAGCAGGACACTCCAGGACATGCAAAGCTAGCTACCTCTAGGCAGCGAGGATATGTGATTCTTTTCCCTGATGCAACACCATGTTTGGCCACACCGATCCCCTCATTTACCACGCTGCTAGCTTATCACACAGGAACCAGTTTCCTGAACTGAGAAAACTGAAAGGACTGTGTAAAACTTCTGTATCACAGCCACTGCAAGTTAATCCATTTCAAAGCACTAATCCTGATTTTTGAGACCTCCCTTGAGCTTTGATTAGGCTTTCAGGCAAAGACACCTTTCTTCTTTAATGCATCGCTACAGCATAGAAGCCGCTATAAGCAGCATGTCACAGCATGGAAAACCTTCAGACTAGCTGAAGGCAAATCCATGACCTTTTCAGTTGTCTCAAGGCAGCTAACACACTGAGGAAAAAGTTAAAAAGTTACACAGAACTTGCCAAATTATTCTTCCAAGGAGTTGCCTAAATCACATTATAAAAATATACTCTTAGCAGTTGCCAGTTAAAGATCTAAATATGTTTTAGAAGTCAGGGACAAATGCCTTTACAATTTACTAAGCTAGATGTCTCACATACTATATTTATTCACAGTAGACTTCTTGAGTATTTTTCTTGTATGTCGTAGTCCAATATTATTCCTTTAAACAACTACACACAGTTTCAGCATCAAATCCTACAAAATTCTCAAGGCAAAGGAATTTGGTGGAAAGAAAAGCAAGAAATTCAAACTATGCCTTCACTAAGATCAAAGACTTCATGGTTATTTAGCAAAAAGTTTTATTGGTAACTACAAACCATCTAATACCTGAAAATCCTAGTCAACACAAGGCATGCATGGCTTCTCTTTTCCCTCATCCTCAATTATGGAGCGATAGTCTCATTTTTCTTCTATCCCCAATCTCAAATGCTCCTTTTACAACCAGAATTTAAGTACAGCTCCTCCTGCCACTGAACAACTTCCTGATACTCCCTTTTTGGTGGGAGTCACAAGAGTCTCATGACATATGACCAAACCTGAGTTCATACTAATGGAATTGTGGCAGCTGTTTTTCAGTCCCTCCATGAAATGCCCAAGTAACAAGAAAGAGATCCCCTATAGCTAGCCCTCTTTTATTAGAAACAGTCAATGACAAGGTTATTTTTTAAAATCTAAACTCATGTATCATTGGGTGATTTTTGTTTTATCATTTCAATATTTGGAGCTGGCTTTTTCTTAAAAAAAAGAAAATGACGCTCTCATATAAAATGCTAGCGCACTTGTCTGCTTGGAGCCTGACTGACTTCTGAACACTCAGCAGTGAAAATTGGTAACTGGCTATTAAAGTGTAACTGCTGAAAATAGTAATTGGCTAATTTTGAGTTTCTGTAATACATGTGTTTGCTGCATATGACTGCCTGCATAAACAGGTGTCAGCTTCATCCAATTTAGTAAAAGTCATGAAAACAACCCTTTCCAAGTAGTGTTAAGAGGCTCATCGTAAGACGGCAATACCTCACTCAAAAGATTTAAGTGTATTGACTGTATTAAGTTTGACTTGAGATTAACAGCTGTTTCTGATGTTGGCAAAGTTACATTTTGTAAGCCTAAATTTCTGATCTATTAAAAAAAGGGCTCTTCAAGAATCAGAACAAAAAGAAACCCCAAAGAAAAACCTCATGACACAACCAGCATTTGAAAATAGGCACATGGATTTTCTTTGCATATTCTGGAACATGTGGGGTTCACAGTGCTGGGGTACAACCATCCTCTCCATCATAAGAAGTCTGCAAATTAAATATAGAAAACACAGGACATTTTTGTAGTTGCTTCCTGCCATGTTAGGCCTCAAACTGCTCATCTGCTCAGCTTCAGAAACTCTTAAATGCACATGAATGGTAAATGGACTACATTCACGTCATGACTAAGAAAGGTGGAAGGTGATCACACAGAGTTACTGGGAGAAACCTTGGTTTAAAAAAAGCCAGAAAACCAAGCACAGTTTTAAATAAATTATTTCATCCTCTTCTGACTTACCCAAATTTAACAAAGCACATAATATCTTGCAAGATTATAAAGCATTCAAAAGTAACACATCCTATTAAACACATCTTCCCTTTCTAAGAAAATATACCTGATTGCACTTCTTTATTAAGTGATTACTTTAGAAGCACCTAAAAAGCAATCGGATGGTTTGGAGCACATTGTAGGATTTTCTGGGCATAGAGGACTACTTCGACCATGGCTTGCACACCACACAGGGTGAAGAGTCAAGTCACAGGCATCTAAGCAACAATGACACAACCTTTAAGTAAACTAAACATTCAGCAAAAAAGGACCCTAGCATTTCAACTCCTGCTTTAGCACCAAACATTTCTGAGGGTGTCTAATCAAAATACCAATGCTAACCTTTCCCATTGGTAATAGCATTCACCATGTGTATAACAGTCCAGGTCTATGAGCTCTCAGTCATGAACAACCACCATGGAACTTCACATCTCTACACAGGAAACTTCTCTCTTGATAAGCAGATTAGGCATATTAGAAAGTGTGACTGAATTTGCCTGAAAATTCAAGATGTGATGGAAGTGGGGACTACTGGCTGATTCAGAGTTCAAGTCCTACTTCTAATAACTTACGAGAGAGTGAGAAGGGTTAGACAATAGGAGATCTCTAAAGTGAAAGAGGAAGATTTAATTTATCAAGTTCAGGAAGATAGTATTGAAGCAATCAAGGCGCAAGAAGATGCCAGCCTGGAGGAAAGTGTTAGTTCAGGGAATGGAAAATAAAGGTTGTTCAGATATTGTGAAGAAATAACACACTGCTCAGACAAAGCCTGTTTGCACAGTACAAGAGAAAGAACAGGATTAAACGCTATGCCCAAATAATGGCTTGCATAAAGAAGGGCAATCTTGAGTGACTAGTCTTTAGCATAATGTTACATTTCAAAATCAAAACTACTGGTAGCAACAGTAGGAATCCCGATACATGTAACACAATATGGTTGTTAAAAATACAGGACCTCACTACAATAATGGTGAAATTAATGGTGAAGTCTTTGGGCAGGTCTCAGGCTCTGCTGGAGTCAGGCTATGTACACACTAGAAGGACGCTGTCATTTTTAAATATACATGGAAATCTGGTCGAATAAATCAAAGGAAAACTTCAGGGCAAAAAAAGGCTCAAGATGATTTATTTTGGATGTGTTGCAAATAACAACACCAACTACAACAGTATAATCAGTGATGGAAACTCCACTCAGATGCTTGGAAGATGAAGTTCTGGTTTTGTCCCCCTAAAAAAGATGCTAAGGCATTTCCTTATCTGAAAGGGCTCCTGTACATATGTACCAGCTTTCCTGTTCTGTATACAATGGATGAAGTATTTCCCTTAATGGGCGTTTTCATCTGAATGTCCCCTACTGTACTTGCTTCAGCAGCCAGGATAAATCTGTTCAATCTTCCTCCTTGCAGAACTGCCCAAGTCACATCTGTCTTTCCTCTTTCAAAGACCCCAAAAAGGGTACAGGTGGCAAGAAAGAGAAGAGAAAGAGGCAAAGAACAGAAGAAGATAATCCTGTCTTTTATGATTTAAGGCACTTTAACAGAAGGGATGGTTGACTGATTATGATTATACTCTGTAATTCTTGTGCTCCTTGTTCTTTCCCCATCTCCACTAGAAAAGCAAAACCTGTCAGGAAACTGGTGAGTCAGCATGCTGCTGCTGTTTGTCTTAGCTATGAGACATTGATTTTTTTCCCAACGCTTTGATATAGGGCCACAGGTATCCTAACTAAAATCTTTACTGAAAGCAAGTGGGTCACAGCAGCAAGAGCCGTTAGTTTAAACAAAAAAGTCAATTCTATTTTTACAGTATTTGTTTAGACATTTAAAATTTCTGAGACACCTGAGAGGAAAAAATACAACAAAGACTTTTTCTTTAAGCTGTTTAAGATAAAAAAAGAAAGAACAAAGCATGCTCTTCACAAAATCTTTCAAAAGTCACTGAATATTACCCTGTAATCAGGTATCTTATACATGTGTATGTCTAAATAACACAAGAACTAAGGCTAAAATGTAGGGTAACTCCAACACATGGAAGGAGTTTTTAGAAGGCAGCATTTTCACTTCTTTAGCACCTGTCCAGAAACCAGGCCCCTTTCAATGTGTCTGAAATTAGGTAATGAAAGGTCACCAGGCATTCTGAAACTCTAAGCAATGGTATTTGGCCAGAAAAATCTTAAATTGTCTTGTTAGTACTTCAAGATTAACATTAATCAAAAAGGAAATCTGGTGTATTTTAAAAACAAAAATGCAAAAGCAGCTCAGGAAGCTCAGAGGTCTCCCCCCTTGCATAAAAGAGCTCCATAAAAGGAATGATAATATTTCAATCTGCAGTGAGGTGCAATCAAAGAATCTCTGCTTAATAGGCTGGAGATTAGTTATGAGGCAGAACACAGAGTCAGACCATGAAAAGTTAATTGCAAATCACTGTTTTCTTGTTTAAATTGGCAGGAAATTGTGAAATATTTCCTCTATAAAAACATAGGTGAGCTATTATATACCATTTACCATTAATAGGGTGGAAGGGAAGTACAGAGCAAAGTAGTAATAACATGCTAAGAAACCAGTTGCTTCTGAAAGAGACAAAGTCACTGGGCAGGAAGAGTCTGTACATTAACACATAAGTCTGAGACTTATGGTCAAGGCCAGCTTTAAGACAGACCACTTAAGAGTTGTTTAAGGTTGTGAATGAATATAACACCAAGTGTTATTTACTATATACTTTGTAAGAGGCTTTGAGATATACAGGTGAAAGAGCTATATAATTAGTACTGCTAAGAAATTCAGGTTACAGTTTGAGGTGGACAACAGGAGTTTCTTAACTCTTTCTGGATGCATCATTGGAACAGAGATGCCCCAGAATATTTCTCATCTTTAGCTCTACTCAGCAGTTTGTAGGGATGAAGCAGCATTCTGTATAGTATATAATACTTCTGAGGCTAAGCACAGAAATGAGAATGGATGTATACCATTTAATACAAGCAGGAAAAACCAAACCCTATTAAGTATACGATGTGCTTTTCATTGGATGACCTCTCTCCGCATGGATCTTTCCTTAAAACACTCTTTCCAGTCATGAGATATCTCAGGCTCCAATAGCCATGCATTGGCAAGTAGCTCCTCCTTTCACAGTAACACACAAGACTATCTGAAGCATCCTCTTTAGATCTGAAACTTGACATGCTACTGTACGGAGTTATTTGAGGCTCTTTGTGGCAATAATCTCCACAGGACTCTTCAGAGAGATTCTCAGACTGGATTTTCAGCAGAGTACTCTGTTACGGAAACAGAAGGGTGAACAAAAATACATCAAACAGCGACTACAGAAATTGTATCGCCTTGAATCTATGCTAGTGGTTATTTTTTCCTCATCAATTCCACTTTAATTCCTTTAGAAAAAGTAGACTAGTTTGTTGTTTTTTTTTTTAAGGTCAACCACCATTTCAGAAACAAGAGAATTTGTAATGAACTACTTTAGCTCTGTGTTCCTCCTGTGCAGAATGTACTATTTAAACACACTATCACTAACTTCTTTGTTTAGGAAGGCTTTTGCTTGTGATGTCTAAGTATCATTCCCTTCCATCTACATCAAGCAAGACTCCATCAAAAAGATCTTCACTTGGCAGCTATCATGACTGTGATTATTAGGAATTAAAGACCATGCTTCATCTTTGCTTGACAAAAGCACAATTTTGGTCAATAATGCTCTAATACTTCCTGAAAATACAAGCATAAACAAAGACAAGCTTTGTGGAGTTAGACTATGCCACTTTGGCTTTCTAAAGCAAGCACAAGCCCAAGTGTTCACTGAAAAAAATACTACCTATTTAAGCATTACTACCACAAATTTGGTAAAGTTGCTGCCAAATAAGTGGAAGTGTAAAATAAGGAGACACAAAGCAGTGACCTTGGCCCTATGACTGACTGAAGGCAATTGTCCATGCTGCTTTCCCACTTTGAGATGTACAGAAGCCATAACCTGTAAAAGACAGCAGGATGTACAGTAGAGAAACTCAGAATGTGGGCGATACATTCAATAAGCCAGATAGTCCTAACTGAATTTAAAATCAGGTGTGTTCTATCTGTACAGTCACTCTTTGCTTCCAGGCCAAAGTAACTAGCATATCACAGCCACAGCCACAACCCCTTTAACTAATCTCTATCACGATTCTTCTTGGCTCTGCTTGTCGCTGTTGTGACTAATATTTGGGTGAGGAACATGTTGGCAAGGAGTCATCTAGGACTCTGATGAGAGCTGGAAGCATGACCATTGCATACAAGTATGACTCAGATAAGGCACATCGATTTCACCCATGAAATGAACTCACAAAGTTTTCTTGAATAACTCTGGGCCTGCATATCCTGAATTACCTTCGAGAAAACAGTTCCCAGGTTACACTCCTCTGATTTCTACAACAGGCAGCCAAAAGCTTCTGATGACTGCTGAACAAAGCCATTAAGTCTAACGCTGCAAATCAATGAAGGAAGATGCCACAAGAGGAGGCTAGTCTCTTCCTCCTTCCTAGAAGGAACAGATGGCCCAGAAGGAAGGCGGTATTGTAATAATCTCCAAGTTATAACATAATCTCCTCTAGCAGTGCTTTCTTAAGAGGTAGTATGACCTCTTCCAGTTCACACCCTAATATCCAGCTGAAGACCTTCACCAGTCTCCTGCAGGGAAGAGGCCTCAACACACATACCCAGGCATGCCACATGCAGTCACACCAGGTAAGTCTGCAGCTGTTCTATCAGGCAACATCAAATTCACATACTTGCAGATCACACGTTATTTTTCACCTAAAGCCCCTACAGCACTAATGAACTCAAATTTTCTTAAATCATAGATTTCTTTCAAGATGCGACATAAAGTTCACAAGGTGGCACTGCTCAAGATCACATTAGTTTGGAAGAGATATACACACACTAAAATTGCTCAATGAGTGATAGAGAACAGGCCCTCTGGCATTTTGAACTGACAAAACAGGACCATTCAGCAGAGCCTTGAAAGCAGGGCATGGCATTGTTTCTGCCAAGATGTTTCACACAAAACGTTACAAACCATAATCTCTAAGTAATTAACCTCAAAATTTTGCATGCACTAGTGTGGTGGAATACATCAGCTCTGCATTTACAGTGGACCATTCCTTAAAGACTGTCCTCACACTGGGAGTACTTACCAAAGCATCCAGTTCAGTTATTAATAAAATTCAAGCCAGCTCTTTTAAACTAATTATTACTGAATTGTTTTTTAAAAAAAAAAAAAAAGTGATTATCAAAGGTTTGACTTGGAATAGCATACATTTTTATTTGTAGACTGGGAAATGATAAGGGCAAAAAGGCAAAATCTGTGGGCTAGGTAAAGAGTATTTGCAAACTTCTAAGCAGAAAAACAAAATTACTATGTTATGACGCAACCTTTGTTTAAAGATTAATGAAAAACACCCAAATGCATAGTTTTGCAAAATCAGGTTGGTGTAAGTATACACTCAAGCAGGGACATACCTAAGGACAGAGACCTTTGCTTTGCCAACAAAAGAAAAAAAAAAATAGTAAGAGTAATTAAACCTGGTATACTAGCCAAAAGCCTTAAGCTCAGATAAATACAGTAGCTCAAACTCAAGGCACCTACTTGAACAGTTACAACTTGCAGCTACTTTTAGTTACTATGTCAAATTTAAAGATTTTCACTATAAAACTATCCAGCCCTTCAGAACTGTTTGGCTCTGAAGGACCAACCTGGCTTTACGGGTGACCACCAGCAGGCGCAAAAGGTTTCTCATCAGAACAGCGGGCTTTAAAACACTCCACATGCGACGGATTTGAGAGGAGAATCAGGCCACTGAAAATAGCTTTATTTTAATATTTCCTCATCAGTCTTTAAGAGAAACTAGTCTGAGTTGAACTGGGGAGTGGAAAAAAAGCCTCTTGCTCCCTGCAGACAGGTATTTCACAACCCCGAGCGCATACAGATCCACAAAGAATGATAAGCCTAAGCTTTTAAAAAGTGTTAATATTATAAAAATGATCTGGTAAAGCCTTTCATTCTCAAACAGCTGGTCTCTTGACAATGTGTCTCTGCAGCTCCTAAGCACACATACAACAAAAACCTCATCAAGAACAGATCCCTGCAAAGGGATAGATACCTGGTTGGAAGCTGTGAAAGTTCACACTTCAGAAAAATCAAACTAACAAACTGCTGAGCCCAGTTAATTGTTTCTTTAAAAAAAAACAAAAACAAAACCAAAACAACCAACCCAAAGGTAAGCTATAAATAGCTTATCAGAGAGATTCTAAAACTTCAACTGATCTAAGAGCAGGTTTTACTAATCTGCCATAGATTTCTTACATAAAAGTATGTGGATTACAATTTTTTTATTTCTAAAGCATATGAAATCTTGAGAAAAAAATACTGAAATTGGAAGCATGCACATGCTTTTAAAATCACTAAGAAATACTTTTGTCAATTTTTTTGTCCATAGACCAACTCAGAAACCAAGCATCTATGACAGACTAGCACAGAAACACATATGCAAAGCCAAGACTAAGCTAGTATCTTGAGGAGGCTCATGAAAAAAATAAATAAATCTACCCAGTGCTTGAAACAGCTTAACAGAAGGCAGAGCACGTGTGTGAGCTGGGGGAGCACAGAGCCAGCAGTGCCCTTCCAACACTCTACCAAGTACATGGGTTCCCCACAGCAACAGGCAGCTTGCACAAAACGTAGTTTTAAAGGAGCTGTATGCCTTAACATTCTTTCCACACGAATAACCTGTCTTTAGGAAAATGCCAGCTAAGATGCTTTTTTTTTCATGAGGCAGAAGAAACCAGCAGGATAGCAAAAAAGGCCTGTTTTTTTTGAGTTTGGCTGGTTTTTGGTTGGTGGTTGTTTTTTTTTTTTTGAAGAGGTAGGACAAAGCACAAAATTCCTTCAGCATAATTAGTTTTATTGTTCTTGCAGCACATTATGTTAGAGTCAACCTCACGCATGAAGTGTCATACAAGGACAACTTCAGCACACCTAGCTCTGCCCTTGTGTTGGGAGGACGGAAGAAGGATGCAGCCAGAAGGGCACTGAATCACAGTTCCTCCAAGGGCTAACAAGGGAACCTTCCCAACACCTCTAAGAGCTTTCATTCAGTCCTTTAACAGAGGAGATGGACAAGTTACAAGTCATAGAGTTTTCTAATTCTGGAAGTCAAATTAAAGAACTGAGTTTGGCTTTTTTTCAGAATCAACTGAAAAGATTAGATCTCTTGCAGTTTTAGGCGAGATAAATTTAAGGAAGCAGTTCACAGAAACTGCTTAGCCTCTGCTTTCTGAAATATCATCATGATGACTCAAAGCACAAAACCTAGTAGTCTTTTCCAGCAGTTATTTACACCTAAGAGTACAAGGAATAAATAGGCATCCATTCCCAAAATCTTGGAATTTGCCCTCTACTAAAGCCATGATGAGAACTGCAGCTAAGTGACTTAACTGATGAACACAGCCAGTTTCAGAGTTCCTTGGAGTCCCAAGTTTTACAGCCCCCAAATCAATCTCTTTCTTTTACTGGCTGTGTATAAAACATAACATTTGCTTCAAGAAGTGCTTGTCCAGAAGTCTTTTGAATATAAAACAGGGAAAGTCACTAGCAGGGGGGTGGGAGGGAGATGAGAACCAGTAGTTTGTTGGTTTGTTGTTGTTGGGGTTTTTTGGAGTTTCTCTTTATTTTGTTTTTTTTTAAAGAGTCCTGACCCATTAGACCTAAAACACCCAACTCTAACTGCTTACTATACCAATGCAAAAGAAAGACAGAAAGAAGAAGAAGGAAAAAAAAAGCAGTCTTTAGGAATCTAGGGCTCCTAACCATTAAATCTAGCACGGAACAGCAGAACAATAAAAAGAGCAATTGCATTGTAAATTTATGTACCATGCACAGGTTATGGAATGTAGTGCAATAGGGCACTGTGCAGTGACAAAACTGCATTCCTTACAAAGTTAACAGCTTTAAGCTCATGATTTGTACATGTGAGCAATCCTGAATGACCTTCATGCTTTCCAACATTCACTAGAAGGCAGATTTATTTGTAATCACAAGTCAACTGTTTTGTTTTGGGGGATAAACATATAGTTGGAAGAACAAAGGTTTAAACTTCACATTAAGTAGCAAACGCAGAGGCCAGTGCATTAGCTTCAAAAGCTGAATTTGAAGACTGTACTCCAAAAACCCAGAGTGGATAATATTAGAATCTGAGTGAACCCTGCCAGAATGGTTGTTTGCTGCTCCTTTTTCTTTTTTCCTTTTGAAAGAGAGAGATAGATATTTTCATAGTTCAGTTCCACTATAAAACAGTAGCCTCCCTAGCATATGCCTTATGTAAAAACATGTCCTGTTTCAACAGGAGAGATCCAACGTTCACAGTGGAGAAATAAAGTTATATTGCTCTTAGTGTAACAGACATAATACAAGACTATCCTTTTTCTAACAAAGAAAATACATCAAATTTTTATTTTAAACAAGCATTGCCCATCTCTTATTCCCAATTTTCTTAGACATGAAATAAATAATAGTTTGGAAAAGGTGCCTACTAAACTGGACTGCAGTGCAACAGAGCAGTATCCTAGGACAGTATTATTAAAATAACCAGCAGCTGTTCATTGCACCAAAACCATCCCCAGGATACAAAGAACAGTAAATTCCAATTTTTATTTAACAGAGCAAGGTGATAAACCTTAGATCATCTAAAACTTCCACATCGTAGTTCTTACACTGCTGAAAACAAAGTTCTAATTTAGATTTAAGGGAAGTTAGGACTGCACATTAAGCAGGACTATTTCTGGATATGCAGAGACATGAGGCAGTGGGACAGGATCTTTTTTTTTTCCTGCACATCCAAAAATCAAGACAGTTAAGAAGTATATAGAAGCATATAGGTCCTGATGTTCCAAAACAAACAGCAAAGAAAATTTTATTCACAAGCATTTGAGATGAGGAAATAGGATTCTGGTTCTCAACTTCCTATGAGTTGCAGTAAGGAATTTAATTGCTACTTCATAACCTGAAGTGCCCTGTTCTCAGGTACCTATACAAAAAAACAACTGCTAAATAGGACGAGACAGTTAAATACAGAACACATAGTAGGCTTCAGTACAAAACTGCCGATGGAAGTACACAAGGCTCTGAGACAATTCATAAAACCACACAGGTCTTTATATAAGGTTAATGGTTTGCTATCCAAGTGCCAAGGTTCACAAAACGGGTAATTTTTTGTTTCTTTTTTGAATCGGGTTTGAACTTTGTGCATTTTTCCTTACAACGCTTCACTAAAATCTCAACAGCAACCAGATGGGCTGAGGGTATTTTACTTGTAGGTGTCTTCAAGCACCTTATTAATAAAATAAGAGATCACAGGAAAGCCTGAATACCCAGCCCTTTAGATACATACTTCAGTTTGCTGCTCCTGGGTCAGGCAGCATGACAACAATCTGAGCACAGTACTTGGATGACTAACACTGAAACGGGTTGAAAACAGCAGCAATCACGACAGAGACAATAAAGAACCCCGGCAATCACACACAGCTCCAATGAAAGACAAATGATTAAAAATTGCTTTTAAAAAACAGAGAAAAAACAGTTATGATGCTAAAACATACTTTCTTAAAGGCCACTTTTCACTAAAGGGATTACGTATGTTATTAACAATATGCATATAAATAAAGCATATGGCATAAGCAAATGTTAGCATAAGATCTTGGACACCTTTAAAAATAAAACTTTCAGGCAAACAGATTACAAAGGGTCATAATAAAAACACTGATATGTCAAGAAAGGTGTGCGTGGTGTTAAAAAACAGTGATCAATTTAAAAAATTGTCTCTTGAAATGAAAGACAGGTTTATTAAGCTAAAAGAACATAATCTTTGGAGATCTCAATATAAGCTGCTGTCTTTATCAGAGCACTTCAAACAGAAAATTCCTCTGAATCCTATAATTTATAGAGACCAAGGTAGAGGAATATGGGATAAGAGGGCAGAAATACACTGGGTGTTCAACAGGGATGCACTGAGGGGTACTTTAGGATGGCTCTCCCTCTCTTCTGATGCACAAATGAGGGAGACACAAGGAACATGTGCAAGGCAGCTCCTTTTGCCCAAAAGATTTCACCTCAGGTCTGCCATCAAGATAAACAGCAAGGACGGTAAGAAAGGGTGTTTAAGGGATGTTTTCTGCAATGTGCAAAAAACTATCAGGCAGAACAGGGCGGTAAAACAAGGAGGCAAGCATGAGCACTGGTGGGCTGGTATGCCTCTCCTCCGTCACACTGGAGAACAATTTCAGCTGGAGGAAAAGGGGTCCACAGGTTAGGGCAAAGCTGATTACAAAGGCAAGTTTGAGGCTAGGGTATGGTATAATGGGTACTAAAAGGTGGCAAATGAGGTCTGAGATAAAGACTAAATGTTTACAAAAGAGAGTAAGTGGCACAAATACATAGGCTTGCTAAGGGGTTCACAGAGGCTGCTAGAGCAGAAGACCATGGGCTGAGGGTGCAGTGTACTAGGTAGGTGGGAGAGAAAGAGCAGCGTCTTTGCCTGGGAACGCAGAAGGAAGGTGCAGGGCACAGCCTGGAGGACGGGAGGGGAGGACAGGTGAACCGGCTGAGGAAAGGTTCAGGGCAGGTTGGGGCACAGCACGTTAGCAGCTCGCTGCAACGCACAGGGAGGGGGGCTCAACACTGGAAGGGCTCGGGCAAGCGGCGGCGGGCAGAGGGGAGCGCGGCCCGAGGGCAGCGGGGAAGCGGGAGAGGGCGGCGGGCCGGTACCTGGGCGTCTTGGCGGCGGCGCTCTCCCGGCGGTCCAGCACTCCGGGCACGCAGTTGGTGAGCTCGGTCCAGTCGGCGTGCAGCCCGCAGCTCCAGCCCGTGGAGAAGCGGGAGAAGAGCCAGGTCTCCCGGCGGTTGGGGCGGTAGCAGGTGCACTTCTTCTGCCCGGGCCGGCAGTCGCAGGGCACCTCCAGCCGCACGTTTTGCACCAGGTGGCGGCCGAAGGTGGTGCCGCCGGTCTTCTGGATGTGCAGGAAGACGATCACGTCCTCGCCCTTCATGTCGAAGGCGAGCTCCCGCTCCAGCTCCCGCACGGGGAAGTAGTACTTCTTCACGTAGTGCGGGTCCGGCGTGGGGAAGAGGTCCAGCTCCTCCGAGTAGGAGCGGCCGCTGGGGGAACCCAGGCTCAGCCCCGGCCCCACGTACTGGTACAGGATAAGCATGAAGCACACCGAGACGGCCACGATCAGCAAGAACTTGCTGGTCCTCTCAACCATGGTCCTTCCCGCACGCTTCATGTGTCACCATCTCCCGGGGCTGCCAGCGCTGGGCAGACGGCGGCGGTGCCGGGGGGCGGGCGGCGGAGCCCGGCGCCTGTGCCAGCCGCCTCCCCCCACTGCTCCCCGGAGCAGAGCCTCCCCGGGGGCGGCGGGCCGCTCCCTGGGTTGCCTCGGCTCCCCGCTGTCCCCGCCCGCCCCGCCGCGGGCAGCGCCGGGAGCGGGGCAGGGGGCAGCCCGCAGCCAGCCGCTCCGGAGGGGCCGCGGCACAGCGACGAACTTGGGAGAGAGGGGCAGGAGGGGGGCGAAGAGGGACCGAAATGCAAAACCAGCCCCCTCCCGCCCTCCTCCCCCCCCGCCTCAAGCAGCCAGCCCCATCCCGCCGCTGCCTCCGCCGCGGCACTCCGCCGTGCCCCAGCCCCAGCGGCACCGGCACGGCAGCGCCCGCCCCCGCCCCCGCCGCCGGCTGCACACGGGCTCGGCTCGGCCGGGAGCGAGCGCTTCCTGCCCGCGCCGCCCCGCGCCCGGCATGCACAGCGGCGCCGCCC
>JAVKLA010000084.1:16914596-16942696 GCA_034782735.1 Sagittarius serpentarius
GCGCGGCGGCGGCACCGGTACCGCCACAGCGGGCCCGCGCTGCGCGCAGCTCTCAGGCTGGAGGCTCCGCCCGCAGCCTTGCCTTGCCCGGCCTCGGCTGCCCTGCCCGGCCCGGCGCTGCGGGCGCCGCCGGGAACGCTCCGCTCACCGGCGCTCCCCTGGCCCCCGCGGGGCGGCCGCTTAAATCCCTCGCACTGCAGACCCGGGTGGGATGCGAGGCGGCTGCGGCTCCCTGAAGCACTCGGCGCTTTCAGGGGCAGTCTTTGTACGCCACCTTAAAATTAATCCCCAAAAGCGAGCCTTGGCACTCCTCTGGGGGCTAGGTTTCTACTCCCTTTCTGAAACGACAGTTATTAGTAACAACAAAATTTGCGTGGAAATAGGAGTAGGGCTTCCCACATGTGTGCGCTCCGGCTGCGGCCGCCACATGGGACACCACAAGCCTTTAGTTGCAATGTCACAACTGGATGCAACAGGAAAATGCTCTGGTCACACAGAGGAGGAGGATGTCTCTGAGCAGGAAAAAGCTTGTGCAAACCAGCCGCCACATAATTTGGAAATAATAATAATAATAATAATAATAATAATAATAATAATAATAATAATAATAATAATGGTAATAGAAGTTGGGGCAAAAATCAACAGGGGTGTTATTTACGGAAAACTTTCCCAGTGAAATGCTTTCTGCTGATCTGTCACCCGCCTTCCATCCAGCAGCGGTGCTGCTGCAGAATTCATTTGCAGTACACTAGTCTCACAAATGAAGCAAAGCACTGGAAGACCCAGGGACTGCCAGGTACGTAGCTGGCTTACAGCAGTACCCTCTGTAGGGCAGTAGTTAGCAGGTTGAGGTGCTGTTGCAAGGATCAGTACAGTAAGGACCTACAGAGGGCAGCTGGTGTGCCTACAGCTGAGCTTAATCCCCTTACCGGAGCAGAGTCCTCTCCAGAAGGTGCAAGAAGGGTCCCGCAGCTGGTCTGTCAGCCTGGCGCCGAAAGGCAGATACAAAGTGTCCAGGCAACCCCAGAAAATCACCGCCTGGTGCCTCTCTCTGCTGCCTGTAAATGGAGGATGAAATGTGGCCCTGTGTCAAAGAGCAGAGTGAAGCTCAGTGTAGCGGTCATGCTGGCACTTCATCGAGACATGAGTTATTGTCTATGCAGAACTAATAATATGAACAATTGTTAGTTTCTAGCAAAAAATCTCTAACTGAAATACCATATCTCCTGTAATTACTGCTATTGGTGACAGTTTTCTTGCATTTCCAGTGCTCTTTAAAATAGAAGTTACAACTAGATTTTATTGCTCCTGCACTAAAATACTCCCATTAGATTACACTTTTTAATCCAAGTTGTGTCTTAGGTAAGTGTAAGGAAACACATGCAGATGAGCCATTGTTAAACACTGGCTAAAATTTATAAGGGCTTAGGAGGAAATGAGATCCCATATTTTCATTTGAACACCATGACTGATAAATCTGCTGGATTTTGAGATGCCTGCATTACTCACAAGTTGTGGAGCCCCAGTGAGTTATGCAGTTCTTCCCAAACAAGTAACAATAAAATGTTTATAGCACCCAAAAGCATCGTACATTGCATTCAAACCATTTATTTTCTTTGATATTTTCCTCCTAAAAGTCTGCTTCTGATTTTCCTCTTTTCATGTAGGCTAGTAACTCCAGAAACAATGATGTCATTCTTATATACAAAGTTCAGCTACATCCAGAAGCATAGTATAAACACAATTTAAAAGTCTGAAATTTATATTATGATTTGGGAAATATAGGCATGTATGTGAGGTTTACGTACACGGTTGGACTATACACTGCAGCATAAAAAGCACAGAGCGGATTTTAGGATTGCAATGTGTTTGCCTGCGGTTACAAACATATAAATACTTAGAAATGACAGAACTATGAAGAAATCAGCCATTAAGTTAATTCCAGTTACACGAGCTATTTATCGTTAATGAATTCTTTTAACTGTAAGGTGTAAAATATTTTGGCCTTTTTCTTTAGTTTTACAGATGGAGATATTCCAGTGGATTTCGTTATGGATTTACATTTATGGTAAGTATTGCGCCTGTTAGTTTGTGAAAGAATATACTAAAATGCAATCCATGAAAGATAAACAGACCACGAAGGAAAACAGAGTTGTTGCTGAGAATCTGCTGTTTTCTTTACTGCAGCACCTTCCATCTAGAAGTGGAGGACAGCGAACCTGCTGGAAGCGTAGGGAAGGCCTGCGCCCTTCTGATCTACACCCACCCACGCAAATATACGACAGCCTGCCTAGGAGACACTGCAAAACCAAAGCTTTGGATCAACACTTACTTTTACTGAAATGCTGTGGAATCCTTCCCTTCTAATTCTATAGGCTGCTTTGAAATGCTAGTATTTCAAAGGTGCTTATGGGTATGACTCACCTAAGATGATCACTTAAGCAACTACTTAAATCAATCCCTATTTATACTCAAAGTAAAATGCCACTGAAGACAATGATAGAGTAGTTCTTTGCTGCATAGGGAGTTAAACACCAAGTACTGCATCAGTGCCAGTTTAGACCAGCATGTTTCTTAGATCACAGAAGATCTGCGTGGAGTTAAAATAACAAGATCTACACTTTCCCTGGCTTTTCCATTGGAAACAACAGTGGAAAGAGATGAGAAATCTGAAAAATAGAAGTTGTTACTGCTACCTCCTGTTACCTACTGCTACTGCCTGCTTATTCTTGGAGTTCACCTAGACTGTGTGTTTAGCCATTATCCATCTTTCCAAGCTGAATCTTCCGCTCTCAGGCCAGACCTCCCTAGGCTTTGCTACATCTCATCTGGGATTCATCACAGTAGGTCTGACTAGATCCAGGAGCAGAACTCCGTTTCCTGTGAGGCAGTGAGTGACAATCTGCAGTCACCGAGTTGCCTAAAACCTAAATGTTTACATAAAACAAAAGCATTTTGGAGGAAAAAAGAATTTGTATTTTTACCTCTAACCTGTGGACTGGGGGAGATGCATTTCAGATTTCCTCTCTCTGCATTCTTCTAGGCAAATGCGAACAGGAGACCCCTCTTTAGCCCACTGAAAAAGTTCTTTGACACTTTGGTGTCTCTCTGATCCTTTGCATCCTAGATTGGAAAAATAATTTTTGCAATCCATTCTTGGCATAAATCCTACCCTCAGTCATCTAATGGCTTAACTTGCAGCCATTCAAGTGTACGCTGGGATCCACTGTCTTTTCCCTGTTTGTACAGCCCCCAGTGACTCACATGGAAACTCTCTTACTGTACTATGCCAAACGACCCTTGTTCCACTACCAAGCCTCTGAGGGCGATACTCCATCTCTGAATTCATAACATTTTACATCACCTTCATGTCCAGTGCAACGGAGTTTATATCAGCCACACAGTTAACCATCACAAGCAGTTTGGGTATCCATTTAAAAATTATACCAAAACCTGCAGGAACTCCAAAATCAATTGACTGAAGGTCATGTTGTATTTAAATCTGCATTGATGCAAGTAAGGACTTAAAATATGTGGTGGAAAAAATAAACCACATCTTAGGTGCTAGGAGATTAAACCTTAACATGGGCTCCATGTGTTTTATTTTTTTCAGTGTCATTTCCTTTATTCTGTGCTTGACACTAGACAGAAGACTAGTTTTAGCAGTGGCTCAAATTTTCCTCATTTATACTAACATAAAACTGAAATATCTAGTGACTTTCCACTCCAGATCTGTGTTAGACTGAGCAGAACCTCTTCTAATACAAGCAAATTTAAAGATTATGTTTGGCATTTTCATAGGAATCCAGTTGATCTAGGAGTACGAGTTCCATTGATTTTCAGTGATTTTCACATGACTATGTCACTTCAGGTACATTTGAAAGGTCTGTTGGTTTTGTACAGCCCCTCACACTAGCCCATATTTGTGAAGGCATTAACTTTGAATTCTCACTACAAAATAAATCAAACTGAGGTCAGGCTTATGCTAGCTAAGTTACCTAAGCTTGATCTACACACAACCACTTCCCTAGACAAGAGAAACTTTTGACAGTTAAGTCAAAAGTCATGATTTATTCATTGCTAGGAGTGAGATACAAAGATTAGAGATCCTCTTACAGATAACAAGAAATAAACACAAATTTTGCAAATGCAGTTTAAAAGTATTTTATCATTGCTTGCTGCTGGCCATTGGATGCCTAAACATTGACCTTAAGATCTAATAAAATATTCAGCTTTATATCCCACAGGGGCTATGCCTGCCCTGCAGAGAAGCTGAGAGTAGTGGCTTTGGTTTAACTTGGAGTAAGCTGTCCTGTTACAAAGCCACACTGGCTTACAGCAAGGTGCAGTACTCTGTGTTCACCTGGGAGTTCTGAGGGCCTTGCTTTGGTTCCCAGCATGGCAGCCTGTCCCTTTCCCACTCTTTCCAAGTAACTGCAGAATGCAGGCACTAAGGGACTGAGCCTTCAGACAGTTTAGCCTGCATCCACACGGTTACCAACAGTGAGAGCAAACAGCACTTAGGCTTAGGTCTTAGACCTGTATGATGGGATGGGTCCAGTAGTTTTGGTGTAAATTACTAACACACACCTGAGCTCAAGGTTTATGTATTTGCAGTTAGAACCCAGATGAAGAAAAACAGCTGAGTTAATACTGAAGTGAGGACAAACTCAGATATAGTGAGAATACAGCTTATTACAGAAAGCCTCCCATGAGAAAATAGCAGTAGGAAACACGTAAACTATATACCACCGCTGCCACCAAAACCTCAATGAAATACTTATCTCAAAGCCTAATAAATAAACAGTAGCTTTATTAGGCAGAGGAGGTCTGAAGGCTTCTTGGCATAGATGTTAAACTTGTTTGCTGTGAACTGGCATAACTTAGTTAACCAAAGCAGTAAAAAAATCCTCTTTAAACACTTGCAAACTCTAAGAAATATCTCAATAAAGGCACCTTAAATTAAGTTCTACTACTCACAATCAAGAAAAAAGAGTGTATTTACTTTGTTTCCCAAGGATAAGCTCCCTGTTCCCCCAAACAGGTTGAAACAAATTACTTACCTTGTTCACTCTAATCTACATTTTTTTTTTCCTGCACCTTTAGGAAGAGTGGGCACGTGATACTCTCCTTTGCTTTGGTGATATGCATGTGGGTGTACCATATACTAAGTGAATGGTGAGAAGCCAAGAATGATAGGATGTAGCAGTTGACCTGTAATATCGATGCTCAGACCTATAGCAAAGTGTAGATCAGGGGTTTCTAAACTTATTTACCTCATCCACTGCTGTTGCAGCATCAGTAGCAGTTTCTAGCCATACACATTTGCACAGAGTGGCAGCACTCACACACCATTTTCCTGTGATACTTGTACTCCTAGCTGAAAACCCGTAGTAGTTTGGAAGCACTGGTGTAAAGACTTTATGGCTTCAGTACTAATGCTGTAGGTTAGCCACAACGCCATAGAGCTCTCGTAGCCAGCGAGGTGATCACTGCTCCCTGAGCACAACACGGTTCCGTTTCAGTCAGGGAAGCAGGTACTGAAGATGCCCAAATCTATCAGACCCAGCAAGCCTGGTTCTGATTTCAGGGTCTTACACTACTTTTTTAGGGCCACTGGAAAGGTCTGCTGTTAGAAAACTACCAACGACAGTCTTAGAAACCTTGGCAGGAATCAAAACAGTGAAGCCACTAACAGTTGTCCTAAACAAAGGAAAGTCTAACTTCAGCACCTAGAGAGATCAAATCTGAGTTTTGGAACTACCTTCACAGACCATGTGGTTATGATATCATCCCACTCCCTCTTCCCATGTGGATGCTGTGGATCTAAACATCTGTGTCTTCGCAGAAGGTCAGCATGCGACTGGTAAGACAGAGCTACTTACATAATGATTGTCTTTTCTCTCTTGCAAAGGGAAGGTGGTTGAAGTAGATCCACCCCATGAGCTCCCATTTGCAGCTCACTGCTTTGAGACCTCCTGTGGACAGACACAAGCAAAAGTTGAACTTAGCAAAGCTGCATGTACTTGCTGCCGTGTAATAACTGCAGATGGCAGACCCAAATGTCTGTCAGGACCCTGAAACACTGGAAAGACCTTAGCTGATCTCTCAAAATATATGAATGCCTACCAGTTTAAGCAGGGAGTTGGAACTGCAGCTGAATCATATATAGTTTCTAAGGTATTAATCCATCTAAGGGAGGAGTTTGTGGGTCCGCAGAGAAGGCACAAGGTGCCAGCTGCTCCTTATTCAAGCTCTTTTTTTCCAACTTGCACTGCAACAGCTGCAAGATGATGCTATCCGGGCTCAATAGAAAGGATGGGCGTATTTGTTGGTGGCATAGTGGCATATTACTACCCAGTTGTACATGGGGATTAAATAAATGTAGGGGGATCTTGGGTTCTACAAGATTGCACTTCCCCCGCAACTCTCTCTCATGCAGCAGCTGTCCACTGTGACATGCCTGTTAGCAGGGAACAAGTGTAACCCTTTCAGCCTTGCTCTGTAAAACCCCTCAGAACACAAATGGGACACAAACACTTGGCTTCTGGTAGGGACATCAGTGTGACATGTATCTAGAAAGACCAAGATAGTGGTCTCATCATGGAAGGAAGTCAGTGCAGCCCGCAAAGTTTCTGTATGTTGACTCTATCCACACCCATAACAGGTATCTAGACAGTCAGAATATGGTGCTGGAATACTTTCTGCAGTGACCTGAAGCTTAAGACTAGCTTTTGGCCAAGCTTGCTGGCATGGTTTTTTTGTGTCGTACATATTAATCTAAATATTATTGGAAATATAATTTTGTTTTATTTTTATGCTCTTCAGTAAACTCTACAATGCACAAGAAGGTCCTTGTCTCTCTGCCATTGGGACATACACATAAATGTCCTGTTAACACATGCACTGTTCCTTAATGTTTTATACCATTGTTTCCTTGATCTTGATTAAAAAACTGACAACTCAGTTTGGAAATTGCATTCTAAAGCAAATGTGCTTACAGGATTTTGACTCGAGATCTCTGTGTGATCCTCCAGGGAAAGAACTAATTAGAACAGACATTCATCCTTCCTTGCTGATGTTGTAGCATAAATGGTGAACAGACAAAGCAGGGATGCTAAAGTTCATGAGAACTGAGATACACGCACAGAAGTAACTAATTGCTTTCCCTTTTAAGCCCCAAATTAAGAAGCTATGTAATGAAGTGTATAAGCTGAAAGCTATAAAATAAACTGGCTATATAACAATCATATGCTTAGAGATGTGCAGCTACACTGGAAATGTGCACAATTCAGCTCTTCGAAGGCTTTTAGACAGAAGTAAACCACCTGAAAAGTGCAAGAAATTTGAAGTGTACTGCTTAATGGATTTTTAAAAAAAACAACAACTGACTGGCAAAGTCAAGCTGTGGATAATCACAGCCTCTGTCTCGTGTCCACAGGATCAGTTCTTTCAATTATGCTTCTTCTACAAGCAATGCAGCAGAAGAGCTGTAGACCTGACCAACAAAAGTCTGAATACTTTCTGAACAAATAAAAGCCACTGGTTTAAAAATCCCCTAATGTGAAAAAAAGTGCAGGAATAAAAAACCTCCTCCATTTCACAATATTTGGAGAACCATAAAATTAGCTCAGTGGTAATGGAAATACGAAGAAGTTTACATTCCAGCTGCCTCTGTGTAGTAGGAGCTGCGTGTCCGAGATCCAAGAGATCAAGGGCTTCCCCGCACTGCCGCTGGCACACCTGTGCAGTGCGGGTGCCTAGTGCCAGGCAGTGCGCTTGGCTGTGGCTCCAGGCACTCCCAGACCTGTTGATGCTGCAAACCGAAGGGATTTTCCACAGTTGGTTTTATCACAGCAGTTATGATTGTCAGCATCTTATCAAAACAGTCTTTATAAGAGATACCAACTCAACACTTGAGAGCACGAGGAAAAGGAATTTCATGAAGATCTCAAGGCCAAAATTAAGTCCACAACATTTATAATTTAAAAAAAAGCTACTGTAAAAGGAGCCTTTGAGTGTTAATCACTTTTAGGACACAGCAACAAGAAAATTGGAAGAAAAGGCTAAAATGCCACCAGGCAAACAAGTTCTTGGTTAAAATGAAAACAGTGGGGCCAGTGTAGCACACTAGGGCTGTAGTGTGAGGCTCCTTTCCTGGACTGAATTTCAAGTTTACTTTTCTGGGCTGTTCAGTCCTAGGTGGCACTTCAATCCCTTTTTGAACCTTGCCACAGGGTAACTTAACAGAGGGATAAGAACTGTACCTGATAGTAGTGACTTAAATTTGCATCAGATAAAGGAGTGACTAGCTCCGGAGTAGATCAGCCGTTAAGTCTGATACAGGCACATAGCAGAAATAACTGTAGACCCAGCACAGTTTCTTGAGTGAGGACTTATTTATTTCAACCTCGACCTACTTAAGGCATTATTCATAGTATATCAATCTCTTAATTCTTTTTTTGATTTGTACACTGAGCATCAGTGATACCTGGTGGCACAGGGTTTTATTTATATAAAAATTGAAGAGGCAGAAAAAGTCCTAGAAATAAGCCTAATACATACAAATGCAATACAATGGTATTACAGATGGTTGGGATGAAGGACTCGTAAGAACAGTAAGAGGAAAAACAAAATAAGTTTGAGCCTACTAGTCTATACATGGCAGAAATAGAGAATTAAACTTTAAAACACCATAAAAATGTATTATTTGATTTTAGTGGAAACATAGAAGTCCTAGCTACCCTTTCACCGAGTCTCACAAGACAGGTAAGCATAAAAGTGCTCTATGGTCAAAAAAACCCCCAAAACAGAGCTACACTGAACTTGTGCTGAATTTTGTCCTAGATTTGACTTCTAGACACTGACAATTTCAGTTAACTGCTTCCTCCCTCTGACAATATAATTCATCCAGCTCCATACTTCCACTTAAAAACACTTGCTGCAATAAAAAAAAAATCCTGCCTCATTCCCCTTTGTCAAGGAAGAAAGGTTATGGTTAACAACTGCTCACAGCCAGAGTTACTGGAGAGAATTCCACACCATTCCCTGAGAGGATGCAGTGCTACCTTCCTTATTGTACCACTTTCTAACCGTTGGATGATGCTGGATGGAAACAGCAGAAATTCCAAAACTTCTTTGTCACCGACAGTAAAATGAGACTTAAGCAAGACCAGCCAGTCCTGCAGATTTGTGCATGTTTTAAAGAAAAACACAGAGCATGCATACGCTGCTGTAGGAAGCCCAGCAACCTATTTCCTGTAAAATACATATCACAGAAAAGGAAAGAAACTGAATGTATAGATAGCAAATTTCTCTTTATTTCACAAGTTTTAATCTCTCCCTCCGATACATTTATTGTACTGTTGTTAAAACAATTGCAGTTTTAATACGTCTAGGGCCTTTTGTTTTAATTAGCCTTTTTATGTCTCTTCTTTTTTCCCCCAAGTTGGTGAAGTTTTGTTTATCACCAATTAAATTCCTTACTCACATTGCAGAGAGGATTAAAACATTTGTAACAGAGGGTACTTTGCCGAGGGTTTGTTACAGACAGTGCAACGGGTCTCTACCGATGATAGGGGCTTCTGCATGCTGCTGTAATACAAGATGCTTGTCCCTGCCATTTTGTCAGGTGGAGCTGGTGTGCACGTACTGTGCTCTGTGATGAAAACTTAACTCTAATGTCGTTTTACTTTTAATTAAGAGTATTAATTTGTAGTGAAAGGAAATACCTTCTTGTTTGGAAAAGTGTTACAGGAATATTCCTAGTTAAAAATGGAAAGGGCTGAACTTACAAAAATATGGAACATTGTTTTCAAAAACAATGACTATTTCAAACTTAGTTTTGTAGGAAGAGAATTTTCATGAAAAGGCTACTGAAGCCAGAGGTGTGAGATCATTTTCTCTAACACTGGCTGAAACAGATACAAATATCTGTTCCACAGAAACACAGTTGCGTTTTCCACAGGAGCTGGACAAGGTAGGGTTTCAGCACTTCCTAACAGTACCTAAGAGTCTGTGGTGGACCAAAGAAACTTAAGGGAAAGGAATGCTGTCTAAGAAATGGAAGACAATTTTCTCTTTCCAGCCAGAATATTAAAGCCTTACACATACCTGTTATTTTGAGAACCTCTTAGAAAACAGCTTTTGAGAACACTGAGATAAGAATCTCTGAACAGAAACAGGCTAATACTATTCTAACAATGGAAATAGCCTTAAAGGAATTCACACAGACTAGATATTGTTTAAAATAAAAGTATTATTCTTTCTAGTTTGTGCTTGGCCATATAGAGAAATGTATTATAATAGTTCCCAATATGAACACTTTTCTATACTAAAAGTGATTCATTTTGGAATAATCAGTTTACTTCAAATGCAGAGTTTGTTTCAACTATTCTGGAATTCTTACTGTGGTCATCTGCCACCTATATAGACATGCTGTTAGCTTCTTTAGGAATTGGAATATATTACAGAAGTGCTCCATTTTGAGGGAAAACCACTTTATGAGTGGCACATGACTTCTGTTTTAAAGAGTATAGCCCAGAGTTTGAGGCTTTGTATCAATGTTAAACTATTGCATCAGTTTAGAAAAGAGACTGACAGTTGGCTAGATATTTGCATTATTAAACATTGAAATGCAAAGCAACAGGCAAAATTAGGGCTGTTGAAAAGCAAAAGCCAAGTTGGGTAATTGGAATGCATTGGAGCATTTTAATTCAGAGCTTCCTCTGCTCCTGCTGCTGGCTTGCCAGGTTAACAGCGGACTTTTTCCTCGAGGGAAGAGGGTATCCAAAGGAAGGGCTTTAAACTTGATCCATGAAAGAGAAATGGAAATTGGAAAAATGTAGGTTGTATTGAAACAAAAGCTATAACAAGGCAGTACAAGTGCACTTGTCCACAGCATCCCTTGGAGGAATACATGAATCTTGCTGATAACTACTGCTGCCACCTATGAAAAGAATCTGAATGTCCTCAGAGAAGCAGAAACCAAAAGAGGTTGTGAGTACTTTGTTAGTTACTGTTCTTCAGATAATCCAGAAAAACATACTAGAAAAAATTCCACATCATTCCCAGAGATAAATCCTGGAGAAGATTTTGTGTTGGTTTTGCAGAAACTTGAGTAAATTGTAGTTAGCACTTTACTCTTCATAGCTTCAAGAAGCAAGCAATTGCCTGCTGATAAAGGTCAAGAGTCTGTATGTTTATTACCACTGAACTGGCAAGAATTCCTTTAGATAACTTCAAGAGAGTCAACAATTCCATATGCGAAATTCTAGAAACCATATGAGAAATGGATATGCATCAAGCTGGTCAGCAGAGCGCTTTGGTTTGGATATACAACAAATTCTGATCAGCAGAGAATGAAAAGTGTGCACTGTTTCGTTACCACCGCTTTTTATACAGACACGCAAAAAATAGGTGAAGTAACTTGGTACAGTCCAGCCTTCCATTGTCTGCCTGAAGCATGCAAGGTCACAGTTGACACACCAATAAAGTGCCAAAATGGATGCACTCCAGCAGCACAGCCGTGTCAGCAGCTGTAAGCCCTGTACTGACAGTGCCTGATGTCTTTTGCCAATACAACACCTCTGACAAAGATGCTTAGCTCTAGAAAAATTATCTAAAAATGCACATATTCCAGCAACAGACCAACAACAGCAACTGGAAATCAGCATAAATGGATGCGGTGTCTTTGCTAACGATATTGGTTATACCATTAAAATTCCACCTTTACTAGCATTCATGTAGGCATAGTGGGAGCCCGAGTAGATGAGTGTCTCTGGCTCAACAGCAACGCTCAGAGCAGATTTTTTATCAATTGTACTGAAAATAGCTGTGGAAGGCTAGTTCTCAGACACAGATTGGCCCAGCAGCAGTCAGAGGGCAGCATATGTGCATATTGACCAGCAACACTCTCTGGCTGTAGCCAGAGTAGGAAGACATACTGGTTTCTGGTACCCTTGCACTGTTGAACTGCAAGATGCTGTGGAGGGGATGGTCAAAATGGGAAAAAGCGAAATACTCTTTCATTATCTCCCCTCTTAGGTCCCTCAAGACTATTTCCTAGAAATTATTTTCCTTCTGGAAATGGGTCTGGTGCAAGAAACACAAGTAACTGACCGGTAGGAATAGCTGTTACAGTTTCCATATGCAGCTGCCTGTCTCACTGTTCCCTTAGATTTTTAAGAGGTATGAGCTGAACTGTAATAACTTACAGAATGGTAAACTGGCATTGATTTTAGCTTTCCCTATTATGTCAGTTATAATTTGCAATGATTTGGGAGCTCTTCAAATAACTGAGCCTTCCTGCACTGGGGCGGAGCAGGAACCTCTGTGGAAAAGATAATGTCAGCATGCTGAGAGTAGAAATTATCAGACCTCTCCCTAGGTAGGCCACCCTCCTAAGAATTATAGCCCCAGAAGACAAGTCTAAAAAGTACAGTCATTTGTCTCTAGGGAAAAAAATTCAGACACAACTTTTGTGGCGTGCTGGAGAAAAGAGGTGGGAAGGAAAATGAGCACCTTCCTCCCACATCAGATAATCTATGGAGAGGAAGAAACAGGATCTTGGTCCTGGACACTAGCCTCCATGAGAAGAACTCGTGCCTGTTCTGTGCCACTCTGTCCCCTGATCAAGATGAGGATATTGATGCTCTGCAACACATTTCCCTTCTCACAGTACTTCTGAGGTAGATAGCTACACATTAAACCATAAAAAGATCTTGCTATAGATCTACATACTAATAATTCTCAGCAGTAGACTTCATCATATGCTCTTTGAAAAATACAACTTGAGTAATGTGCATATAGGAACATTTTAAATGTCTTCATATGAGAGTGTACAACCACTAATAAGTGATCAAAAAGCCTGTTTTCTGAAATGGGTTTAGAAAAAACATTTGCTCCTGAGAACTGAAATCAGCGGCTTATGACCTTGGCTAAAGAATTATAATCACAGTAACAGACCAGGAAGTTTTGAGAAAGTATCATATACAGAAAAATATTTGAACTAAACCATATCACAGTGTACTGCCACATCCTGTGTGACTCCCTCTTTCACACTGTGGTATGTTTGATAATCACCAGACCTTGTGCCCTAAAGTTTATTAACTCAGGGTAAATTTTATGAGCTTCGGGCCATGAGGCACGATCTTTACCTACAATGCTTCGCCTGAACAACTGCCTAAGTCCCAGAATGTGTGCCATCTTGCCCTAGTGCTACACAAAGCACAAGCCCTTGCTCCCTGCACTATAGTAGCTCTGTGGACAGAAAATGCAGACACATACACAGACATGGCTTGGCTTTAGACACTTGAATATCCAGTTTTGACCATATTTTACTCAAATTTACTTTTGTCTTCTTACAGAGGCTATAACAGGAGACAATAAAGAGAAGACTAGTTAGTATTTAATGTTTTCCCACAAACAACTAAACAAAGTTGTTACTCTCGTAAAAAAAATATAAGACAATCCAGTCCACTCAAATTTGAGCTCATCCCATGTTTTGAGTTGGCAACTAATGTAACTCACTGAAGAAAGAGACAGTGGAAAATTGTCAGGGGTCACTTGAAGAGAAGAATTAACTCCAGTGAAAATAGAGTTATGTCTGTGCCAAAGCCTAAACTGAACACACATGAAATTTAAGCTATAACAAGACAGATCAGAGTTCTATAAATTGCCCTGATCTTTACAGTATGGTGAACTAAACCATTAGAGGCAAATGCTCTGTGATCTGGCATTCCTGAAAACAAATTTATTTTTCCTGTGTCTAATTAAGATGCGGCAAGCTTGTTTCCCCTTTCAGCTCTTAGTATTATCATACTAACCATCTTTTTTCCTGAAAAAGAAAATGAAGTTATGCCAAATGAACAGATCTGTGTGAATACAGCAAAAAAAAAAAAGTTTATGTTAAGCAGCTTGGCAATCATACTGTTTCAGTAAATTTATTTGTTATTATTCTTGCTTTATAAGTAGTAATGCTTTACTCCTTAAAACCTCATCATCTTTTGATCTTGTTCTAAATTCTCTTCAGCTCTACCGCTTAAAAGAACAGAGTTCTCTTTTGTTATCTGGAGTTTTGCATCACTACTTATTTTTAACAGTGCATCCTGCTGATACATTAAGCTGAGATCATGAATCAGTTAATTTTCTATCTGAATATTCTTAGTATTTTCTTAGCAGCTCATCTGACTTTAGTCACTGATACCAAGTTTTTATATGTTGTCTCTTTTGAATGTGTTCTGTATTTCATTACAATTACAAGCCCTCCTGCCATAGACCTCAAATAAAGATGTTGTGCTGATACTGGAAGTAAATGCATTTAATTGTTTCAAAATATTATGTATCGTTGGGAAAGCTGAACACAAACAAGCTATTGTGTCAGGGACACATCACATTGGATCCCTAGGCCCTTAAGCTTTCTTCAGTTGCTAAAGGTTGTGTCACTAGCCTCTTCCTTAAACTCTCCATTGAGCATCCTGGGCACAACTCTTTCCCTTACCTTCACAGAAGTAGGACCCTGCTCCCTAGATGGTACTCTGGTACTCTCAAGTAGCTTAAGAACTCCATTTCCCAGGTCTCTAACTCCGTGAGCAGTTAGCGTTTCTGTCATCCTCTTTGGGAACATATGGTCACCAAAGCAAAAGGGAACCCAAGATTTGAGAGGGCTCCAAAATACCACCACATTCACTTATCTAAATCTGTATACCTAACTTGTCACCAGTTGCTTGCATCCATTTAAACACAGCTACTGCCTTCCTGCTCTTCGGTATTCCCAGCTTTGTAGAGTCAGGGCCCTATTGGAAGTGAGCATTGCGTCTCGTCTCAATAATGGAAACTCCTTTTCCCTATGCCACCAGTTTTTTTGAGCTTTTGCTAATCAAACAGTACTTCTTCACCATGAACATGTAACTCTTGCATCCCTCCCCTCTGCACAGACCTGCTGTATCTGTGATTCTTTCAGTTCCCTTTCTTTATGGTTACAATACCCAGATAACATTTCAACCTTGCTTGGATTTTGTTGATTTACCAAACTCCATCCTCAGTGTTGCATTCCCTCCATTCTTGCATCTGACTGCTTTAGTTCAGCCTCGGTCATTCCTTGCTCACTTTGAAAGAGAACCAGTTTGAGGCTGGCCTTCTGGCAGTGTTTTGGTGAATAGAATATGACTTGCATTTCACACTTAATGCAATTTCGGAGGCAGCAGTTTGAGATACTAGAAAACTTGGCAATAAAATGCCAATTAGTTGTGACAACACAGTGTATTAACAGTGTTATAAATACCCAATATTCTCCTAATAATCCCTATTATTGAATTGTATCCATTTAGTATCCATCTTGATACAGAGATGACGCAGTCTTTTCCTTGCCTGTCCACTCCATGGTTCTCAGGTGGATTTTACAGGCTCTTCTTAGCTCCACACTGCTGTAACCAGCTGCTCCGATACCAAACCCAGCTCATTTGAAACAAACTCTAATATATCTGTACTGTAGGTATACTGTAGCACAACAGCTATGAATGAAGCTAAAGCATATCTATTGATAAGAGAAAGTTGCAACAAGGGAAATTCCAACTGGATATCATAAAAAATTGAAAAGAGCATGGTGAAATACTGGAACAGGCTGGTGGTTGTGGAATGTCCATCCTTGAAAGTACACAAAACTTGACTGGGCTGACCCTGAACAAACAGATCTAACTTTGAGGTTGGCCCTGCTTTGGGCAGGAGGTTGAACTGGATGACCTGCAGAGGTCCTTTCCAGCCTAAATTATATGGTTCTATTGTTAAAATAGTATAAACCCACCATGAAGACAGTTATATGATTTCTTTTCCCTATTTCCCTGTCTTATAGAAGTGTTTTCAACAAAAATAAACTGCAGCAGGAGAGATTTAGTGTCTTTAACTAGACATCCAGTTTAGGCATGCTGCATCAACCTCTGGAGTTTCTATTTTGACTATATCATAAACTTAGGTGTCTGAACATAGATGCTGCCAGCTGCTGCTGAGATACATTAACAGCCTAAAGCAGATGGGAAAAATACTCCACCTTTCCCCCATACTAGGCAGTAATATTTCAGACTACATCTATAACACCATCAATTTAAAATTGTACCTGACGTTGTAACAGCCTGAAGTATACCTATAGTCAAGCTCCCTTACTAGGAATATGGAAAAGGCCCTTCAGGAGACACAAGATACTTAAAGGCATGGCCATGCTGTTCCTAAGTAGTAAGCAAAATAAAATCCTTGTTCTTCCTTTTTATTACATTTCCACAGATAAAACAGTCAATGCAAAGCAACATACTCTTTGGCTGTAGTCCCCCGCTTTTATGGGCTCCCTCTGTCCCTAAAGAGTCATTCACACAACACAGACGCTTCTCTGTTAGTAAATCCACACTCATGTCATTTGTTGTAATTCCCTTTTATTCTTCTCCTCCTCTAACACACCCTGTTCCTCAAACTGCTCTTGAATATGTTTTGTATCAATCTTCCCCACTTAGCGTTACCATAATAGCACCATTTAGAGGTAAAGCCTTAGAGCAGTACTGCAGTGTGCTGTACAACAGATGGATACCTAGGGATAGGTACTGGCACAGTGTGCTGGTGGACTTTCTAGAAAAAAAAACCACAGAGCAAGTGCTAGTTGTACTCTGAGGAACCAAGGCACAGAGATGTGCTCCTCCCAGTAAGGACACCCTGCTGTCATCATCCCATTTTTGGTTCCCTCCCACTTTCTCCAGTGCCTTTTTCCTGTTTCCTATTCCCAAAAGACATTCCTGCTGAAAAATCAAAGTCGCAACACAATACCTTTTCTTTTGAGACAGAAACCTCTCCTTCATACCTGGCACAGCCTTTAATATTAAAAGTACTGCTGCTGTAAAGAAGGTGGTAAAATTCTTCATTCATGGGAGTTTTGTTGATTTAATGGCATTTTTAAAAGCCTAGAATTTCCTTATGCTTAAGCCATGGTTTGCATGCAAGGTTTCTTCCTCACCCCCACCGCTGCCTCACAAGCTTATTTTTGGTTTAAATCAAAGGCTTTTTTGTACATATAAGCCAGAGCTTTGGGAAGTGTTTTACATGGGCATAAATACTTAATTGGGCTCCAGTGCCAAGTGAACTGTTTGGCAACAGCTGGTATGTTTGCATAATTTGGACCAGCTCACAGCACAGTGGTTTGTTACACTGCATTTTAGCACTTGGGATTTGGAATTATCCTATTGAGTGCTAATACTGGAAGACAATTAAAAAAACTAACTGGAATTTTGGTGACAGACAAGAAAGAAGGCCAGTACAGGATTCTTTATACATGAATAGTTTGCTATGGCCCAGGGAAAAATACACTATTTTTATCATGATCATTTAATGGATTTTGAATAAGAGTGCTGTGAAGTTTTAGGAAGTGTCTTTCCTAATGCACAGAATACCTTTCAGTTAAGGAAATACTTTTGACTTGTAACTGGATCTTTGTAGGAAGGGGGCAGCTTAAAAGGTAGGTTACCTTTCAATTTATCAGAGTTTACACTGGATTGTGGTTTGTCAATCTCTTTAGAATACAGTCTCTACCTCTGTGCTAACTACCCTTATTCAAAGGCACTACAATTTATCAAAGCTCATTTCTTAATTGTGACCATTACATACTTACGCTTCTTAGTTTATGAAGAACAATCCACTTGTCTGTCCCCTAAAATTACCATGTTCTTACTGGAGAAGGAAAGAACACATAGATATGAATGAAAGTCACAACACACAGGTGTTAGTGGAGAGTCAGATTTTAGCAGATACAGTTCTTGACGATTCCTTCCTCCCTCGTCACGCTCAAACTACTCTCAACTCCCTGTATTGATCTGACTCGGGGGCCATCCTCACAGAAAAAGGCAGAGACCGAGGAGGAGCAAGGCAGCAGAACAGCACAAGTTTGGAGCCTAGTGACAAAGAGTGACTGAGACAGACTAGGAACTGGACAACAGGTTTGGGAAGATGAAAGAGAAATTGCTGCATCTTAGGAGGTGTCTGTGCTCACAAAAGCAGAGCAGCAGTTCCAGAATCTGGAACACCACCTGATACTTTCTTAAACTCTTATTTCTTTTTTGAAAGCCAAAATTTCTAAAGGTAAGAGAAAACCCCTTCCCTTCCTGTACTGTCTGGCAGTATAGAGAATGCTACTGTAAAGTAGTAGCTCAAGTGATAAGCTTTCTAACGGTGCTTGTTGATTATGTCAAAACTCAGATGATTGAATTTGAAGAGGGAGAGGGCAAGGGGTCACTTCACTATTTTGTAAATCCAGACATTTCCCCATTCAAAATTGCATTTAAGAAAGAAGAGAGCCTTATGTTTACGAAGTCAAACATTTGAAACTTAAAAAATACCAGAAATAAAGGTTGCTTGTGTAATCTCAGTTTAGCCCTTTTTTGCTATGGAGGGTACAGTATTGAATTACATCATTACACACGTACTTTTTGCCACAGAGCCACATTTTATCCAGTACACAGAATGGACAATGCCTATGGAACAAATGTATTTTTAATAGTTTTAGTCTTCATCATTGTGGTGAAAAACCTTATTTACTAAACATTACTCCCATTTTCAAATTGAAGAGAAAAATAAAAATGACCTTTTGAAATTTGTTGTTCCTTATTTAAAAAAAAAAAAAGCATTTGTATACATGAACAAAATAGAGCTTCACATGCCTATCTGAGATGACTGGGGACATTACCTACATTACAGAAAGGATCTGAGAAACATCCAAATTAAGGTAAAACCACATAACCTAATATTAAATGTCCAATTTGTTATAACAAAGACCTATCTTTAGGAACATTTCTGCATTACAAGTATATTTGCTATATTGTTAAGGCTTAAGAACAGTTCTGTAATTAGGCCTCAAAATCTCAGCTAGCCACCTAGAAAGAGTGGAACACACATTTAGTTATTGCCTAAAGGACTAGGTCAAGCAATGATTTGTGCAGTTTCTAACACTGAAGTGTTAGACTTCTCAGTCTTACTAATGTTTTTAATTGGGCATGTGCATAGCATCATAGAAGATCTCTTGTTGACCAATTACATTATGCTACCAAAATCTGCTATCCAGAAAAAATTTGAAATAATATCCAGAGACCTCAGTGTAAAAAGTTTGCGGTGTTCTCATTCAAAAGCTCTAAATTAACTTTGCTGTTATTCTGCTTTTCATCAGAATTAGAGTGCATCTCTTCTCTTCGGAAACTAGGAGCTATGAAGATGGATATGTGACTCGATATCTTGAAGCATTATACAAAGGCTTCCTACAATATTCATCAATAAGAAAATAACTCTCAAAACATCCTGTGCAACTAATGGCTACGTTTATGTTACCCTTAAAGAGTGGTCTGGAAACAATCATGAGTGATTTATTTCTGATGCACAGTCCACTTATCCTTGTCTGGCCATCATTCTGACTGACACAATCTGGTTCCTAGGCGAGCTCCTGGCTGAATTAGTGGAGGTCCCTAGCACACCGCTGTTCATTGGTCATTACTCAGGTTTTGCTGCCTGAAGAGGAAATAAATCTAGCCTCAAGGGTCTAGGCAAAAAAAATTAACTAAAGTACTTAATGGCTGAGTAGATTCCTGAAGTTGTTCACAGTTGTCAGCCTCCTGTCCCAAGTATCTTCCATGGGTTTGTGGGCTTCGTGGCCAGGTCCTGATTAGCAGTTACTGAGTATCAATAACATCAGCATCATCAGTGAAAGACCATCAATAATGTTGGCCATCTGTTACCTTTTGAGTATGACCTGTAAGTTTCTTTCTTACTGTGAGAGCTTTACAAGAATGCTTCTTAAAATCATCAGCCTTAGCTTCCTTACGAATGAGACTCCAGATCAACAGCTACCTCAGAAGGTAAAAATGAATATGGTTGAGCAAAGTACTAGATAAATGACATCCAGATGCAAGGGCCACAGGAAAAAATTGGCTTTACTGTTACCACAGATTATGAATCACCTATCTAGCAGTATACAAGACATGAATCCAAATCAGAACCCAGATATAATGTTCTGCCTTCAGGACAGGCAGAGGTCAGTGATCTCACTAAATCGGGGGTTCCTCACAGTTTGAGTACGACAGAAAAGTGTTTCCAACAGGTTTTAAACACTAAGAGAATACAAGATGAGGCTAGCATGCCAAATCCCTCTAAGGCTACAAATTCAGAAGGTCGTATTTCCTTTCCCTGAATGCTTTTGATATTAGAGAATTAGTATATATTCAACAACAAAATTAGACAGAAGTTTAACGCACAAACCAACCCCCCACCTAGTGTTAGTTGTAAATGTGCCCCATATAAGTTTTACTTCTGTTTTGTGTAGGTTTGTGAGTTTAGCAGTTAAATATTGCACTGCTGCTCAAAAATGCTTGAAATAATACAGATTCAGGACCCAAAAATATATCACAGGAATCTGTTTGAAAAAATGCAAATGAAGAATGCAGATTTTTGCACCTGGAGCTCATCAATTCTGGGATGCCAGAGAGACTTTAGTATTTGGATTACTAAGAAAACTGTAGAAGATTTGGATATTTTAATACATCATGAATCTTAAAGAAATACAAATCAAATATTTCAGTACTGTGAATATTAGTATTTTGGTTTTGGACATATTATTAAAGATGTAAATACTATTAAAAACATAATATTGACAAAGATTAAGTGCTTTTCTTCAGATGAGCAGATATACAGAAAAACATGCATGGAAAACATTCCCACCATCCCTGAAACATAAATTAATGTAATTAAAAAAGAGGAGCATACTTGTAATTCTGAGTACACCAATGGCATTGGAATTCTGCAACCTGCTTACATTTTTACCTTGAGCAAGTAATTTAACCTCCCTCCCTTCTTAGTCTTCCTGTTAGTAAAACAGGAATAGCTCACTTCAAAAACATGTTGCAAACATTATCAAGAAGAAATTTTTTCACAATTATTGAGGTGGGTAAGGTACTGTCAGTATATAGTAAAACAGTGAGTGGCTCTGTGACAACCCGGCAATCATGAAATTGAAGATTCAGCATTGTTAATATAGTGAGATTAGAAAGGTCATAACACTGCAAGCTGGCATTATTTTCGTATTTGGCATCAGGAAAGATTGCCTCCATAGCACATTTGCCTAGCTGAATATTGATTTGGCTTCTCTGATTACAAACAGAACCTAAACTGATTAGAAAACAATTAGGAGTAAATCTATACGAAAGGGTTTCTTTTTTCTCTTTTTTCTTCTCGGCCAGTTAACTTGATGTGGCATGAATGAATTTGACTGTGACTTTGCCACTGACTTGCAAAAGCAGGCAACAAGACCATAAGTTATCATTGCCAATTCAAGTACGAACTATGAAAATAAAAGCCTTTATTCATTCTATTTCTCAGGCATGAAAACTTCTGCCATCTTTAGTTGCCTTACAACGGAATACAAAAAACCTAGCTATGGTTTATTAAAAAAATACTCCCTTACTACATCTGACCTTTGTGCAGTCTTGCTGAAGCTCTACTGCTTAATGCAGTGTCTTGTTTGTCCCTTTAATTGCTCGCTTAAATACTAACATAACAGTCTAATGGAAAAGTTGCTGTGGATTCACAATAACTGCCTGATCTGAAAAAGAGTCTAATAATGATGAAGACTAAAAAAAGATTTGCTTTTAAATTTTATCACCAGGAACTAATGCTTAGTGCTGTTCCACTCACAGTTTGTATGTACTCCTGTGCTACAAGAACAGTTTCTCTGGACAAATATTTTTTTGTTGTTCTGTGAACAGCAAAACTAACAAAATCTGGGTTTGTACAGATTTGTACACTATGTTCCTGAACTCACCCCCTGCTCCACATAACTCTCATGTTTTTACCATGCCTCCCTCACTTTTACACTTTTACTGCCTCCCTCACATCCTGTATCTGCAGTTATACAACATTCAAGCTATACCAGGGATGACTCATCATCTCTAACTACTATATATATAATCAGAATAGATAAGAATATGTGTATGTATAACTATACATAACTGTATATATCAGAATATTTAATATTCTATTTAAGAATCTGCATATATCAGAACAGTAGAATTCAACCTACTTAGCTTTCTTGTGGAAGTTAGTACAGCTAAAGATTTCTCACAAAACTTGTAGGAACTTCAAGTCTTTGGAAACACTGCTCATTTATAAAAGTTGAAATTGCAAGGAAGGCAACAAACACAAAAAGAAACAGCCTAATATTAAAAGCCATGCTATAGATACACATGTAAAATATCTGGTTTATTCTGCTGTTATGGCTCAAAACAGACACAAACTCAGACAAACTAGTCTGTTACAAGATGACATTGCAGCTGCTACTTACCGCCAGGCTGTAAATGCTATGTACCATTACCTAGATATTTGGCACCAATATTGCCTTTAACTTGACTAACTGCTAAGTTATACTGCTGCAACTGAGATAACAAAAGGCAACTGAAATCCTTAGGTTGCTATGTGAAGGAGCTACTAGCAGCTAGCTCTCAATCCTTCTCCTTCCTTTGTTACTATTTAGACATTACTTTATTAGAGGTTATCTTGCCAGGAGGGCTCAACGGTTCTCATGATGTCAAGGACTGAAGAATAACTTTGGAGAGCGAATAAGATGGGTAATTCTGTCTCTCTAGTCCAGAAGAATTTTAAAAAAAAATATTTGGCATGCTAGGAGGGCTCTTCAGGAGACACAAGAAACTAAAGATCCTAAAGAGCCCACTACTTTATAACTTGATTATTGAAGAAAAAAACCCCATCTGATCACTTATGGATTTTAAATCTAAATACCTGTTAGATCAGCTCTCTACTTGTCATGGGTCAGCTTTTTACCCTGTATTTTCTCCATAAGTTGGTAAGAACAGCTTTCAGGTGTTATGAAAAGCTGGTAGCTTTTGCATAGCTAACACTTTAAACTGGTTCCCTCAAAAAGCTGGACTCACAGTCTCAGCTGCAGTAAACCAGGATATGACCTCCACATGTCACACATTCTTGTATGCAAAGAAGGAAGAGGGCTCTCAAGTTTCACGTTTGGCAACGTAAGTATTTTTAGATTAAAAGTACTTTGTAATTACTATCTTGTTAGAGCTTTAGGTAATGTTTATGCTGTGATGAAAGACCTTTCTTGCTGTTTGATTGAAGAAACATTTGTTGCACGGGAAGCTTAGATTTGTGATGTCCTTGGTTGTTTCTTTATGTTCCTAGATTTTATGGGTGATATAAGTACATAACTGGCACTTAGCAACCTTGAACAATCCTCAAGACAAAGTGTTAGCTTGTTATTATAGACAAGGGTCCCTTATTCCTTTTGCCCCTTTTGACTAGCATTTATTCATTGTGCCTCTGTGTAATGTATCCCTAAAGCTACCAAAGTAGGCTTTCTAGACCATCTCCCTATGTAAGCCACTGTTTTTTTTCTCCTTTTAATTCTGATTTTCTAAAACAAACATCTCCAAACCACATTCTTGATCACTACTGAGAGTCATTCACAGAACAAAGTTCAGTCACACTACAAACAATTTTCTTTATTGCTGCTTTTCTAACGTGGAAGAAAAGTGAGACAGCATTGAATTCAATATATGCTAGAGGTATTTAGAAATGAGAGGCCAAGATTTCTTGAAGTTACAGTACTCTAAACCACTACTGGCAAACGTTCTTTGGACCAATGCTTCTTCAATTCTCGCAGAGTATGCAGCTCTGAAAAAAGGGAAAGAACAAGGCCAAGAAAGAAGCGGCATTCCTGGCTGTTGCAAATAACTTAGGATGATAACTCACAGAATCGAGGGAGGAGCATACTGGGGAAAAAGGAGAGACAGGAAACATTAACGTTTTTGTGATTTAGGTGGATTAGTCCATTACCTTGAAGATTTAAATTTTCCACTGATCATGGAGAAAAATGTAAGCTATTTTGACTGAAAGAAAACACAGTCACAATGAATTGTTACTTAAGGATAACGGTAGCACTGCAACATGTGTTCCATAAATAAAGTATTCTCTAATTAAACAAAGACATTTCATTCCTCCTACTAAACACAGAATAGGAAGTAGACAAAAAAATTGCTTGTCCTCTTCTAACCTCAACCTAGATCTGAAGCGTACATGTAACCTAAACCCCTAATCAACATAATGCAGTCAGAAAGTGCTGACACAGAACACTGGCATGAAAAACTTCTCTTGGCCTTTTAGGTTGTCCAGATTTAAAGGCAACAGATGACACATTCCTTCCTTTGTAACTAATAACAGTTTTCTTGAATGATTTTAAACCTACGTAGAAGTATTCTTCCTCTGTCATGCAGTTTGTCCCTCAACTGCAAGGCAAACGCTCTGAGTGGTGATTGTGAATATTTAGACATAAAAGCATAGGGGCAAAACAGAAGCATCTCACTATCTTAACTGCTATTTCTATAAGGTGAGCTCAGGCAGGCAAACACCATTTTTCAGCCTCAGATAATTATGGTGCAGGTCCTGCTGCATTACAGTGTGGTTCTAGTGCTCTTCCAGAACTTATTTTTTGCGAAAATGTCACTGAAATGGCAAAAAGCAAAGCAGAATAAAAACACTTACAGGATCCTTTTTTTAAAACTAGTTAGATGAACACTCAAGCTTTAAATATTTCTAAGCTTAAATATTTTTTCCTTTTGGTTCACCTCTCAGAATGGTGTCACATATATTTGGGATATATATCCCTTGGTCACGCTATGCTCTTCTCATGCTGGTTTTCAGAATATAAGAGGTGGTGGTTGTTGAAAGGATTCTAACCAGGACTAAAAGCATAGCCTGAAGTGAACATACTACACACTTTAGCATGCTAAGTTTGCTGCTATATACTGTCAGCCACTTCTAGAAAGGCTTAATAGTAACTACAACATCTGCAGTAAAGACTTCATTGAACGTACAGAAATTGTGATGCTCTGATGAACTGGTGTAAAAGCACATCACTATTAAATGTTTTCCATTATATTTCAGGTTGAAACGAGAATAGCATTACTTCTTTAGATATTTATTGGAGATGTACGAGCAACAGCAGGTTGCCAATGGAACTGGTAATATTTTTGTAAGCATGCGAAAGAACAAGGGGAGGCAGAAGTTTGAATAACTGACGTCCCTACTTTCAGATGTTTGGGTGTGAGATATGTCCTGCAATTTTGCTAAATTTAGCTTGCTGCTTAAGTTTTATTTACTAACAAACCCCAGAGAGGAATTAAAATGTGAACCATTTACAAGGAACTTCTCAATATATCAGAAACTAAGGCTCCTTTTGGTTTATCTACATCTCCTTTCACTTTGTGAACATTCAAGGAAGTCTTGTCTGCTGATTGTTAATCTATACTACATGTTCAATTTCATGTGTGTAGCAGAGAAATATACAAATACTTTATGAAAAAGAATTAAAAAAACCCAAAGAGAAAACATAGCAGCTAATGCAAGTAGAACGGAAAGTCATTATTCCAGACCCTCACAGGGATAGTAAAATGTAGGACTACAGGTGCCAAGGAATTTTTGGATGATGTTTCCAACTTTGCTTACATTATTCTTGGGAAAATGCCTTTGATTTGCCAAAGGGCTCAGTGTTACGAGATGTGATACGAGCTTTACCTCAAAGGGATGCTATAAGGTACTAGATTGCAAAAATTAGATTAACATATAGAATAAGTGATCTTGGCCTAGTTCTGCAGCCTTGAACGTCCATTGACAGCCTCTGTGGAGCAGTACTTGCTTTCTCACAGGGACAATCTGGGCTTTTAAGCTCTTCAATGTATTTGTATCCATGAGATTGCCTCACTACTGAGTTTTGAGGCTTTCTGGGGTAGGCATAACACTGAACTGCAGACTACATATACAGATGTACTTCTGTTCTAATATGAGGATTACCTTCCATAGCTGAACGCAGAATACCAACATTAAGCATTTAGTCCCGTTCTCTCTCCCTCCAAAGCACATAGCTTCTTTGACGGCAATTCTGTACATCTGCCTGATCCCCACAGACACATGGAAGAAGCATTTGTGAATCCCAGTATGGGATTTAGCATTAAGAGACAAATGGCTTTGTGTGTGCACAGCAGTGAATATTGGCAGCAGGCAATGTCTGAGGAGCCAAGAAAATAAATGTTTCATAGCTACCTATTCTTCCTCTCCTTATCTTAAGGACTTTCAGGGACTTTGGATGCTCTGCAGTGTAAGTGATTAGCTAGAAGTCCCAAATACAGCATCTGAGAGGGAAAACATTCAAGTAGCTCACATGCTCTTTCATCACTCAAATAGCTCTTGTATTTGCTGTAGAGCCCAAGTGGTGCTCACCAAATCATATCACTCGATTAGCTGACCATACAGGACACAATACATTTGAAATGCCCTACTAACTGCCAGACTGTGTGGCATATGTGGTCTCTTGAAGTTGACTTCTGCAACTATTCTCTCAGTATCTAAGTAGAGGTGGAAGTTCATAAACTGTTCTAGCCTTTCGGAGTTGTAGCATAGGTTAATAAAACCTGAATAAATCTGCTTACTATAGCTGTTACCCAGAGAGTAGCTACTCTGTGCAGTCTGAAAATCTTGAGGGCAAACAGCCATGGGCAACAGCAAAAGTGCTGAAGAGCCTGATGAAACCTACAGGAAGTGGTATTGCTATTTTAGTATAATGCTTTCCCTCTCCTCATTCAGTAATGGACCTGTGCTGTCTCCCTGCTATGAAGTGTTGTGACCATTTGTGGTTGTTGAAATTACCATAAGGTAACCAAAAGATGTTGTAATATCATAAGCAAAGTTAAGCTCAGGGAGATACACTTGGCACTCTTCCATTTTCCTTCCCACAGCTCAAGGTATCTGTGTTCCTTTGCCTGTTCCATGATACTGCTGTGCAGTACAGCTGACTACACCATCCCCAGACAGCTTTTTTAAGCCTGAATTACCCAAAGTGACCTTCTGAGGGTCCACACAAGGTTTGCCATCTGTGCTCTGAGATAAAGATCAAAGATACTATGCAAGTATTTCATTCATATTGCGCAAAACCTAATTCTGCTTACTTACAAAGAAGTAAGCTAAAAAGAATCACTGAACTGATTCAATACTGCCACAGACATGCCCATAGTTATTGCCAGTTATTGTCTTGAGAGGGAAGAGTCCACATTTATCACACTCTTCCAACATTATCTTTGCTTTTAAAATCTGTGTTCTCAGAAACTCTTCAGTACCCTCACCTTAGCTGAGAAACATGGGACAACTGAGCCATGACATTTTGGAAGAGGTCTAAAAATTCTGGCTTCCTTCTGCCCAGTGCTCTTGACCACTCAGACAAGTACTCATTGGTCATGCTGTATAGAGTGAGTGATGGGGCCTGCGAGCTGAAGCAGGAAGATTGCCTGAAGCACCTGAACAGCCTGTAGGCCTGTTCATACATTTCCCTCTTGGCTGAAGGCAGGATTTTGCTTTTGGATGGCTTTGACGTGTCTGATATTTACAAATCACTTAGTGTAGATTGGCTTCTGGCTGTTCTACTGTACCTAGTCCAATGTAATATGCTGTTCAAATGTATGACCTTGAGCTGAAAGGAATATCTGCCCTCGCTGTACCAAGAGAGAAGTGAGAGTGGGAAACGCACGTGCAGGGAACTGCTCTTTATCCTGAATGCACGCAACAACTCCGGCATGTTTCACAGGCATCTCTGCTTCTACTGCATCTAAAAGTCTGGAGTGAAGGCACCTGGGGCATTTAGGGAGCCTACTCTACCAGCGCCTCCCGGCGGTCAAAAGAGAGTAGAACACAACGTAACTTGCTTTTAACAGCTACATTTTGCTCAGAGAAGAACATAATCAAATCTACTCTCCACAAGCTTTTCTATAGATTATCTCAAACACCTGAGCTGCCCCTTCACCTGACACTTCTGACTGTAGCCTCAGACTAGGAAAAGTGATGCTCAAGACAGAGACTTGTAAAACCTGAAACATGCATGTGCATTCCACCACAACTTGTCGAATCTCATTCAGCACAGACACATTGTCCTGGTTTCGACTGGGATAGAGTTAATTGTCTTCCTAGTAGCTGGTACAGTGCTGTGTTTTCAGTGTGGTATGAGAAGAATGTTGATA
>JAVKLA010000084.1:16948915-16996668 GCA_034782735.1 Sagittarius serpentarius
AGCCAGCTGGCATTGGCTGTAGCGAACACAGGGGAAGCTTCTAGCAACTTTTAAAGAAGCCACCCCTGTGGCCCCTCCACTACCAAAACCTTGCCACGTAAACCCATTACACAGCCATTCCAGATTATATCATCTTTCACAGAGTCTCAGTCATTCATTACCTTTATTTACTAGTTTGGACTGAGTTACCATTTTCTTTACTGATGAATTTAGGCTGCAGGTATCCTAAACAAGGACCAGACATGCCATCCATTAGCATCATCCATGCTGGAAATCTGCCAAAAAGAGAGTCAATGCTGTCTTCTGCACTGGACAAGGACTATAATGCTGAACTAATCCCTGCAGAAGGTTAAAGAGGCTTCCAATCTACAAAAGTGCACTGAGAACCAACATACTATGGGGAACATCTGCTTTTTCAGCTTCTCTGTTATCCTCCCTTAGCAGAGGAACATGCAAGAAATATTTTTTAATTCCCAAGAGTCCATTTGCCACTTCCTTGACTATTCTTGTATACATGCATAACATTGCAGTTACTGCAGTTCCTGTGATTTCCATGTCCCAAGTTTAGCACTAAGAGCGTAAGTCATAACAGAAGGACTTTAGAAAGAGCACTTTGTTACAATTATCCACTGTAATTGATATTTAAAACTATCATGTCACAAAACACATGACTAAATTTACAAAAAACATTTAGTTATGCTTACCAAATCATGCTTATGCCCAGAACCATTTCAGTGACGAGTGTCACAAAGTAGTTGCACACAGGAAGCAAAATATGTGCTCAAGTACAGTAAAACTCATAAGTATGCTTTTTATGGGTATGATGAACTCACTCTCTCACAGCTAGGCTATGCTAGGACTCCTAAAATACCTAACCAAAGACAGCTGACTAGAAGTTGCCTATGCTGATAAAATATCCTATATGCCATGCTAAAAGGATAAATATTGCTGTCACAGGTCCTTTGTACTAGCCCTGCTCTCTCTGTTTTAGCCAGCTAATTCCTATTTTAAAGATAAGCCTCAGCCAGGAAACAAGAACTGTAGCTTCTTTTAACCAACAGACTGAAAAGTCATCCTAGTCCTTCACCCACCCTCAGTGAAAAGAGAAAGAATCAAGGGCAAGCTTACATTTTCAGGTAGACTCTCTATTTGATCTTTTCTCCCACTCAGTCTCTCTGTCCATATCTGATTGTTCCACTGCTGCTGGATGCCCACACTCATTGCATTTCATGGTTCTCATGCTGTCTGACATTCCTCGTTTCTTGCTCTTAACCTCTTTCTCATAGCAGTCTTTTGCTGTTGTTTTTCCATTTCCCACTTCTCTCCAGCTGCCCATTTCTTCTTTGCAGTGTAGTTTGATATTAAAAATTTTTTTTTTGGAACACAAAAACCTTCCCTGAATACAACCAGTTTGGTCAATGTTAGCAATACAGGGGACTCAAATCTCCAGGGAGGAAAGTGATTCCAGCTTCTTTCCCAATAACCTAGGAAATGTAATATCCTCCACCAGTACCTACAGTAATGCTGCAAGCTTCTGCTGCTGGTTCAGTATGCAAGTGTAAATAAACACAATTTACAGAATTACACTTCAGATACTATCAAGTAACCTGGGTAAATACTATAACAAAATATTTATATTTTATGTTTGTTTAACCCTGCTATGCTCTTGCAATATGCTTGGAAAAGTCCTTTGTCTGTTTCCTTATATGGTCCAGTGAATATACTGGTAGCAACACATCTTTCAATATTCCTGTCTTGTGTGTGCTCCGCTTCGGCCTTGCTGCCTGCATTTACCTAAGTCCTTTAGCGTGGGGCACCAACAAGCAGGTCTGACTCCAGGCTGTAGAAAAGCAGCAGCTTCTACCCTGCCTCTCACTACATCATCTCCTTGGGCTGTTATATGTAGCTACAGCTACAAGGATGGGTGGAAATTACACTTCCAGCAGCATTAGAGCAGGGTAACTTGAGAGGATACTGGAAAATAGCCTAAGCTCCCTTTTTGGTTCAGCCACATTGAAACAGCTTTGTTGGTTATTGTCTCTAAGTAAGGGTAACAGTAATCCAGTTTCCCTACTCCACTTCTCTCCTGAGATTCTCCAGACTTAAAACTCAGTTGAATCTCAACCCCGAGGTCCAGGGAAGAGCGGACCACAGGCGCGCCCTTGCCCCGGTGGGCCAAGAGATGGCAGCAGAGAGCCCCGCCGGCAGCCGCGGCGCCGCCGCCGCCGCCGCCGCTCGCCGCCGCGCTCCGGGGGCCGCACAAGCCCCGCTGCCACCGCACGAACCCTCTGGCACTTTGGCTTATTCTTTTCAGATCGATCTGAGAAGGTCTAGATGCGTTTTGAATTTAAAGCTGTTAGGGAAAATCATCTTAAAGTGATCTGAAAAAAAAATCTCACCTCAGTAACTGGCTTGTAAAGACACCATCACTCACCCCCTGGAAGGATCCCGAGGCTCTTCTCTTTCCTGAATTTTTTATCTTGCAAGAGAGGAACTATAGGAACGACCAGGACTAGCTCCTTCAGCTAGCGAAAAGTCCTGGAACATGCCAGAACTGTACAGGGAACTGGACAAAAAGTAGCTCCTTGAACACTGCAACAGCCACCCTGCTGGTAAGTGATGCCTCAGCGCTGCAGGGAGCTCCACCAGCCCTGTCAGCGCGGCAGACAAAGCTTCGGTGCACTCCCCTAACATTAAGACAAGTCCTACATTCCCATAGTTTGGCTCCTCAACACATTTCTAGTCCTGTTATTTTTTGCTTGGGAAAACAGTTCATTGTCCTGCTCTGGTAAGGAAGTCAGATGACTTCTTCATTTTATTTGCTCAGCAGCCGATAATGCCTGTCACACCAAAGCATGTGCTTTGGGTGGTTCCTCTATCTGAACTGCATTCACTGTTAGAGGAAGCACATGGGACACAGTATGTGAAGTTTTCATTCACATCTTGATACAGAACAGGCTTGTGCCCATATGTTTCTAGCTACAAGGCTAGGAAGAGTCACTGGTCCAACCTTCCACGTGCTTTGGGGGTTGAGTACGTGCTTGGGGAACAAATCCTCTCATTCCTAAAGCACAAAAATGAAGACATAAGCATGGAAGAACTAGGAGGCATCTTTTGCATGACCAGTTGCCTCCACATTCCTGAATAATCACATTTATGGGAAATTTGGTTTTCTTACATCAGCTGTGGCACCAGTTGATATAATGGAAAGACATCATAAAGGATATAAATGACATTAGGATCTGGAACATTGCTGCTGTTAAATTAGTAATTGTACTTTCTTACACAACGTGGTGACTTTATGCCATGCATGAAAGAGCATAGCATCTCTGCCGTTAGCATGAGCTCTTACTGCTCTGATAGCTGGACTAACAGCTGTGTTAGGTACTTTTATTTGTTTTACTTGTGTTAATGAATACTTTTAACAGATGAAGAAATAAGCTTTTCTATACTACTCGGTAGGGCCAGCCATACTCTGTGTTTCTGTATCACCTTGCACAATAGGTTCCCAACATGGTTAACTCCTGGGATTGACTTCTAATGGGTAAGATTTTTCAGTAGTTTGAAGAATTACCATGAAAGGGTTTGCTTCATTTATCAGTCTTCTAGACTGACCGTTCCCCATGGATGTAATACAGGGTAAAGAACTGGGACCAACTCTTAAGTAAGAGGCCATACATATTTCAGAGTGGCTGGAAAGCTCTGGGTACCAAAGAACACTACCTGGGACCATGGGAACTTTTAACCTTCCCAAAGGTCAAACAAGATGAACATTAATCTGAACAGCTGTATAAAACTATCAGTCTCACCATGTGAATCTATTAATTTCCTCCAGACTTGTCAAAACATTGATATTGCAGGCTGTTTCTTCTCTGATTACACACAAATCTCCAGCTGTGTTAGTCCCCAATTCTGACTTGGGTAAGATAAAGGTGAACATCATTATTTATCCCTGCATGAAACAGGTACATACTTTTTCTACAGAGCTGGACTTCTACAGGACAATGGAAAATGGAAAATGAAAAAAAGTTTGGTTTTTTTTGTTTCCAGGCCACTTAACCCATTTTTCATTTTGATTCCATTTTATGAGCCTACGTGCCCTCACACACATGCCAACACACCGTCTCTCTCTTTTTATCCAACTGTCACAATCCAGTGTTGCAAGACACTGACCTGTGATTGTATCCAAGGTCTGCTCTTGCAGTTTTACTGTCTTTGTTGATCCGCCATCATAGCCAGTATAAATTGCCTCTTGTTTTGAGAGGATCCAACATCAAAGGTTTAATTCTGTCACACATCATTCTCATGAACCGGTAAGAGTGAGGTTGTGCATAACAGACTCCAGAAGTTTCTGCAAGATGCAGATGAGGTGAATATTCTAGTTAGGATAGTACCACATAGATTATTTTCTAACAAGTCTTCCTTTGGGAACTGCAACCCTATTTAGACTTCTAAAGACTTGTCATCGAGTATAAGACTTTGAAATCTTGAAAAAATGAATCTAAAAATAATACCTCAAAAGTCATAGATGCAAAAGTAATATAAAGTTAAGAGATGCAAACCCTGTAGAAATCAAGCTATTATAATGCCAGGATAATTATCAATCCTTTCTGGAAGTCTTTAAATGGATTATCAAGCACAACTGGTTTTTTTATTACTATCTTCAGTGATACTTTAATATCCTTGAGTCGCCCTCAAATAAAGGCACTGTTTGATTTATGAGGATTAAAAATCTCTTGATTAATGGTATTGTAGGGGTTTCACAATAAATGTAACAGCATGTTGCCCAGGAATAAAAAGCAGAACCTCATTCACACTCCCAGATGAGAGTTACCATTACCTTTTAGCCATCAGACTGGGCAAAATGATGAACTCCTGTAATGAACAGGTGAATTGGGTCAAATCAATTAGCAGATAAGCTTTTATTTAAAAGGGGGTTTAAAGGTTCTCATGAAAGGGAAGATAAAGCTTTTTCTGTCAGATACGGCAGTCTATTTGAAAGAGGTTTCACCAAGAGGAACACTGCACTGAGGCTGGGTGGTGTGTACTATCAGTTTTTACCCCTGCTAATGCAAAAAAGGATTCGTTTCTTCATGTTACCCTAACCAGGGCAACTCACCACAGCCCTACAGGGACTGAATGTTACTGGAGTGGTAGGATCCTGGTAACTGGACAGAGTAAGACTGAGAAAACAAGACACAGTAATGGTTGGAAACTTGGAGATAACAGGAGTGTAGACAGAAACACAAAATTGTTCTTTATAAAAAAAGCACAAACCTTATCTTGTAGTAAAACATGCACTGCAGGGTGTGTGTACACACATAATTCAATTCATGCTTCCTACCCAAGAGCATTATTAAGAAAGGTACAAGGACAAGAACTGCAAACCATTCTGCAGAAGCAGCTTACAATTTCCCACAGCATGTTTTAATATGCTCTTAGTTCATGTGATCTAGCTTGTTGCTTCTTATTGGATATGCTTTGTTTGCTTTAATTACTTCCACAAATTGTCAAGATGTTAAATTTATTTTTCTAGCCTAGTTTATATAAAACTCCTTTGTCCAAGGGATTGTCACAGAGGACTTTGCTTGTTGTATTTCTTACTGAAAATTTATTCTTGTTTTATTCTGAAAAACATTGATAGGAAAGCTAAAAATACCTGCAAGATAGTTAGCAAGAGAGCCTTATTTGTAATAAATGCAACAACATACTTAGAACTGAAACTTACCTATCACATTCAGCAGCCACACAATCAAAACTTGAAGGATAACCTACCCAAAACCCACAGTTACCAACCTAGAACATATGCAAGTTCTAATTCTCTTGAAAAGAGGGATTTAGTAGCCTAAAAAGTTGTATTCCAGTTCAGCAATTTTAGAGTGACACTCAAAAGGATTACATAGAACTGAACTATACTTATGCTTAAGTGCTCTTAGGACCAGGTCACAAAACTTTACTTTACCTTTTGTGTTTCTGCAAAGAGCTTGATCTATACTCAAGCTTTGGTTTCTGGAAGATCTTTCCAGGCTTGCTCTTAGAACTATTGTTCTTTTCCCTGGATAAAACAGTTTGAGTTTCATATTCTTCTCATTATTCTTCCTAGTAAGTGACACAGAACAAGATCGGTGATCAGCCTGAACCCTGAGAAGAAATAGTTTACATCTATTTCAAAAGTATTTCACCTGCATCTTTATCTTTTTAATCTTTTATCATCATATAGAAAAAACATGTTATCCAAAATCATACCTGAGCTGTCCAAAAAACATCACTAACTCGTGTCTGACAAATCAGGAGCATGGCCAATGAAAGCATGAGTCCTCACCCAGCCCTTCCTTTGTCTACGCTACACACTTTCCAGTATTTCCACTGCACCTAGGCTTTCTATGATTATAGAGACGGGAAAAAGAATTAGATGAACATTGTTACCTCCCAGTTCTATGATGATTCTTGAACTATTTGGGAGATAGTCCTTGATGTCAAGAGCTGGGGCATAATCAGATTACATTTTATTTTATGTACATTTCCAGCATTTGTAGTTTTGGAAAAAAGCTTGAAGTTGTTGACATGCAGAATAATTTAAAAGTCAGGCAAATAAATCTCCCATTTGGAATTCTGAACTTTTAAAACAATCTCAAAATTTTTGCAGGAGCTTTCCAAGAAATACAAGGACTTCAGTGGAGGATGGCCTTTGGAAAACTCTAATCAATGGTCAACATGTGATACACAAAAATTACGCTTGTTTCGGCTCCTTCCACTGTTAACCAACCCCCGCCCCGCCCCGTCATTCAAAATGCTTTCAAGTACCACAATTCGGTAGCCCTACTGCACACCCAGAATCTCAGCTCTCACCACAAGAATCGCATTGTATAACTATCACTCACTTAACGAACTGTTATACTTTTTGTCATATCAGCAGTTTGTGATGTTAATTAAATGCACATTTACATATCTCAAACTATTTACATTTATTTTTTGATGTGACAGTAATTCAATCTTCTGCATGAATTGAGTCTTGTCTGCCTGTGTTGTCTTTTCAAAATCTTTTTCCTCAGCTATCTGGTCACTCAACCCTAAAACAAGGTCTTGAAATACTATCATGAGCTGTCATACTACATGCTGTAAAGATTATTTTCACGATTTGATTAGACAACACGCTGATTTATTTCTCATGTAATTTAAATATTGTGACCAACTCACTGATAGAGTTCCAAACAGAATAATGTTGAAGAAGTGATAAAATGAGGAAAAACTGTTTAATTTCATCCTGGTTCATTACATAGTATTTAGCTTTTACTGATTCTTACATTAAGTACAGCATCCTAAAAGCTGGCCCTGGTAAAGACTGGGGAATGGATAGACTTCTGTTTTTCTAATGCTGCATGCAGTTTTTAAAAGGCCTGGATCTCATGGTGTGGTAAGGAAAAGATAATGTGAAGTTCGCCCTGCAGTAGAAGCCCTGAAGTATCTCCACTGGCACAGTGAGATAATTTTATGTGTTTAGGCAGAAAAACATTTCTCTCAAGCTTGTGTGAGGGGAGATAACACAAGAAGTGTAAAAGAACAGCAAACATTTTTCCAGAATAAGCTAGAATGGAAGATATGCCAGCTGCACAGTAGCTCAGTATATGTCAGTGTTGGAAGTTGAATTTTGTCTCCACTTACTATCTGTATAAAGTTGACCTGCTCTCCCTTTACAAGGAAATGACATTTACGCTATTCATCTAGTTATTTCATCCAAATACTAGCACATCAAAGTTTAAGTGATGACTTGCTCTTAAGCATGATGAACAGGAAAGCAACACAGTACCAATTCCTGTTGACATGGTATAGACAGATCTCTACATATCCATCAAATTTAATACGAATGCGTTTTCACAGGCTGTCCTGTTAAATGTCTGGATCTCAAATCATATAGTTCAGAGCAGGTGCTATCTTGGGAAGCTAATACAGTAACAGAGTAAAACTGTTTGGAAACTAATGCTGTTACAAATACTTAAGGTTATTCAAAGTTTGTCTCTATCTGCAATTCATTACAAGCAGCACTTCTTACAAAGAAAACAAAATAGAATATTTAATCATAAAATAATACCCTAGACCAGCTTAAGGCTACACATATCAATGCTCCATTCAACAAACAGCTCGTGCATTGAACAGTTTTGCTGTTTTTTCACAAATTTACATTTGGATTGTCTAGGAATTAGAATGAATATTAGACCATTTGCACACAGGAAGGGCCAGGAAAAGTACCAAAACTAACAGAGAAATAAAAAGAGACAGAAACAGTATGTGTGACTCAGCACCACCACTAGCAAGTAGTAGAAATAACTGTAACATCTGAGGTGACTCATGAGATTTCACAGCAGATATTCACAATGAAACTATAGAGAGAATCCAAGATGCACCTACTTTGATCTCCTTCAAAAAGGTTTTCTTATAAGGTATTAAAAGGTTAATGATACAGTGATACATTATAGCAGAAACTGAATTGTTCTGTGCAATGGGACTGTTCATTGACATACTCTTTTTACAGCCTAGGTTGCAGTAAAGCCAAGTATGCAACTATGTATTACTTCCATGCAACAGATTCTTTCCTGTGTTTCTATCCAAATACAGATTATTGGATTATTGCTATTGATTCCTGGAAAAGAAGGAAAACTGCAAGGAAGCACCACTCAGCTTTTCTAATGAAATACTTAATCTAGTAATTCTAAAAGGCTGTACAAGACTAATGATTCTTCTCGCAGCAATTACGCCTCAGTCTGTTTTGGAAAAGGAGAGGCATATTAACAAAAGTGTCAAATGGCAGGAATTACTTTCCAGACCACTGTGCTCTTATTCTGCTGCAACTCCCTTTAACCGCAAAGAGAATGACAAATTACGCACTACTTCTGCTCTCTGCCTTCACATTCACAACACATTTAGAAACTAGTTTTGCAAGTTATTTGTAAGACCTGGTGCAAGCTTACAATACTTGTAGTAATATCCTACTTCCCTAGCATCCTTTTTGTTCCTCATGCTTAGAACCTACAGAACATTTTTCTTACCAAAGCATAAGAAGCAAATGACAAAAAGGAATAATTCCTTAATTTTGTTTAGGCTGAATCTATATTCCTGTTCTCACTAGCTATGCTGATTTTTCTTAACACCCCCTCCAACTGTTATAAATAATAAAACATAAGAATCTAAATCTTTCCTGTCTTTCTTTTGTCTTTTACTTCCACTTTAGTTATGTTTAAATACTTCTAACTCCCAATCAGAAACTCATTATTCAACATAAAGTCATGCTAATGTCAATGAGCTTCAGATCAAACTTCTAATGTTAACAAAGCAATCAAAGAACTAATAATTTTGCCCCACTTTTTAAGTTAAATGTCAAATAATTTTTAGCTGATTAAAAAATTTGAGTGTCAGGCTAGTGCCACAGGCTCCATCCTGTTCGATTTAAGCATCTATAAAAACATGTTTTTAAAGAAAAACTTTCCATTAAGACCCCGACACCAAATCCGTAGACTTCGGTGAAAACTTTCACACTGACTTTAATAGACTTTGGACAAAGGCCTTATAACTTGAAGAGCTCTGTTACAAACGGTTCTGTCCAGGGCTATCTGCCAGCATAATTCAGATGTGAAAAAGGTTGCAGCTTGAGAAAACTGACCTTGCTTGTTGGCAAAGCCTGAGAAGAACTGCCTTAAAGAAGGAAAATAAGAGTGCTTTGTGCCTTCGCCCTTGCTTATTGTAGGAGAATGAAAAGTGGATGTTGGTAAGAAGAAATAGGTCAGCCAACATCCAACTAATTCCTTTTATTTTTCCTATCTTTGATGTACAGTTTAAATGGAACTTCCTCCCCTTTTTTAAAGGCTCAATAGATCAACGTATATATACACATATTCCAAGATGCCACTAAAAACTATTTCCTAATCATATCTGATACCATTGTGTGCCAACCAGTAAGAAAAAATCAGTAACATGCTTCCAACAATAAAAAAGTTCAGGTATTTTCTTCCCTTCACCGTTGCTCGCCTAGAACATGAGCCCAATTCACACCTACCTGGAATAGCCATAAACTTCAACAGACACACACAGTTTGCTAGAAACCTGTATTAGGACTGCCATCACTGCCTCGCTATGCTAGGGTCCTATAAATGATGTAACTGGAAAGAATACCTTCCTCAAGGTTAGTACTAAGGACAGGGTTGTTGGGAAAAGAAAGCTTGCTCTTTTGGCAGATGAGCTGGAAACAATTTCCAGTTCATCTAGGTCTCTCGTCTTTGTCCAACACCTTAAAGAAATAGATTATTTCCTTTTAAAAATCAAACAGGTGCTCCCCTCCCCCCCCCCCCCCTTAAATCATTGTATTAGATTGATTTAGACACAGCCTTTATTAGATGCATGGGAAATTTAGAGGCATTAGCTGATGACCATGGATATTGTGCTATATACCACAAAACAAACGTTCTTGGTGTTCACTTCAGTGACTGGTAGAAGCTCTGATGACAAAACCATAGGTTTTGTTGCTGCTTGGGAGTTTAATGCTTGAACACTTGTTGCCAAAATTATTTGCAACTAGAATTCCTGGTGACAGTTACATTCCTAGGGGTATTTCACTGTCAATGTAGATCTCCAGTTGAAGAGATGGATATATGACAAGCAAATCACTTCATTACTCTGAAAATACACCGCCAGTCATTTTAATACAGTAGTAAGTTGCATTTGGCTTGCAAGGGTCTCATCAGCAAGGAAATAGTCATTCAGTGTGGGTGCACAGCCTCCTATAAATACTGGAAACTACACACAGTATTTGTATTATCACTGCCTTCCCTGATGTGCTGGGTATACAATAATTCTTTCTAGTTCAGATCTACTATTCAGCCTGTGTCTTCTTGACCTTTTCACAGCCAAGAAAGGCCCTTTTCAGCCCTTTGCAGCATTGAAGCATTGAACTATTTCAGTAGTGTAAAATGGCCACAGGGAGTTATGTCTGTGGACTTCTCCAATTGGTTCTTTTCTCTTTCAAAAAGGAATAAAAGGGAAAAGCTAGCATACGATTCAAGCACATATCTGGTGGTTAGCTGATGCAATGAGTTTTTAGGGAATTCACTGATGAGCATTTCGGGGTGGTTAAATACACTGTTTCTATAGCTGCCTGCCAGGATATGGATTTTCACTGATGCAGTTGGTAAAGCAATGGATGACTTAACTCAGATCTTATTTCACAAAAAGTCAACTAGTTACGCCCATCACATGTTTTTTAAAGGAACCATTTCTCACCTTGTGCTTGCTGGTAATTTGTTCCAGAGATTGCAGTATGGACAAAGAGCTTATCCTTTCTTTCTATAAGATTTTCCAGAGTTTAATCCCGCCGTTTGATATTTCCCTGCCTACTATACCAGCCTTGCTTTGACCAGCATTTTTTCTTCATGCCAGAATAGACACTTGCCTTTCACAGCACTAGGAAGTACAAAATCATTTGAGCTACACAAATTCGTACCCTAGAAGACTTACGTCACATTGAAGGCTGAGATGCAATGAGAGCAATTCGGATGGACAGCATCGTGGTAAGAGTCTTCTGTCATCTGTGTTTGGAAGTAGGGGTCAAGCCTCAACAATGTGAATGCAAGTCTTGCCTGCTAGCATATTTTCTGTAATTTTCCATGGTCTACCACAAGGTGTTGGTGGTCCACGCTGTTTTGGCTTCACCTCCTTCCAGTGAGGAACAGAAGCAGCATAGACTCTACAGAATTACAAATCTGAGTTAGCACTTGCATCAAGAAGCTGCAATGAGCTGAATATGGAAACAGCATGAATACAAGAAGCTGGCAAGAGTGGAAGATAGTGAAAGGAATGGTGGTTTGCTAATACAAAGAGAAGAATGAGAAAGAAAGCAAGAGGATGGCACAGGTAAATAGCATCATAAAAGGGGCCAAGTATCTTGAGCTGCCCCCCTCTTCCTTATGATTCCTCTTGGGTTGCTTCTTTTTGTCTGTGTAAACAGGTAACAGAAAATGATTTCCTTATGCTTGTATGGAGCTGGCCTGTGACTGGAGAAATTCCCATGACAATAACAGTAAAGCAAGTGGCCGTTTCATAAGGGCTGATGTGAATCATTGTAAGTCCAAACAGTCCTTTTATTCTGTTTGCAAAGTGCTTCACACAATAGGCTTGTCCACAGTCAAGATCCTAGATATTGGAGTAAAATAAAGGATAGTCAATAGGGTTTCATTGATAGTAGAGATCCATTAGTATAAAAGCAGCTGCAAAATCAGATACTAGTTTTGTCAAAAGCACAGTGAAGACATCACATACTGGGATTAACAGTCTTCTGAAGACTGAGCTATTCTTTTCAGCATTTGAAACAGTCCTCCAACTCATGAGATCCTTAGAACAAGTTATTCGCCTTACAAAAAAGACACTACTAAAGAGACACTAGCAGCCTCCGCAAAACATTATTAGAAAAAACAACTTTCAGTTGAAGGTTGACTTCACTGCTCAGCAGCATAAACTAAATTCCTCTTGCCAGACTTCTCATAGTTACATCTTTTAACAACAGCATCAAGACAACCTCAAAGCAGAACATTAATCTTAGAATCATAGCAGTCATGAGATCATAGCTTTTACAGTTTGCCAGCACATACTTTGCCTTGTTGTGCTTTGTTATTCAATTAGAAGATCGGATTTCAAAGACTGAGGAACGTGTAAAGGCCAATGGTAAGTAACAGTCATGCAATTATGGCTTACTAATCGTATTATTAGAACATAATAGGCCAAGCTTCAAATTTAGTACTGTAATTAAAAAATGTCTTTGGTCAGCTAGTAGCAGCAGTGCTACTAGGGTGAGCAAAGGGGACAAGAAGTCTTGACACAAGAGATGCTGCTGCACGTTTCAGACTCCAATCTGGTTTTGAGGCCAATGACTTGTTTACAGCAGGAGCTATATATGGCTGCATTCCAAACACTTGCAGGTACTGTTTGATACAGCTTTCTCACTTCGCCCCTAGAATACCATACAATAAAGGTGTCACGTGGTAACATTAGACTTGGATAGCTCTTGTGATCCTAAAGAGAACACTAACATAAAGAGAAAGAAATACTATCATGCCTGACAGCATCCACCTTTCCCTGATTCATAGCAGACTTAAGCTGGAAATCTCAGGCTTCCAACTAAGGATTTCAAGCAGTTTGCTTGTGCCAGGGAAGTTGCCCAAAAGTCTTCTCAAGGTTGCAATTCTAAAATGCAATGAAAGGAAAGATTTCTTTACAGAATGTACAGGTCTTCAGACAAGAGACCCTCCATACAGTCCTTCAATATCTATCAGTTCCAACAGCCTTGTGTCTTACAGTCTTTTCAAGAGGCAAAGTGCAGGGTGCCAGCTTTCTATTCTTGTGAATGATATCATCCTCAGAAATGTCGAGAGCGCAGGGATGTCTTCACAGCTCCCTGCTACCAACTTACCTATTGATAGAAGCAGAAACAAGGGGTGCTAAGTTGCCTCTGCAGGCAGAGACTAAGAGTTTGGTCAGGTAGATGCTTGTGGTAGTGGTGAACAGAAAGAAGCTTTTGTAAAAAAATGTAAAAAACCCCACATTGAAGTCCAAAGAGCAATGATAAAGAATGTTAAAAGCAGACTGAAGGTTGGCAAGAAAAGCAAAAAAGATTACTTACACATCTAGATTGTCAGGACATGCTTTCAATATTTTGCAGCAGGGAAGTACTATCTAAACGAATGAATCCTGAGCTACAATCCTGATTTACACGAAGTCCCAAAGGTATCAGTAGAACCTCAGCCATTTGACAGGAGCTCCTCATATGAATAGCATTGAAGAATCAGGATTTTAAGACCATGGAAATAACACACTTGTGCTACCACCATTCTTAAATGTAGTACCAAAACTTCAGCATTTGACTGAACTCCTGGAATACGGGTCTTTTCTGTAAAACTAATGGAAAGTCTCTACTGTAGTCTTAGTCATGACAAGTAATTCTGTTACCTTTTTACAATTATTAAGAATTCAGTTAATAAAGGCCTTATTTCTGAACCCTCTTTTCATTTTTTTGAATCTGAATAAAATAAGAACCTTTAGAAAGTGTGGTAAACAAAAAATAAGTAGTTTCTACTTCCCTCCTATGTACTCTGTCCCCATATATAGCTATATTAAAGATTAGTGTCTACTGAAAATATTTTTCAAAGCACAGTTAAAAAAACCAGTCCATCTCTTAGAATGAAAACCACTCTGACAGAAACCTATGTTACAGTTGCAGCAAAGTCCTATGGGCCCACTTTACTGCACATTACTGTGCTTCTTGGGTGGTGAAGGCACAAGACCATCATAACACCCCTGAGGTAGTCTATTATGATGCAATAAGGCATGCCCTATTGTGTTTTAGTACTCAGATGAACCACACATTTATCAAATTAACACCTCATTCACTTCATTGTATTGAACGTAAGCCATACCATATTTTACAATTCTATAGTGACTCAAGCTACTGTGACTTAAGAGTAAATTACAAAACGGTAGTTTTATATGAAGTTCTATTTTGGCTAAGAAAATATAACTTGGTTTTGCTGGCTATAAGATTTGCAGGTTAAACAGAGTTTCATTAATTCAGTGTTTGAAGTCATCAGGGCCTGTTGAGATAATTTAAGGATTCAGTGTGTAGAAAACAAATTTCCAAAACTGTTTCTGGAGCAGCGAGATGGCACTTTTATGCCTTTCCTTCCCTTTGTGCATAAAACCATTGGATCCTTTATAGTTAACCTTAAAATTGATTAAAAACTAAAATTACAGTGAATAGCAGAATCAAATGTAAATTTTGGAAAAAGTATAATTGAGAATAATAATTACAACTAGGAAACCTAATAGTGCTAAATATGTTAACAAAACTGTATTTGGTAGTACTTTTTTTACTAAAGATTACATAGCCTGAAAGTCTGAATTAACTGGTTAAAACCAACAACAGCTGTAAAATTCTCCACAGCTAAAACAACTTCTGTTTCAGTAGTATCTCAGTTCTACTATGAAATTCATGGCCTAGCAGCGAAGACAGACACTTAAAGAAGGCATCCTTTTTGCATCCATATGCATATCACACTGAATCAGAGTTTTAGCTGCTACTGGGGGGTTTGCTCAGCTGGAAAGTGTGCAACATATTGCAAGGTTTATCCCAGGATTTCCTTTTATATTTAGACTCTTCACCTTATTTGAGTCACAAGTTTTGTTGTCAAGGAACAAAGGTATATCTTGCCAGACACTCCAGTATATGGGTTTTCTTCAGGTAATGAGGACTTTAAAAAAATCATTTGCTAAAACATTTTATTAATACACAGATACTTCATGTTTGTACCTGGGTAATCATATTAAGCAGAATGACATGTCTTCCTAGAAAGCATGGCACACTGGACATGTGACAAAACACTGTGCACGCTACTCAAAACGGAGATTATTTGCTATTTTCCTAGTGTTGCTGAAGGAGTGAATGCCACTGTCCAACGGCCAGGAACTGTGTTCTGCCCATGTATGCTATACAGACCCTTTTTCCAAGTGTGCTCTCCCCAAGGATTAGTCGTCTCCTTACACAATTGTACAGTAGAAAACATTCATACTTTACATAAATACTTTAAGTACATACACTTTACAGTCAATGCTAATTATTATGATTCTCAGGCAAACACTAAGTGAAGAGGGCAGTTTCTCAGCTGATAAAGAGCCTCTGGAGCTGTGTTGTCATCAGCTGAAGTTCTATCCTTGGATCCAGAGAGGGACAAATCTGGAAAAAACGTGAAGGGCCTTTATACAGATGTGTTCTACCTTTCAAATACTTACAATTCAGAAAATGTTTCCTTAGTGTGTATTAAAACCATGAATATTCATTATTGAATTATTTTAAGTCTACTGCAAGATCATAATTAGTAACTGTACAGACCTCTTCCTGAAAAATGAAGGGTTTTGTCTTTCAACACAAGGTAAGTGGTAATTTGCCCTTGAAGCTGGCATTTGCAAAAGTCAATTTTCCTCTGTGGCTAGAAGTTACTGAGCAGAACATGGCAAGATCACTAGTTGACTGCGCTAAATCTCTCAGGTTTCATCCAGCCTTTTGGCCCTCCTCCTGCACATGGACTCAACTATGTTCAAGTCCTGAATAGATCAGCTGTCAAGCTTACATTAAAGATATAAAGCCTAATTAGAAGGAAAGACTAAACTGTTTCATTCTGCAATTCATTCAAATATTTGCCCCTGATGCTCCAGTAGCACCACTGGCCATAGGCAGAAGGACAGCATAGTTCACACTCACCATGCAATCAATCATGCAGCCCCAGTAACCAAGCAGGGGTCTGCCACTGCCAGTTCTGGTGCCTACACATACCTGCTGACCCTTCCCTTTTCTTCCATTCACGCCTGACTCAGTGTCATGCTCTACAAGAGAGGCTTCATCATTTTCTTCCCAGTGTGCAGGCCAGAAAGATTTTTAGCTATGAATTTTCAAAAGTTAACAAACAAAAATGTTGACTTAGCAAAGATTTTATCAGCTTTGCCTTGATTGCTAGAAGGGAATAACTAGCGATAAAAATCATGTGCCTTATTAATATATAAATAAATTATGATAGCAGCCTTTCTATCTCTAGAAGGTTGGCTGAAAAACAGCTTGTCATGGCTGGGTGGCATTTACTTTTCTATCTGTCAATATTTGGAGGATTTTATTACTTTGCAGTACCAAGTTCAAAATGGCTAATGGAAATATTAAAATGGAATTAATCTAACTAAATAAAACTGGTTCTTTGTGTGTTATTCCCTTGGAATTGACTTAATGTGCTTTCTGAAATAAAGCTATGGTGGAAAAATGGGTTATATTTAAGTTTGTATGTTGTTCATTTACTTTCTCTTAGAAACTGTCTTTTCCCAGCAAAGGCAAGCCATAGTGCTCTATAATAACTATACCTCAAATATTTACACGCTGATATACACAGAGGAGAAGGTTAGAAGCGGCCAGAGGGTTCCCAGCTCCACTAACTTACCAAAAATTCTACTTTGGGAAAACAGCAATACTACCGTGGCAACTAATGACCCATGCCAATAACATCACTGTACTGAACTACGTCAATACTACAAAGTTTTGCCAGTCTAACAGTGGTGGCCTAACATGAAAGTTACACACATCTCTTGTCAAGTTAGCTTTGCTGCCTGCAGTGACAGCACAACTTTGTCAGCTGTGGAATAGATGAAGCTTGCATTTTCTGTGGGACGCTCCACCATAGCTAGAATAGTTGCTGTTCAGAGCCATCAATAACAGGAATATTTCTAGGCAATTTATGAAAGAATCATAGAATAAGATAATTAATCACCCTTTACACTTCTTATTACACCATTTTTTAACTTCATACACTGACTTCTATCTTTTTCAAAAGAGTTTAATGAGTTACTTGCAATAAAGAAATACACAACTTTTCAGTTCACTTTAGAAAGCAGAAAACAAAAGACCCAGGAAACTGAACAAAACTTTGAAAGAACGACAAGCACTGACAGCTGAAAGACAGCCTAACTGCAGAATTGGCAAGGAACCAGAAGCTAGGAAACACAAAACATGATCTCATCTTCAAAGCAGGAGCTACTCCAGCCAAGATGATTTAGGGAGCTGGGGGAGGTAGACAGACATGCATCAGATGTCTGCCATAGATCTCCTGTTCCATACACACACACACAGAGGGGTGTGTCTCTGGCAGATCACATGGCTGTTACCAGCAAAGCTCTCTTGTAGCTGTTATCACAGACGTTTAAGTAGTTTCCAAGGGGTGCATAGGCAGAAACAAGACCAACTAATAATGCACATGAAACTTGAAGATGATAAATGACCTTTCCCTTTTAGGCCTCAAAATACACAGGAGGCATTTTACAAGTACATTAAGAGAAAAGGGAATAGGAATACAGTATGGCCCAATTTTCTGAGTTCACACATCTTGCTCTTGCATTGCATTATCCACACAGTTAATTCCAATTCCCTGCCACTTCCTACCTATAGATTCCATGTTAGAAGTGTGTCAGCTTTTCTCTAAATGCTAAGACTCAGTCCTAGTGAAAACACACAAGTGTGGGAGTTTTTGGCACCTTGGAAAGATTCATGACAATTCCTCCTTCCCTTCTGACAGCCTACAAGAAATCTGATTCACTTCTTCATTCTGATCTTTTAAGATACCACTATCAGTATCAGCATCTCAAAGTCTCCACTGTCACCACAGGGAGCCTCCTGCAACTATGCAAATACGTTATTAGTCCACAAGCGATAGATGCAATCCATCTATTTCTAATTTAATAGAGAGAACCGCCCAGGATATTCAAGCCACTGAAGAGGAATGTGGTTGAGACAGAAGGCAGAGTTTATGTGAGCCACACCCCACCTTCTGGCTTCCTTACCTGTTTCTTTTTCCAAATGCCCCAACTTAAAAAAAAAAATCAAGAGGATAAATAGGAGTTGTAACTCCATACAGCTGTAAAGGACAGGTATTCACCGGGCTACATTTTGCAGATTTCCAAGTGGTGGTTCTAGAATCAGGGAGGAATTATCAAGATAGAACTTTATGCATTTCCTAATCTGCTTTAACCTGGTTAAATAATATTCTGTTATTCTCATTTCATAGATGGGAATGTGGACACAGATGAATAGGGATTTATCCAAGGTCCTTTATCACTCAGTGGTAAAACTGCCATTAAAACAAATTGTCACCTTTTCTGTTGTTTTCTGACTACAGAGCCATGTTGTCTCCTGCCGTCATTGTCTTCAATGGAACCCTTTCCACTCTTCCTTTAAAATTTTGTCAGAGCACCAGGCCAACTGACACATACTGGAGGGATCCAAGCACCATGACTCCTTCCAAAAAAGATGGAACAAAAAGGCTGTAACTGACTCACTATGAGATAACATAACATTTTTTTCTCTGGAGACAGTCATGGTGCCAGTACATTACTTCAGATGAGAATAAGGCAAAGCCAGTCATCTTAGTCATTGCTTCATAGGGTGAAACAATCCCAAACCATGTGGATTTCAAATTGTGGCAAATACCAGCAGTGACTTTGAGGACTACAGCATAAATGAGTCATCAATTTAACTAGGGTAGGGGTTCCAGAACTTGGATATAAGAAGCCAAGATGCTCATCCATATCCAAACCCCTTGAAACTTAATGCCAGTTTACAGTTTGTAAGGGTAATAAGGTAACATGATCCTTAGCCTCATTCTGCTTTGTAATTGCTTGCAAAAATATGCAGTTCCTAGAACAAATTAACTTTTTAGCCATAAACATTCTTCTGACCAAATCTCATTGTCAGCACTATAGCACTAACTGGGTGATCTGCCAGGACCGGGCTTATTAATGCATCATCAGTCTTGCTCTTAATTCCTACTTCTTTTTTCAATACCTTGAATTGGTATGCAAAAGATCTCATGGTCTACACTGTTCAGCACAAGATTCAAGACTACATAACACAAATTCACTTGACTGCAGAGTAAAATGCAGTGATTAGTGTTAGTTTTTGTCAACACTCACCCTTGAACATCTCCTGGCAGCATTAGCTCCTCCCATCACTCACTTTTCAGGGGTTTTTGGTTGTCAGTCTACTTACAGAAACACTTTGCCATAGGACTCATCTATAACAGAAGGTTACCTCCAGAATTACACATGCAGTTCTAAGTAAAATCACGAATCATGGCACTTATATCTAGGACTTACATTGGACTGACACTGCCAAAAATGTAACAGCAGATAACGTTATACTATATGCTATTAAATGGTACTAAGATATGGTCACTGCAAGAGACATAAAAGACCTCAATGAAGTTAACATTGAGCCATGCTTCCTCCAGTCTGCAGTTACAAAATAAAGAAGTTACAGGAGTGTTTAGCCTACAGGAAGATTTATATATCAGGTGTGGCGTCATGTTCCAAAATGATTTTTCCACAAACTGATGAAAAATGTGTTGACAGTAATTATTCATAATCCTTCAGTAAATCAGTTTTTTTCCTATAGACTTCTGGGTTGTAATGAACTTGTTCATTCTGAGTGCTCTGATCTTGCAGATTGAAACGTGAATCTTATCTTGGTGGTGGTGTAGTATGGCTTAGGTATATGCAAGTATAGTTTTGTGGGAATTAACTTTCTTCTTAGCAAAAAAAAAAAAAAAAAAGATTGTCAGGTTGTGGCTGAACCAGCTTTTAAATCTGGGTTTTCTGTATACCAGATAGTATTATAATGAACTAGAGACTATCACAATTTCTTTTAAAAATACTCTGTAGAGTAGGTTTTCATTTTGATGGGACAGCACCACTTTTGCTGAATTCATTCAGCTGAACTGTAGATCTTTAAATTGATTTCTGTTCACTTTAAGAAAATTCTCTGATGATAAAATGAGTTTGCTACATTTATACATTTGTTAGCCAGGTAAGATTAATATTAAAGGTATGGCTTGTAAAAGTTAGTGAATTTTCTCATGGAGTTTAAAAGATTAGCTGTACCTTGAAAGACTGTACTGCTGCCAGTGTGGTGGCCTGTGGTCCATGCATTCTTTCTTCTTCCAGGAACTGTTTCAAATATTTTTTTAGCATGCAGGTACCATCAAGGTGATTTCATGGTGTCCATATTTCCATGGGATTAGACACTGCAGCTCATAGCCTAGAACACTTTCTTAAGCTTGTCATTATGAAACTCCAAGTCTCAGTCCCTCCCTCTCATCACCATGAAGGAGATAGACTGACAGCAGCTCATTCTCATTCCCATGCACTTTTCTGATAGCCTGAAGTGCTGCTTATGCACTTCCATTATCAAGTCATCCTTATTCCTCTTGTTGCTTTGCTGTCAAATTCAGAATCAGTGTCACTGACACTGATGAGTGATCTCCTTGTTTGCCTGGCCATTCCTTGACAGGTCTAATACTGTTGCGCTTATTCCTGACAGATTGAGGGAGGGGAAAAAACTGGCTAGTGCCCTTGAGAATTCATCAATTTTGTTTTCTGTCTACGGGGTTGCAAGCAATACCATTGTGCACTGTTCCCTTTTCTTATTACTGTGCCACAAAACTTTGACACTTCTGTAGAGTTATCATCCCAGCCAAGGAAATGGCAAGTAAACTTCACCTTCCAACTATCCAAACGTTTTGGTGGATTGGGAGGGAGATGAGGAAGCAATGAGCAGGAGGCCAACAGAAGGACAACAGAGCAATAAGTGGGATTCTGTGGCAGTCTTTCAGGCTGATGAACCATTACAACATCTTGCAGCACTGCAAGTATCAGAATCAAATAGATGATCTATTCCAGGCACCTGAAATGGCATCCTCTATGAGAAAGATCTCTGCAGACCCATAAGAATCTGAGCAATGACTAAATATAAAAAACAGTGGCCAAGAGATGTTTGCCTTAAGGAACAATTTCAGGGAGAAGTTGAAAATATTATTGAAATTATTCTGTAATGATATTCCATTTTTATACTCTGGAAACAGAAAAAACCCCATGATTAAAAAGCCAGCTCCTGCATTACTGGTAGGATACCACAAGAAAGGGGTAGTCTGACATGGTGGTGAATGTCCTAAAGTGCAGTTATATAGTAACTGAGGCTGGGACATGATTACAACCATTCTATTTTTTTTTAATGATGCTCTTTTGCATGAATTCCTTGGACTATCACTTTTACCCTAGAAAAGCGATTTCCTACAAGCCAAAATTTTGCTGTTTCACACATGAAAACGGGTAAAGCCAGAAAGACTGCCAAGCACATGCGGGAGACGCGCAGACAAACAGTGACGAATAGCATAGAGGAACATGCTTACCTGTGGTTCTTCCAGGTCTACAGAAGTGCAAAGTTGCAACACCTAATTTGTGCCAACAAATATTACAATACTTAGACCAGTAGAAGCCATCAGATAATCCCTATTAAAATAGAAAAGTGTTCACAATTCAAGAGCTAGGAAGTAAGTCTGCCTCATCACACTATTCATGTGATCTTTTCAATGCTATCATTCACATTCACTTCAGAAGGCGGCTTTACAGATATATCATACAAGTCTAACAAATATTATCTTGATGCATATGGTCAAAAGCTAACTGTCACTTTTGATGAAGATGCTATAAGTCTCCCATGCGCTTAGTCTGTTCTTCAGTTCATCAGTAAGTGGGGTAGCAAGAGATTTGGAATATTGCACTTAGTTGAGAACAATCCTGAGACACAAACTATGTATAATTGAACACAAAGTGGAAAAAAACCCTCTACAATCTTAACACGAGAATGAGGTGTCCTACATGCCCGAAGTTTATTGCCATGAGCTTTTTCTCAAAGGCAGCACAAATACCTGGAGAATCATGTATGCTGTTGAATTATACTCAACCATCCTGCTTTGTTCACGTACTGCAGATGTTGCTGTTGAACTCTCCTCTAGGCATGAAAGATTTCTTGAAATTTTACCAAAGGCAAAAGTAATGTGTGCAGTTTGCAAAATGATTTAATTATTGTGCAGTTGGTTGGCAACAGTGATGCTGAAAAGCCAGACAACTAAGTTGTAATCAGCTGTATACGTATGCAAGATGATGTTTCAATTAAAGGAAAATAAAATATGGTTGATCCAAATTCAAGACATTAAAAATGCCCATACTACTGAAAACTGAGATCAGAGTTTCTGAAGCTATTCAGGCAATGAACTGGTCATATATAGTAAAGACCAACTTTCAATCAACTTGTAAATTACAATATTTTATTTCATTATTTCATTTATGTCCTGGAAGAGTCCTGTTGTAGAGTAGCTTATTGTTTTTGTTTGCTTTTTCCTACTCCTTTAGATTGAGAAATAAATTTCAGATTTTCTGATTTACAGCAAATAGTAGGGAGGAGGATGACTATCAGGATTTTATTGCTGCAAAACTGGCACATTGGTTATTTGGGAAGGTATTTGCTCATCTCATCAGCTATCTTGTGTACTAATTAAATTGATGGATTATTGGACAGGGAGAAATCTTCAAAGCTGTTTTAGGAATGCTGGAGGCACTCTGTAGAATCAGAAATGCAAACAGCTTGATGGTTAACAGGATATAATTAAATGCACAAGTGATGTTACAATACTGCCTGTGGGTTATCACAGAGCCTTCTCCCCCTTCCCACCCCCAAACTAGGTATATTAATGGCACTACATTAAGGATCTCTTAAACACTTAACTTCAATAAGCAGCTAGCTTATTCTTTGAAGAAGCCTATTCTCTAATGACATTTTTTTTTTTTACCTTGCATACAGTGTTGACATGACACCCCAACTGAGTATCACTTGCATATGAAATCACATGTCAAGTCACATGTAGTACAATATGCACATAGACAGCAATTCTCTCCAGTACTGTATTTTAAAAAAATGGAAGTCTGATTGAACTTGAAAAGAAAAATCCTACCCAAAATCTAATTTCTATTCAAGCAAATGTACAAGCAGTCTGATACCAGTGATAAAAACGTGAAAATATTTAGTAATATTAGAACTTATTTGAAGTGTCTGGGAGAATAAAGACCTGTGCATTCTGGCAAGATGTAATTAATTAGACAATTTAATCTTTATTGGTTTACTGAATTCATATTTAAAGGCTACACATTCAGTATAGCTGCAATAAAATCATCTTCACGTCTTCAAGTTTTCACTGTGCTCCAGAGTATAAAGTCAGATTTCAGTGCTGCCACCACTAAATCAAATGGGACATGACACCTTTCATTCCACCCCTATTCTCGGAAACAGTACCTCAGGTTCTGGGAGGCATAACCACAGTCTCTTGGTCCCTAACTTCATATTATAAGACTTAACCCATAGTAAGGAGGAATAAAAAGAAAATTTTCTGAAGTTCTTGTGCCAGAAAGTCTTATTCCTGAATGATGATTTGTCTAGCCCCAGAATCCAAACTACAACATGTAGGGTTATCAAACATCCTCATGTTTATGAAAACAAGTTAGATTAATGTCTTTGTAGGAAACTTGAGTCTCAGCACCCTGTAGATCATGCCTTACTGAACAGTTCTGAATGCACTCACCCTAAGAGTATCTCATTTCAGATGTGATTTATTCCTAAGTACCTAAACTACCCACTTCACACCAAAATGCTTCTGCTGCTTGTTTGACTTGGCATTTGCCAGTGAAGTGCCAAGGAGATGCCATCCTGAATGCAAGTGTCTAAGGCCAACAGAAGGGAAAGAGACAAGATAAGTAAAATCATTGTTTCAGAATCCTACGATTTGGCAGATGGTGGTGTTAAATGTTTTTGGCCTTTATTTGACTTTGGGATGATAAATCTACTATCTTTGGAGGTTTTGTATTTAATATTTTGGGATTCATTCTTGGGAGAAGAGAAAGCTTGTCCAACACCAACTTTCTGGTTGCCCGTGTGATACAGAAGCTGTTCCTTGCAGGTGTAAACTTACGATGGAGAGGGAATACTGATCCTCACCTCTTCCCTGTAGAAGTTCTGTAACCTGAGAAAACCCCAGCAGCAAGATGAGATTTGCACTGACTTCACAAATAGCAATTCTGCACTTGAACTTAGCTGGGGGGAAGAATGCCCCCAGCCAGGAAGGGGATGAAAGGTGCTAACCCTGCTGTGTTCCTGAACACTACTAGCGCAGACCACCTTCACAGCTTCTGAGCAAGGCAGAGAGGTATGACAAGAGGCAGTGCAGGCACAGCTCAGATATCAAGCCATTCTATGATCACTGTAGTATCTTTTCATTTGGTTACCACTTAACAATTCACTTTTGACTGTGATGCCACTTGTCACCCATCACTGAAAATGCAAAACTTGCAGCAGTGATTTGGACCGAAGTGATAGAAGAAGCCCCAGGCTACACAGCACATTCATATCCCACAACCTCCAATAAACAGGTCTGGGAATGCATTAAAATTGTCTCTTTACTAATACTTACGTTTCTGCGATACAACATCTCCAAACACTAACAATTTCCCCCTACTGTTTGGAAATAGTGGTACAATGCAGCCACTAGAGGATAAGAACTGAAAACAAGAAAATTTGCTAAACTGATGTGGTTTCGTCATCAGTCCTCCTCAGAGCAAAACTAAATGACACAGGCTTCTGTTATGTATAGACTAGAAGTTGCAATAGTGTTAGAAACTATGTAAAGTGAAGCTTAATACTAGTTTAGATGGACCTACTTCATGTTTTCAGCCAGAACCAAACGAGAATTTTAGTCAGTGCTGGCAGTTGACTTGGAGTTGCTTATTCACCCAAAATGAATTTGAGCTAAGTATTTCATAGTATTCAGCATTTTACTCTGATTTTTCTACCCTTGTTTATGAACAATGGCAGCACTCCAGTTTTTATGAAATAAAGAAAAGAAAGTGACATAAAAGAAGCTAAACTGGATTCTATCTGCCATTTGGTAGAAACACAAAGACAATGTGAATGCTATTAATGGATTTAAAGTTTGACATGTTGGCCCCTGTTAACAAACCCCACCCATCTAAAATATTCTTCTTAATCATATCACTAACACACAGAACCTTTCTGTAAATGATTACTGTTCCAAGAACTTAACATATTTCAGAGGAAATTTTGAGAGAAGAGTAAGTACTGCAGGGTGGGTTTTTCACTATAATTCTTGTAAAAAATACAGCTCATTGAAAGCAGTTCCTTCTTTTAAGGCATTAGGTCACAGTTAGGTCTCGCTAATGTTAAAATAGGAGTAAAGCATAAGAAGCCCTCCACTGAAAACCCACACCATACTTCGAGCACATTTCTGAAGTTATCATTTCAGGTGTATTGTGTGACTTGTGGTTCCTTAACCTACCCAATTTGGTCTAAATTCTGCTGAGATGTCCCGAATGAGTAAAGCTGATTTTGATTCAGCAGTTCCTGGATCAGGCCCCTTCTTTGTACCGATAGAGTGACTGTGGAAATGGAGAACATCTACAATGCCTAGCATCAGTTATACAAGTTGGGACTTTCCATCTGTGGCCTGGGGTTTTTTTGTAGGTTGCCACTGAATCATTCAGCTGCATCCATGCACCAAAACGTATTTTGTACCACAAAGTGGTTTCCAGAAACATACTATGCTGTAAATAGTTTAGTTCCAAGAAAATTCAGATCAGAATTGCTCACATAAACCACTGTGAGAAAGACACATGCTGTTTCACTGTATGTAAACAACCAGGTCTTTGTTTCCCATCCCAAACATGAATAGCAATGCAGTGGTCAAATTCACACACTGTCTGCGTACTCCTTCCCAATCACGCACAGCTCTAGAAGGGTTACAAGAGGCAATTGCAGCTCTCTAAGCTGACGTGACAAAGCCCTTGTATTCCTTGTCTCACTAAGACTGATTTTATTCACATCTTTATACTCATGAGGAAATACCAGCCTCTGACCAAATAAAACAACATTATTACCTGAAATTCACTTTCCATTGTGCAGTACACAGAGGCAGAAACTGCTACAGGAAGAAAAAATACCCCAGAATAGCTGCTTCACAATGTCTGATCAGCATTACCTACTGTGGAGTCCTTGCTACCAGAAAGTTAGAGGTCTGCTTGGGTGCTTTACCCAAGACAAAGCAAACTGCATACCTCAGAGGAAAGGCTGGTATGATTATATTGGCAATGTCCCCAGTGGAGACAGAATGTATCTGGCAGAAACAGTACTTGGACAGTATAGTTAAATTGTGATTTAGAGACCTCTTGCCTAGCTCTTACTGCTAAAATTTACCATTGCAAAAGGAAAAGTAGCCTGCTGCTATACTACTGTGGTATTGTGTATGGTTTAATTTTTCCTGTTTTAGCAGCAGTACATGGTCTGATGAGACTGTATTAGATAAAACTTACTTCCATCACAGAAATCTTTGGCTGGCTAGAGAATGATCCTGATGCATTTGCTCTAAAGCAAGCAGTCTCTGTAACATGCTGAAGAATGATGCTGAACAAATGCTTAAGAAAAAACTTGCATTGCTGTCATTACCTTTCTGATTAAGAAATGGAATTTACACATAAAATGGAAAAAATCAGCACAGGACAGCACTGACATGGGCGCTGATTATAGAAACAGGCTCAAGCAGATATCTTCCTTCATGCTCAGGCTTCTAAAGCCATTTCACAGTTCATAAATCACTGCTGGTGTTTGGCACTTCTACTGATCAGACAAAGAATAGATGACAGGCCAAAGGAGTGGCAGGAAAAAAGATCAGGACTATTTATGGTCAGAAAAGTGTTTAATGTTAATCAACATCATTGTTTCTCCTTTTCTGCCTTGGTAAGAAACAATATTTCTGCTGAAATAACTCTTTTTGACATGCCTTGTTTCTTTAGGCCACTAACATAAGAAACACTTCCCCTTAAAAAGCTGGATTTCTAATTGGAAGCCTTCCTCACATTCTCTAATAGTAACCAAGAAAACAAGTGGTCCAGGCCATTTTCTCAGGCAACTAGGATATAGAAGCTGCTGACAGCTTGCTGGAATAGAAGCTTTCAGCAAAAAGCAATATGCAGTATTATTCAGACTTCAGCAGCCAAACAAATGCATTTTTTAACTCTGTTATTTGAGAAATTCACACACTAGATACGCATTAAGGGACTGATGCCTGGAACGGAACCCAAAAGTACTCCCCTTCTGCTTGAACCGCAAATTAAATTAAAATAAAAGCAAACATTTCTGAGCAGTATTAACATAATAAATCATAAAAGGCAGAGAACATAATTTTCCCATTCACAGTGGGGAGAACTGAACTAAAATACTCTGTCCATTTCAGGATATTGCTTATTAAGAAAAATGCTGTTCCGAGATGTTTTCCTACATTTCTTAGAAGAACAGTAGGTTTAACAACTGTTTTGTCCTACAAGGAAAAGTACAAGGAATGTATTTGTAGGAAACCACATCAGTACTTAAGAAACTGCCTTAATTTCTAAACATCTAGGTTCTAGATCAGGAAAAAGAGAACCTATGAAGCCATCCCAGTGCTTAACTACCCTTACATACACGTTTTAATAATATTTTTTATAGTGGATTACTTTGTATTGTCTGTAAGATGAAAACATACAGTCAAGAAGGTACTGGCAAACAGTGAATCCTGTAGCACGAGACACCCAAACTTTGATTACTTGTGATAACTTGTTACTTATCTGTGCCACCGAAGGTGTTGGGAAAAAGAATTCAAGTACTCAACTCCTACGTAACTCCTTCTCTTCACTATTCTTTTCCACCAAAGCTTTCTGAAAAACATTTTCCCATTTTTAAGAAGGCCTTGGTACCAAGAAAGTTAATATTCCACAAGAAAATTGGACTAAATTTTAATTTATTGCTTCTTGATAGGTTTTGCTTATCAGTATTCTCATTTCAGCAACTTCTACAGTTTATGGCAGTATATACAGTTCTGTATTGTAATAAACCACTCTTCATGGTTTTTAAGAGAATATGGAGTTAAGGATTAGCCAGTAAATATTACTGCTGGTACCAGACATCTTTCAGTGCCACATGACTGACAGTCTGTGGCATAATCTTTCCTCTCCTGCCTGCCTGATTTTCATGGAGATTTTGGATTTTAATTCACATGGGAGTCACTTTTTATTAAATGCTGGGATTTATAAGATAAGAAAATTGGGCATTTTTCATAGTGTTTTTTTGTGTGTAGCACTCAGCATCCTTTAAATCATTTTGGACACTTGTTGAACTGAATTCTTCATCTACTGAGCACACATGTATCTTCCCAAACTTCCAGGCTCCTTTTATCTCCTCTGAATTGTCCTTCTCATTGCTTTTGCATATCCCCAAAGTAGTTTCTCATGAATAGCTCAGCCTCCTAAAGGTATACAGGAGACTAAGCACTGAAGAAAGCAGTTACATTTACTTCACTGAGGCAGTTATGCCTAATTTCCTGGGCATTGTTTAAAAAAAACAACAACAAAAAAACAACAACAACCCCCCCCCCCCAAACCACAACCCTCTGCTTTAAGGATACACACATTAAAAGATCCTTAGGTTTTCCTGTATAATATTTTGGGTTGAGTTGTTGCATTATAAAGTTGTGGGAAAGCCCTCTGTGGTTTCTGAAGAAGCAGAAGTGTTTGGTAGGTGTGGCTTATCTGTAATTCAGCTCCCTTGAATTCACTGATTTTGATTCTAATAATGGATTTGGAAAGGCATAAAAATCAAGCTGTTATTAAAGCATCAGGCTTATTTTTCTACTTGCTGCTTTTCATAACAAATGCAGAGAGTCAAGACATTCTAGTTTTACAGGTTAATTACTTTACCATAAACAATATCTGTAATTCAGGTGCTGGAAAGCATCAGAATGGGGGATAGAGGAATAACCCATTGGTCTCTAAATCAGAAAGAAATTGGATCAAAATATCATTCACCATATGCAAGATGCACTGGATAACTAGAAATATAGCCACAGGTGCAGAATAAATTTAAGGGGAAAAAGGTATTTTAAAAACATTTAATTTTTTTCTTATGGCTGATATTTTAGTCTATAGTTGACCTGTACTTCTACAGGTTTACCAAATATTTTTGATTTACTAAAAGTCAATATTGTTAATCAGCTACAAGAGAACAGAGTAGGCTGTTCAAAACATTAAAGCTTTGGATTTTTTTTTTTTTTGAACATTGAATAATGGTAACTTGTGATATTTACCATGTTTTTACAGTATATGTTAAAGAGGTCTTTGTGGACTACATTTATCCTTTTTTCTATTAACTATGTACCTTCAAAGTTCACTCTGGCATTTCTCATACACTTGACAATATAGGGTCAGGCAAGGAGGAACAAACTTCATTAAAGCATTATGAAAACTGCACAAATTCGTGTTCAAAGCAGGGACAGTACAGTTACTCAATCCTTACAGCTTTCACGCAGTTTGACAGAGCTACTGTAAAGGAATATAGTTTTTCAGCAAGAGTATGGCCTATACAAAAATATTTTCCCATGCTCCTATAACCAACATACACTCTAGAACAGTCCAAGAGTCTCTCTGCCTGTATGTTTGGCATGCTATTAACCTTCTGCCTAATCTGTCACAAAAATTACTTTGCTTCCTGCTTTTGTGTATTAACCCCCAAAAGTGGTAATAAACCTCGTAGCTCAAACATTAAGACCTTGTATAACTGCAATTAGAGTGCTGATTCTTTACTGATAGGTCTATCACACAGCTGCAAAGTAGAGAAGATGCCAACAACAGCATTTTAAGTTTCCAGGTGACACAGTAGGGATTTCTCAATTACATAACAGACACTTAGAATTAATTTGCTCAGACCTTTGTATTGCAGAGCTATGCTCTTCCTCATAAAATCTGGCCAGAGTTTAAACAGTATAGCTGAAGTTTTCTAGCTAGTTCCCCCCCACACCCATTTTTTTTTTCCTAATCTGCATGACCTGAATTATTCTTAAAAATGGGTTGAGCTACTTTCAAGACCAAGCTGGTACTGTGTTTCTCTAGTATTTAAATACCTAACTATTCTTCCCAAAGAAGGCCATAGAGCTTCTTTGTCTTAGAGTAGGGGCTCTGAAACAAAGGGAATCTTTCTGTTCTCATAAATGCAAATACATGCCTTTTGCACAGACCCTGCACTCTGAAGGGCCTCCTTAATAGTTTTGTGGTTTGGGGGGTGGCGTGGGGGTGGGGTGTTTGTTTTTAATAATCTCAAAAAAAAACCCCCAAAACAACCACTCTTATTCAGAGACCAGTCAAGGTGGATACGTCAGAAATCCATCAGGTACATGCATGTCCCTCTCCTACGGTCAGCAGTGAAAGCAGGGGAAAAAAATAGTTCATCCTTAGTCAGTGTCCTTTAGAGAGGGATTAAGCCACACAGCCATGGCAGCAGAGAACTGACATGCTGTTCTCTACATGACTGAAAACTTGCTGTGAGTGGGAGTGGTGGAAGTTTATACATCATCTGAAGAACAAGCGTGAGCTGCTCCTCCTTTTCAGGGGTCTCCTGTGTGGTTGGCTTCTACCATCTTGACTGTAAAAAGGGCAGGAAAGAGGAAGAGCAGAGGAGCTGGGTCAGAATAAAGGAACTTTGGCAAAGGCCATGGAAATAAGAGACACAAACAAAGGTCATGAGCTTTCCCAAGCTTATAGCTAGAGGCCCCACACTGTGCTGCTTCTGCCTTCCAGAAAGTTTCTATTTTGTATCAAAGAACATCACCTTGCTTCTAACAGCTCAGTATATTCTCCAAAAGTCCGGAATTTCACTTTTTCATTTGGCATCACTCTGACATTTCAGGGCCAACTTCACTTGCTGAAATCCACTCTGACATAGTGAGTAGCCATCTCCAGCAGTTACTGAGAGTATTGCTACTTTAAATGCAACAAACTTCAAATATTTAATCAAACTGAAAATATGCATGTGGGACAGATATTTTAAAATCCAATTTAATTGCCAGTAGTTTGTAACCTGCAAGGCTAGACACTTCATTATCAAAACGTGGGAAGATTCACAGTTCCCCAGCAAGAGGTACTACACTGTACTCAGCCTGAAAAAAATGAGAAACTGAACTTTTAAAGCTCCTTCACAAGGGCAAGTGCCATCAGTAATATTTCTAGTCCTTACGTTAATTTACTTTTTCTTCCTGTAAGCCTAGCACATGTCCTTAAGAAGTGCCCTAAAAAGTCTGTACATGCATTTCATATGAGGAACTTAACACAAGTTTAACTTAGGATGTTTTTCAGCTTGTTCAAGTTTTCTAACTTATCCCAAATTACTAGCAAACCCTTTAAACTGGGCAAATCACCATAGGCTTGCATAAAATTACTGCTTTTAAAGTATGGGACCTTGAAAGATTAAGTTCTCTTTGTGAAGTTGCATCCTTTACATTTAATACCGTGGTTAAAGTGTTCTCACCAAAGGCCAGCTGTAACTTCCAAGGCCAGTGTTCCCTAGACAGGCTTGGCTGAATACCTCACCCTTTGTAACCACATTGGGTTCTACTGGCTAAGGGAAGATGCAGGAGAAAGAACGTAACACATTCATTTCAGCACAGACTTCTCCAGCACAAGGTAAGCACAGCCCTCTTGAATGATGTGACCACCAAAATGTTGGGAATGTACTAAATCTACTGTTGCCCACCTAGGATTGAGTTGGAGTCTTACAATTATGACTAAAAATAAATACCTTTTCTTGAGTCTGCTTTCGTTAATTCTAATTCAGTAAGAAGAGATTTTGGAGAAAGGAAAGGACTGGAAAATTCATCTGTAGCACAACAGTAGGTTGAAATAGGAAACAAATGATCACTTTTCCCTTTTCTCAAGCACAGGCAAATGGCAGATGGAGTTACTTCATTGCTTAGAATTACCTAGGATAGTTCTCTACCAAAGATTCTCTACTTGATAGAAAAAAAAACCAACAAAACAAAACAAAAAACCTTACTTCAGTTAGTTGCCCAGGAGAGATGGACACAAGCATTTGTTTATTATATTAGAATCTGTACCTAATGCATAATTTTCAATACCTCCAGGCAAATGGTATCCCATTTCAAGAATGGAGTATTTATGCACAGACTGTGTTTGCTCAATAACACCACCTTCTTTTTTTCTGCTTGGTAACCCACTTCTTTGCAAGTAGACGAGCTTGGCTAATCTTCCTGTCTTTTGGGAACTGTGCTATGTAGTGAAGTGGCAACCAGCCATTCCATACGGTTTTCATCCCCTTCAGTCTAGAGGGCCTTCTCTGTTCTGTTATGTGAACATCTAAGAGCTGAAATAGAACTCTTTATAGCACAGATCTGAAGATATTGCATAACCAATATGCGTAAGGGAGGGGAAGAGTTTATTAAGAGCCATGCACACCATTTTTTTTTTTATTTAAGAGTCTATATTTGTTTATGTTCCATATAAGGCAATTATGATTATACAGTGTTTTGGTTTTGGTCTGATCAGAAAAGACCCTTGCCAGCCCTCCTAGTTCTCATTTTGTCTGGGTGGCCTCCCCATCCAAGTTCTCCAAAACCATGAGTTCACAATAAATATTTAGGCTTTTCCTAGTTGTTTTACAAACAACTTCTTCAGTTAGTAAAATCCCACAATACTTCTGAAAAGTGTTTAACATTTTGCATATTATACATCCACATAGCTTTTCCAAAATTTTCCAATTATTCATGAGTGTATCCTACATGTAACCGTTAGAGAGGCAACTCTACAGTCAGGCATACCACAAGCAGGGGTTTAGGTACCACAAGCAGGGGTTTAGGTACGTAATAGCACAACAACCAGGGATAAAAAAAACCCCAGCCTGCACCTCTTCCCCAGCTTTTCCATTACTTGGCCAGATTATGTCCTGCATTCCCAGAAGCTATAGTGAACAAACATGAAGATCTATGCTTGCCTGTGTTTGCCATGCTCTAAACCCTTAATCTCAGTAGCAATGCTAAGAAGCAGTACCACTGTAGCAACTCAGTATTACACAGGCAGCATAATCTTCCTTCCATGCAAAAGAGCTCTTCTGCAAGGCACAGACAATAGTAGTAGATAATATTATCCAAATGCAAATCAGATTATTTTAGTACTATAAACTTTGCCTGATTCTAAGCAGTGATGTACTAAGGTCTTATAGACAGAAAATACATGTTTAGTTTGTTTTCCAAATGACAATTTATCCTGATTTTTCTCATCCTGAAAAATCTATTAAAGTTAGACTCATCTAGAGAGATGGATACTGCAGCAGATGAATTCTGCTTTATGCAAATTGCTCGCCAAGTGTCCTGATTTTTGGCTGTCTCCAGTCTGATAAAGGCACTCCAGGTTGCATCTAAGACATGACTCTCAGATATGATTCCATCTGAGTGATGGGATGAAGTGTAGCCTCATGAAGTTTGCTGATGATACCAAACTGAGTGGGGAAGTGAACACTTTGGAAGGTAGAGCCACCCTGCAGGAAGATCTGAATAGGCTGGAAGAGTGGGCTAAGAAGAACATTATGAAGTTCAACAAGAAGAAGTGTAGTCTTGCACCTGGGAAAACATAATCTAGGAGTGCAGCACAGGCTGGGATCTACCTAGCCAGGGACCAGCTCTGTGGAAAGGGACCTGGGGGATCTGGTGGATAAGCTCAATATGAGTGAACAGTGTGCTGCTGCAGCAGAGAAAGCCAGTGGGATGCTGGGTTGCATCAACAAAGGCATCACCAGCAGAGATAAAGAAGTCATTATCCCTCTCTACTCAGTGCTTGTCATGTCACACCTGGAATACTGTGTTCAGTTTTGGTCCCCACTATGCAAAAGAGACATGGACAGGCTGAAGAGGGTCCAGAGAAGGGCCACAAAGATGATCAAAGGACTGGGAAGCCTGCCATCTGAGGAAAGGCTAAGACAACTGGGTTTGTTCAGCCTTGAGAAAATAAGGCCTAGGAGAGATTTTATCACCATGTTCCGGTATTTAAACAGTAGCTACAATGAAGATGGAGACTCCCTTTTTACAAGGAGTCACATGAAAAAGACAAGGGATAATGGGTACAAGTAACTCCTGGGGAGATTCCAACTGGACACAAGAGGAAAATTTTTCACAATGCGAACAATCAGCCATTGGAATAATCTCCCCAGAGAAGTGGTGGGTTCCCCAACATTGGACACTTAAGATTTGGCTGGACAGGGTGCTGGGCCATCTTGCTAGACCCTGCTTTTGCCAAGAAAGGTTGGACCAGATGATCCTTGAGGTCCCTTCCAATCTGGTATTCTACAATTCTACGACAAGATGATGCTCCACCCTTCTATGAGTAATATCTTGAAGAAGCTTTCTAATATATTTTTTAGGCTGTCAGCAGTCCTTACACATGTCATCCAGTGACTGCATTGCTGATACGTTGTCAGCTAGAGGAAGTACTTTTTTTTGAACCGACTTCTGAAAAGCCACAGTCCATCTTTCATTCCAAAGTAGAATCAGAAAATTCAGTTAAGAATTTACTTGACAACAGATCCCTCAAGACACTCTTACATACCCCCTATTGCCATGAATGAAATCCAGTGTTCAAGGTTTTCAACTTCAGAGACTGTAACCTTTCAACTCCAATTAAGTCAATGGGAAATAGAAGCCCTCTGCAGTGAATTGGACATGTCATAATCAAGCCCATATCGTTTGCTGGTAATGCTTTGCTTTGAAAGTCTAAGGTGAGTGTTAAGTAAGTTTTTATTTACTCAAAGTCAATTCATTATGTCAATAAGGCTTTTCCTAGCTATATTCTTTGTGGTCCTGTTGTTGGGTACATTTAAGTGAAAGTTTAAACACTAAAAAGCCAATCATTTGTGAAAAATTAGAATCCTAATTTCCAAGCTCTTAAGGTGACATTCTAAAAATATGTGTTTCCTTCTAAGTGTTAATAGGAAGATTTCCATGACCTTCTTGTCAGTATGCTATTTAGAAATAAAATCCTGATTTGCAAAGTGTCAGATAAACACAGCTGTGCACATGTGCTCACTTGATTGCAGACTGCATGCACAGCTTTGTTTACATGGGCCAAATCAGCTTGCAATTGCACATCTCAAATCAGCAGAGGCTTTACAGAGTCTGCTGGCTAAAAACTGCCACCACGGACACATTTAGCATATTTAAGATGACCCTACATAAGGCGTTCTGTTGCATCACTGAGATTTGATCCCAATCATGATGTAAGTTTATCACTAGGTTTCTGCCCTAGTTCCCCTTCCACAAAGGGTACAATACCAGGTTTCTTCCTTCCCTCCTTTTACGGTATTCATTGCCTCAGCTACCTGAACTTCAATCTACTTTAACAGGCTAATTTTCATACACTTGCTGTGCAGAAGAAACTCACGCAAGCTTAAAGACAAGTGTAGACAAATAGCTAAAGAAGTACGCTATACACTTTTGAACCAAACAGTAATCAGACAGCACAGAAATGTTCTTTCTCTCTGCCTCTGCCAGTCCAGATCAACACTAGAAGCAAGCTACTTTTTCATTATTTAAAGCATAGCTACAATCTTTATGACAGCTTAGCTTTTTGTACAGAGAAAGGTTTTCCAGCAGGGCTGAATTTCATGGAAGAACACAGCAAAATAGTTGTGGGACCTGATGTTAACTTTGCCAGGTCGTTCTCTAGACTACTCCTCTCTCTCTCTCTCTCTCTCTGAAACCCACTGGCAACTCCCCAAAACAGTGATAACTGAGTAAGTCAGTTTGCTAAACTTGGTCCTTGTGGTTCAGGCTATTTTTTTGTACCTGCCAAACTCCCAGATGCCAACAGGGAAGAAGAAAGTCCTTTCTTGGTAGCATGGTCATAATCAAGTTGACAGAAGTCACAATATGCAGCAGCCCTGAGTTCTCTGCATTTGAAGCCTTAACAACAGGGACTTCAGAAAAGTTAGTGCTGTTTCATTGTTTCTTGCCAAACTCTTTGTAATCAACAGGGATGTGATAAATTTGGGAACTGCTACTTGCTACTCTGAAATAACTTTTAGTTAAAAATACATACTGCTCTGTTGTCTGAGTCAGAGGCTTAAGCATCATAAGGTTTCAGCTTCAATTTCAAATTTCTCTTTTGCAGAGCTAGGATTGATCAATTCCTAAGGAAGGATGATTATTAATAGTACTCTGGAAGGTACTCCTGCTCCTCCTGAAAGGGTGGTAGCAGCAGATATAGCCTAATGATAACAAAAGATTAACTTTGCCTTCATTCAGAGGCAGTTTGACTCTGGAAGTCATAAATGGACACAGCTGAGAAGACAGTGTCAGATCAAGTACTTTCATGCAGAATTTTTAATCAAAGACACGTGATAGCTTCATAGCTTTTAAGGTCAAAGTGATCCAATAAATCTAACCTGCTGAAGTACAGGTCATTAAGTTTCTTCCACATATTCCTGTATTCAGTGTAGGAATTCAATACATTCAGCCAGTCTTCAGTAGGCTACCAAGTTTCTACCACAAGGAGAGAACGGGAGAGGCCAAGGTTGGACACTGCACAGGGCAGAGTCTACATGAGAATATCCATATCTTTCCAGCAAGTTAGTCTCCTTTCATCTTTATAGGAGAGACCCTCCTGCTTTAATCTGGGAAAAAAAATTTTTTCCTGATTGCAAGTTAAATTAAAGGCATGATCTTAAAGAATCATGAAGACAAACCAAGCAGGCAAGCAAGGAAGACAAGTATGTATGATCCATTTTACTATGCATAGGTCTTTTACTGTGCACCGTTGTTCAGGATTATTTCCAAGACAATCTGCTCTAGTCCTTGGAAGAGAGGAAACCTTGGCTCTCTCATGCAGATGATTATTCAGCCTTGCTATATTATTTGCAGCAAGAGCTATCTTCTAGTTCTGTTTTACTCTGAGACCATAACAATTGTTCACAAGGGCCTGGAATTAAATGAAAACAGGTTTTACAGAAAAGTACAAATAGTACAGAGAAAACTGAACTTATCAATTGCTAAGAAAAAATTTGCTAGTTGAACCATGATGCTAAAATGTTTCTTTTGAAGGTCTTAAAAAGTTAGGTGCCCAGTTTCCAAACTGCCTGATACCTCTCAGCCAAAGTTACCCGGCATTGTTTCAGACAACATGGAAAAAAGATACTGCTCTGCCAACTGCTGTCTCCACCTGCCTATCAGCAAGTTTGCATTCAACAATGTGTACACAAAACTGATTCTTTTCTCCGTGAAAAAGGATGGGACCATAGCTTTTCTTAATACTGAATCTTAATTTTATATCATGCCTGCATTTAATAGTTTCTGTAAGGCTATGTCCCTCACTGAACCATTTTCAGGAAGTTAGGGCAAAAAGCTTTTATGCACCATCAAAAGACTAACAGATTCTTCAAGGTGTTTCTAATGAAAAGATATTAAAGTAAGTTATTTTCTCTTGTTTATATCCCTTTCAAATTTTCTACTTTGGAAAACTGCTGAACTATGATAACTATGGTTGCAACTATAACCTCCAGGCCAGCTAGAGAATCCTTGATGTTCAGTGAAAATGGAGAAAGGTCTTTGCATGTAGAAGAAACTACTACCAAGCTGGGCACATGATCTCAGTTTATTGAGAATTGTATTGGCCTTCTCTTCAAAGTCCAGAGACATGAGGAATATGAGAAAGAAATGTACATTTGTCTGTCATTTTTCTGTTTTTACTCCTAAAGAAAAAGTTATACAAAGGATCTCTTCCTGCAGTGGCCTACACCAAAGAGCAGCTTCATACTTTGCTGTGGCTTTGTGGAAAACTGGCACAGCCAAAGGAGGCTTACTCTAGCTGGTTAGCTTCCAGCTCTTCTGATACATTACTTTCCCAATACTTCTTTTCCATGCACACAACTAAAAGGCCTTTAAAGGTCTCCAGAAACCACCACTTGAACAAATAGGTCTCAGAGCCAGGGGGCAAGTACTCCGAAGGCAGCAGCAGTTTAATCAGCTCAGACACAAAATGAAGTTTGGCTGCTGTCCCTTTCACAGCTGCGTGACCTTTCCTATTCACCCCTTCAGCACAGAGCCTGGGAATGGAGAAAAAATTTATATTTGAGCAGAACACAATAGGAACATTGTTACAGCTCCCATGAGGCAACATTTCAGATATGCTATATGCACAGTTTGAGCAGACACTAATGCTGGCCAGTCAATTTGTTAGCATGCATTTTCTCTTTAAGAGATTTTTGGCTAATAATTAGCAAAAATACAGATTTTGGAGTTACGTGGCAGATCTCTATCACTTTCAAACAGTAAGTTACTCAGAGTTCAAATGAAGAATATTTATTTCTACCCAGGCTATTCATTACAGTGCAGAAATAAGTGAAAGCTATTAATAAAATAGCAAGTTTCCAAGACCTTTATTTAGCAGGAAGAATAGAAGTTTAAGCACCTTATTTATTACTTAAGGAATTCCAAGACCATATCAATTAAATAGCAAACAGGTTCTCAATTCAATCTCAGTTTGCAGTACACAGAGGAAGCTGCATTTGGGGGCAGCTATAAAAGTGATCACTTCCAGAGGACTTGAAGCTACAGCAGAAACCTGTCAGCTTGGGCAGAAGATCTCTGCCACGTACTCTGATGGGATGAACACAGTCGAATTACTGCCAGGTGACCCAGTTGGCAACCATCTAATTCAAAAAATATTTTAATTTTACAGCAGTAATTATTGTAACCTGCTAGTCCACTTGTTTTCCAAACAGACAGGGTTTCAAATAAACTAGGCAACTCTGTTCTCTTCTTTCAGAATTTTGGTGAAAAGAGAGCATTTCAACCCTCTCAAAGTTACACTCTAGCCCTAGAGGAAAGAGAGTAAGTATCGTTCTAGATCATGCTGTGAGCAATCTATCAGACCAAAGTCATCCATAAAGATAAGAGAATTGGTTCTATAATTAATCTTATAAATGAAGACAAAAAACAAAAACTGAGAATGACAAGACTAATTTGCTTTTGTAGCAAGGGCAACTCTGGCTTTTCGACAAGAAATGGACTAAACATATTCAGAAAGCTCTGTTTTTACAGGAATGATTAATAGTGGTATTTTCTTTCTCACTGAGTTACTGTAAATACTGCCAGCTGGATTTGGAAACTTGAAATAACATGAACGTTAAAGTTTGTTCACTGGACAAGGAGGCACAAAAAAAATGGCAAAAACCGAGCCCCAAACCCAAGTAATCTGCAGCTTTTGTGCCACAGAATAGGTAATTAGTAAATTCCACTGGTCACAAGTGATAGTGTCCTATTTAGTTTAGTAGCCAGGATTTTTAATAATGTCAAACACTTTCAGGCAGGAATCCTCCCAGACTGCCAGAGTCCAATTCTACAGAATAATATGGAACATTTCAGGAGAAAGTCCGATTCCATTTGTTTAATCTGTAACAATAACCAGATTTTCCAAATTGATCACTCTGCTGTGGAATTGCCACTCAAAGGCCCTGTCATCTCAAAAAATGAAGGTTTTGGGGTTTTAAACTATTATAGAAATCCTTATCACTTAAAAAGATACTTGGGAGTTCACACCATAATTAAAGACTATGCTAGGCAGCTGTACTCTTGCTATTCAAGAGTCCCCTGCTTCTCCAGTGAAACTACTGTTGCCCTTTCCCAGATAAGAACAATTGTTTAAATATGCTGTGAAAACTTATTGAATTGAATAAATTAATGATTTATGTTTTTAGTAAACTGCTGATCAAAATGTGTTTCACAGATCCCAAGATAACATTCCACAAATATCTGGCCAAAATACAGATACAGGACTCTGTTTCCTTGTGGTTTGGTTCTTGAACTGTGGATACACAGTGGTACAATTCAGTCTGAATTGGAGGAGCAGGGTGGGGAAAGGAATATTTGCTCTACCTGCTTTGCATGATTGAAGAACCACATAATTCCTGGAAAAGTAGTTGATGATGTCAAAGCTAGTGAGTGGTTCAGCTTTGTAGCTCCTGTTAAATTTGTATCCCTTCGGGAAGATATTAAATATCTATCCAGGACTTTGGCAGATGGTGGAGCAACATTGTTTCAAGATTAATTTACAAGGGGGTTGCAGGGGAATTTGGTTTCTCTAGCCCTTTTCTCTAACTGCTTCTGAGCTTAGTCACTGTATATTTAGGTATAGGCATGACCAAAGGTATGCAGCACAAAGACCAAATTGTTGCAGGTCTTCAGGCAGGTCAGAGCAAAGCTGGTACAGATTTGAACATGCTTTTGTGTCTTGACAGAAAGCAGCCATCAAGACCTGACTCTACTCTCTTAATCATACAAATTTTCAGAAATGAAGTGAAAGTGACCTGTGACAACTTGTATCCTGCATAAATGGGTTAAGGACAAAACAGATCTCTTCATAAATTCATTCAAACTAGTTCTCCTGTACCTCTACAGCTAGATCCATACAACAAAACTAAATATGAGCACACAGGGAGAACAGGCAACAACTCACAATACCTTACTGCTGAGAAGCAGCTCTAAACCCATGTAAACTGGCACAGAGTAGAGCCTTTTAGAAGACATTGCTGTAGTGATGTAGGCAGCATCACCTGATGCCTTAATTATCTGTGACAACTCTTTGTGCTTCAGATAACTGGTGCATAACTCAAAGCAGCCTGAGATCAGTGACATAAGGGCAACTGCAGATCAGCTCTGTTCCAGGGTCACCAGAATCAGAAGAGGTCTGAAAAGTCATCTTTGTGCCTTTCTGCTATATATTCACTGACTAGAGACAATACAGCTTCATTTTCAACATGGCTATAAGTGTCAGGCTGCAGGTTGCTGAAAAATATGGTGGAAATGCTTGACTGGGGCTCTGACAAAGCTCAAGTCAGATGCACTCCTAACCTTGTGGGAGGACAGATCCACTGCCATCTAAGACTTCTCAGAAGCAGTACAACACACTAATGTCTTAACAGGAGATCCAGGAAGCTGAAAAACTTGGTAATGGCTACTCATTCAGTAATTTCAAGCATGTTCAATACTGCCTGCGCTTTTTTGGACAGATCCAAGAAAGAACTTACAAAAAAATTTTTGGGGAGCGGAATACAGCTCAAAGTTGTTGCAGTTCGTCAGAGTGAAGAATCAGTAACACAAGTGAAATCCAAAGTACATGGAAATTGCTCAGCCATGTTTGTTTTATTGCAGTATTTTTGAAGGTCAGTCAGCTAAACTCACATAATGAACAGCGCAAGAACTTGGTGTATTTATGTTCCAAGGCCCTGAACAAACAGAACTCTAATACATATCTTTATTAAACTCTAAAGTTCATGGGTCTCCACTTAGGTATCTCATTGCAAGAATGAAATCTCAACTGTTTAAATGAAATCAGTTTCCACAATTTCCTTTAAGGAAATACTACTGAGTCACAGCTGTAACCCTAGGTCTAATTAATTGGGATTTTGTGCCAGCACAAATGTCAAAACAGCTGATACTTTGGTTTTTAGCTGTCTGTCCTCCAAGACTATTCAGTAGGTAATAAGCTTAATTACTTGCTTAAAACTTAATTATGATCTAAAATAAATGCACAGAATTAATTTGTATGCTGTGACTTCACTTAGTTTATCCCCTTGCTCTGTTATTGCTTTTAAGGATGAAGTATCATGTCAATAGTTGCACGTACTGTGCACCTACCATTTAAAAATTTACCTATGCCTGTTAAGAAAAAAAAACAAGTACACTGTGACAAATGTGTATCTGTTTTGTTTAGCTCTGTGCTTAATATTTTGGAAATGTGTATGTAGATCATATTACGTTTTGCTTCAGTGTGATGATGTAAGTTTGGACATCAGAACTGACTATGGACATCAGAACTGTCACTAACAGAGTACTAGAATAATTCACTTCAACATCCCTTAGAAGTAAACAAGTACACAGCTACCTATGTCATTGTTCCCTAAATATACCTTTTGCATCCTAAGCAGAGTTGGTTTTTTAACATCTTAAATCAGGAATGTATTTCAGAGGTGTTTTTAAGTATCCTTATTAACACTTCTTACTTGCACAATTATAGCTGGGCATGTCTATAAGTACTTTCCTGAACAGAGGTCTGCTTATGCCACTACAGCAAAAACAGTCAAGAACAAAATCTGCAAGGGATGTGTCATGTCTTACTCGAGTATGTTGGGATTGATACTAACATGAGGCTAAGTGTTAACACTTCTGTTTCTGCTAAAGGGCAAGCAGAAATTAGCTGTGAACATGACACTCCTAACAGGTAAATTCTGATGAATCTAAGTTCTGACAGCACAAGGGCATAGTTAAAACCAGGGCTGTACTATTTGGTACTGCCTACTCACATTGTAAGACAGCCCCCACTAAACAATTTTACACTTCTTTCCTGCCTCACAGTACCAGATAGCACCTCTTTTACATTACCCTTTCAAACTAAGGCAAACAGAGCACTGAAATAGCTCTTCTATGCAAGAGGAGGTAAGGCTTTTTCAGACTTGGAGTAGGACACAACTCTAGAACAGGGTGGGGGACGAGTTAATTTTGAGCACTTCACAAGTGACCTGTCCATTTTATTTGTTAAGAAGCTAGCCTGAGGCTAGACACACTCACAAGCCTCAGAGAGGTCAATTTCTGATTTGCATGCACCATGTGGGACCACTTTTTGACATTAAGCTTGCACAGATAGGCAAGCATTTCACTTCAAGTTGGAACATTTTTGGGACTCCTTTGCATTGCCACATCTGGCTCTTTTACCAAGCTAAAGCAAAATTCCAGCAACACTTCCTGCTCCATCTTGCTTTCAAAACCCCACTTTCCTTCTCCCTGTTCCTGCTCATTCTCTTAACTTTCCATAGTGTTGGATGAAAGAAGGCTAGTGGAGAGGAAGATTTTGTGAAGTGTCTAGTTAGGGTGTTTTATGGTGCCTTTTGGTTACCTGAATACCACAATGAAGCTTGGATCAGAACTTAAGATCAAGCCATACATCTGTTTATGTAAGTATACTCAGAATCTACATTTCCTTAATACCTATGATAATCATTAGAATTCATCCCAGAATCTGACCCACAAAAAAGCCTCCTTTCCACTGAACTAAAAAAAAAAGTCTAGGAAAAGAGAATGGATTTGCTTGTGCAGATCACTTTTATTAGTTTTGCTTTTATAATTACAGCTTACTGGAAGACTTAAGTATAACATCCAGTTTAAAATAAGTGAAAGCTTGCTGGTATTACCAAGATACATGAAATATTTTGAAGCAGTTCAAAATAAAAAAATAATCTCCAATATCTCCAATGTTTAATGACCTTCAGAATTTAACTTGTATATAAAAATAGCAAATAAAAGGGCTTTGAGTAAGTGACATGCACCTAACTTACCAAAATTAAAATCAAGGAAGATCCTTTGCTAAGTAGTTTTGCTATTAGATGGAGGACCTTGCCTCTATTCCCAATAATATTAAAGCTTTTAAGTTATTCTACGCTGGATTTTTTCATTTTTCTAGTAAATAGGATTGTTCATGTTTTAGTCAAGATAACAAATCATAAATACCTTTGTAGAAAACCTGTTCTGCAGTTCTCTCAACAGTTTCACCACAAGATAACAATGTTTTAACTCCCAAATTAGATTTTAATCCAGTGACACTCATTTCTAGATAAGTATTAAAGTGGTGATTCTCCCCTCATTTACACCAATGTAACAACATAAACTTCGGTAATCAATCTTCCATCACACTGGGTTGAGCAAGCATAGCTTGACCAATTCATTAGTTCTGTACCTTGTGGAGTCACCTACACCTGTTTCAAAAGTGAATGGCATATTGCCCTGTTAAAATCGGCACACTTTTTATCCAAAGTCTTTCTACACATTTATATTCAGAAAGCTGTGGAAGTACAAGCTATAGGAGAGAAAAACCCAGTGGATAAACCATCCTGCTCCTATCCATTAAGCAGTATTTTGGCATGCCTGAATAGTTCGTTACCATTGCTGGAATCTTGTCTGACTCTCATTTTAAAACGCACAGCTACCAGCCAGGTGCTAGGATATTGTATCATTTTAATTAAAAAATGGATTAAGAAGTGGTCAAGGGAAACACCTACATCATGCATATTTAGCTTCATCTCAAGATTCATCATAAATCTTTCTACAACTTCCAGTGTAGTGCAAAATAATTATCAAGAGACCAAAGCTTTCCTTGGGTATTACTTGAATACCTAACCCCCAACACCAACCACCTTATCTGATTCCTCTAAACATGCTGCATACATAGAAAATCATAGTAATTACACAGTGAAAAGACAGGAGTGCCAAAAGATTTACAGTTCTATTTCACTTACTTTCCCACCCTGGCATTATGACCGGATTTGTGGATATTTCACTCTTATTCTTAGAAATTCAGTGAGCTCCTGGTATATCCCCTTTCATTTCACACTCTATGAAAGTTCTAGGTCTAAACTAATGCTCAGGGAGGCAAATCCTCACCCAGTAGAAAACTAAGCTGTGATTTAATGCTGTCTGGTGTGAATGACTGATCCAAGACTGGAAACAAGATATGAAGATATGCAAAATCATGACAGTCAATTCTACTTACTGCTGTATGTGATAAGACTACACTCTGCACAGTGATTTCAGTTTCCTTATTTCCTTTTGGGCAAGCTTTGCCTACAGTCAGATTTTTATGACAATTTTCATTCCAGCTATGCTGTGTCATTTCTGTACTTTATCATTGTGCTGTCCATGCTTTTGACAATATGCACTGTAATTTTCGTGTTTACTTCACCTTTGCAATAAAGTTATAAACATAAAGGCTACCAAATAGTGCAGAATGCAACTGTTATATAAACCTTTTAACATCATTTATCAGCCTTTTTTAGATAAGCCCCTTTACTCTTCAAAAGCTCATATCTCCCTAGAAACCACAATACCTAGTGTCAGCCTTAAAAAGCATTATACCTTCTTATCTTCCCAAACATTCAGCACCAAATACAGTACTACTGCCTGTGGTTCAGAATCACTGCCTTATGGGAGATGCCGCAAAAAAAGCTGCTTTCCTAATTCAAGCTTCAGGCATAAGGTAATTTTTTTTGGCTCACCATCATTGATTTTGGGTTCAATCTGCTTAAGGGAATCATCTGTCACCATACACTGATTCCCAGGTGCATAAGACAGCAGAGCTAATTATGCTAGTAATTTAACAACAGTCTTGGCCACTCACTTCATTGCAACTACACCAAAAAGCTGGTGAACCACAGTGTGCAAATGATCCCTTTATGCAGAAATATTCAAGTTGCTAGCTGTATCCCACTATCCTTCACTTTGGCTTTTTTTGCTTTAGACAATTCACCTGACTTAAGCAGCGACATACATATGCTGATGCAACCTGACTCACTAGTACCACAGCAATTTATCCCTGCTAAAGCTCTAGTACAGTAATTTCTGTATGAGAAAACAACAATGCATGCTTTTTAATTCTGTAATGAATAGAGTATATTGTGATTCAGAGGCACAATGAAAATGCCAAGAGAGGAGTTGAACCTGATCATTGCATCCAACTAAGCTATATTCAGGGCAAAGCTAAAAATATGGTTTGAAAAACACTTTGTCAGCTGCTCCCAGTGACAGCAGCTGGTAACAACACTCTAGCATCACTCTGAAAAAGGAAGTAAAACCTGAGGCATTATCACAGCCAGCTGTTCACCATCTGGGATTTCCCTCACATTGGCAGGAACATTTAGCTCCGTATTTCAGGTGGCTTTGTAGCCCCCTTGAGCAGACATACACAATCTAAAACAGAGCTAAGTTGCAGAAGTCAGAATAGACCTGTCATGTTTTGGATCCACAGCTTGCTCCCCCAAGTCTGAATGAGCAGTTCAATGGCTTAGTCTAGACACAACTCCATTAGCTCCTTCTCGCTGCTCACCTCCCCCTTCCTCTGCACTACATTACAAGAACAGTCAGGTTGCCAAGCTTAGCGTCAGAAACAAAAAATACCCCCAGACTCAAGCAGATGCTCAGGTATGGAAAATTCAGTTCAAATAGTTACATTTTGGCAAAGACCTTGTCTTTAATTGCTCACAATAGGAAGTCTCAGCAGTAATAAGCAATTCTGTCAACCTCAAGAATAGTAAGTACGTCAGTAGTGCTGTGCATACACACACACACACATCTATTTTCATACTGTGCACATTTTTCCTGCACAATAGACTAATTTCAGTTTTCCCATGCTTCACAGCTTGGTTTTGATCAGTTACAGAAAAGTGGATAAAACACCTGTGTCGAATATTTGTCTGCTAGCTTATTTCATTTCAGTGGTTAAGGGGAATAGTGTGTGGTTTCCTAGACAATACTTCATCAAATTGCTTCTCAATTGGTCTGATGTCATCCAGAGTTAATGTGGTCATAATGAATAATGCATTAGGAAAGGATATTTTTCACAGATACAACAAGGAAATAATTTTAACTCCATATCAGCAATGTTTTAGACTTTTCACTATCTTTGTACAGTTGGGTGGTTTGGGGTTTTTTTGCTGTTGCAGCATCAAGCCAAAAGAAAAAAAGCCTGTTGCAAAATGACAGTACATTGAACTCAATTTAATCAGTCTGAAGGTTTGTGGTTCAAAAACTACACACTCATGGTAAGCTCCGAAGAAATGACTGTAAAGGCTTCTAGTCACGGACCTCTATGTATGAAATCCTGTAACTCATAAAACCCACTATACTAATGCAAATCATGGTTGTGCCTTCTCATTGCTGGAAGCCCAGAACAGAGATTTCGCCTTCCTGATTCTGAAGCATGCTCTGAAAACAGCTATTATGCTTGTGAAATAATTCATAAGCTGTTTTCAGGAGCCTCTGTGATAAAGGTTTTCCCTTGTGATGAAAAGGGAGGCTGTCCATCACAATTAAGTTTGACCTGAAACCGACACATTGTTTGGAACAAAAAAAAAAAAAAAAAAAGTTAAGCACAAGCTGAGAAACATGGCTTTTAATTTAATTCCTACCTTTTTTATAGTATCTACTTAGAACGAGCTAGAGATTGCAAGTTTTATGGGCTGGCCATCTTTAAAGGAACTCCTCAGAGTCATAGTGAGCATTTGATTTACAAGTCCTTTGAATTAAGCACTTCATTCAGACTGGCTTTATATCAGTGCAATACATTACAATAAGGAACATTAGTATATGCATACAGCAATATTTTAAGCTTTTATTCAAGCTAGTGCTATTTGTCTTTTTGCTGCCATGAGTACCAAGGAGATTTAGGAAAATTTACTAACAGATTCCACTGACCAAAGCCAAGCTAAAGAAGAGTTTTCATGATCTGATAGTTCCTGGGTCAAAATTCTTAACATGTTGTCCTGGTTTCGGCTGGGATAGAGTTAATTGTCTTCCTAGTAGCTGGTACAGTGCTGTGTTTTCAGTTCAGTA
>JAVKLA010000084.1:16998374-17009043 GCA_034782735.1 Sagittarius serpentarius
TCATACTGAACTGAAAACACAGCACTGTACCAGCTACCAGGAAGACAATTAACTCTATCCCAGCTGAAACCAGGACAGGTGCTTTGATCCTACATTCACAATGCAGAAGTTTTCAAGTTATTTCCCTTTGGAGTAGAGATCCTTCATGGAAATTCAAACCACATAATACATTTCTGTTGTATACTCGACTCTGATTTTTATTTAACCCTTTTAACTTGAACTTCTCCAAACTATCCATTCAAGGGGTGATAGAAAGCTTAGAGTAAATTAATGAAGGAGGTCAAAGGCTATGCCTCTTTATGACGGTCTCCTGGTGTCAGAAACCTTCATCTGTAGCTTTCACACTCTGATATGATGGGAAAGTTGTAACTTAACTTTTTGAACATCTTCATTTTTTCTCATCTCTATTATGAATACAGATGTTTCTGAAGAATCCAGCCATTTTCTGCAAGTTTTCTGCAAATCATACTTAAATTGATAGCTCATGAGTAAGTGGAGATTGCAGGTTTGAACAGCTGAATGTATCCAGACTAAGGCATCCAAATCAAGAAAACATTTGGGCACATTTAAATCCTACCAACTACATCTAGATGTGGGTCTCATTCACGGTAATGTATATGGTGAACAAATCAGCATTCCAAGCTTGTTCAGATACATACCCCAGGGCAATCAGGATCTTGTTCATTCTCTGAACACTCAGATATACTATTTATCAGGTGAAGCATTATACAACTAGTAGTCTAGGACATGCATGTAAGGCAGAGGAAAAATGTAATATTTCCATATCAAAACTATCAAACCATTTAGGCAAGCAGAAATATCTTAGCTGCAGAGGAAGAAGTTGTATAGAATAGACTACAGCACCAGGCATACAACACACAAGAAACCCTAATTTAGATGTTAATTAACCCAGATGTAAGAATTACAGGGTTAATTAAGCAACATATCCCTCCCACAATTTTATCTGCTGCAGACACAGGTGAGAGGAGAAAAAAATCTTACCATTTGATCAAATTAGCCACAAGCCACAGTTGGAAGTTCTGATAAACATTTCCGGAAAGCATTTAATTTTGAGTCCTAAGTAGGATGGATTCTGCATTTAAATTACATCCATTTTTATTATTGAACATGAAATATCAATTGATCAAGAAAACAGTCACTTCAACAGCTATGTAATAAATGCTTCTCCTGCAGCACAGTTGTTAAACCAAAACATATATTTCTAATCAATTTAGTTTTAACTAGCATGCAAGAAACTCATTAAGTTTAAATTAAATCCTTATTTCAAGCACAGAGTGTGACCACTCTTGGTACAGTGGCTTGTTACATGGCAATTTTCTTTTTAAGCTCTATTCTCAGTTATCCTGTTCACTGTCTGTGACGCCACCCCAGCTACCTGAAAAGCTGTATTCTGTGCTTAGACTCAGGCACCTATTTTTTTGGTTAATGGTAAAAGAAGCCTATGTGTAGGTAAGATTCTTGGCTATACTAAGTTTATTCTTTGGGAACTGGGAGAATTCCATGAAGTTTATTATGATCTTCCTTACCTGAGTATTGATTCTGCAAGAACCATTAACAGCTGCTTTAACCTATAATATCTAAAGACCTTCCTTTCCTAAGAAGCCACACTACAAACAGAAGCCTTTGTGTTGGGAGCACACCTCAGGCACATCTTTCTAGCTGGCGCACCTCCATTTTTACCGAGGAGTAGAAATGTAAAGTAGCCAGGCAGGAAACCTTTTTCCATACCTCAATGGCATCCAGTGGCACAGACAGTTACAAAAACCACTGAATAAAGTGTAAAATAAATAATTAGAATAATGCTTAGAAAATATTATTATAGGTATTTAGACCCAACTGATATCAGTGGGAATCCGGTACCTCAATATTTTTTAAAAATAAGGTCTAGAACCTAAATTATTTTCTTCAGCTGTTTCACTCCAGAGATTCAGAAAAAAAGGGCCCTGGCAGAGAATTGAAAACGCAACTCTTGGCTGACTAATAGCACTATTTTATCAGCACTGCAAATCCCTAGAGGAAAAAAATCCTCATTAAGAATATCCAGAACACTGCACAGGATTTTCAGATTAGTTGAACTTCGCTATTTAAGTGGTAACTGCTGAATTTGGCCTATCAATACTTTACCAAATGATAGAGGCGTAGACTCAGGATGCACTGTGGATTTTATAGGACGTCAAAGAAAATACCTGCTCTATTATGTTCAAGGAAAATTTGTAAGTTATCAAGCCAACCCAATGTCTCCAATGCAAAAGCTATCTTGGCAGATGGGCAAAGGCCCCAGTTCAAAAAACTAGACATAGGCAACAGTCAATTTTCCAAAGACCATCCTGCAGAAAAGGGTAAAGTAGTATTTGTCCTTCATGGGCCGAAATCCAAATATTCAACAGGATATTTTTGTCCTTGCCACTGTCCTGTACCAAAGCAGCCAAGATAGGAAAAAATTATTTCCTTGGCTGAGATGAAACAGGCTATCACTCAGGACTGCCAGAATTCACATTGCAATATTTTCTTCAGATGTAAAAATCACTCTTCCATGCTAATTGTGATAAAATACTTCACGCATCTCTATGTGAGGCATGATGAAGACATACAAGAACAGGGTTGTAAGGCCATAATAATTAAGACTCACATATCTTTCCAGTGACTTGGTGAACTCTGAATATGGTTTCTAGCAGAAAGTACAGGTTTGAAATTCAGGAACATCTAATGTAGAAAGGCCACACAACTGAATCTTCCATAACTGCTTGTATAGAATGGTCCTAGCTCAGCTTATTTCCCCATGGTTACAGGCAGTAATAAAAATCAATTTGAAGTGTTCTTCTGAATGTGTCCTCATGAGCAGCAAGTAGAAAAATACACAAAGCATGCATGATATAAGTTGTACCTTAACAATAAACATTGATTTGTTCAGAACTAACCTTCAAAATATTGTACATTAAACTTACCATTTCATGTTAAATTGCATTAAGTTATTTGAGATTTTAAGATACTGTGCTAAATACACCAATATGGTTGTACAGTGCTGTTGCCTATAACAGCAAATGCCAGATAGACACATAGTGGAAAGTCATGGTAAAATCTTTTAAAAAATTAAGGGTTTCACTGGTTTCTTGGGATATTGAAATGACAAGATTTTCAAGGGTCTGTCTTTTTTTTCCAGTATTGAGTTCTGGTGGCCACACTGGAGAATGCTGACAAAAATGAAGTGTTCAGAATTACAGTGAGTCAGGAAAATCTACCCTTCAGAAAGCAGATTTTAGTTACTTTACTGTGACTATTGGCACGTAGTGGTCATAGGACAGAACCTGACTAATCTTGTTCACACTGAAGGGGTCAAAGTAAAGGTTAAATATCCATCAGCTATAAAGTCTCAGCATTATCTTCTTACAATAAAAAACACCTCCTTCAATCCTTTCCTGTTGCAATTGCACAGAAAAGGAGCCAGCTCATTTTTTTAATAATAATTTTTAAAAGGTTTAAAAATTTATATGCCCACGATTTATTCACAGTTGCTGTCACTTACCATGTTCAACCTCTACACATTAAGGAAGATAAAATAATGTAACCTGGCCACAAATATCCCTGTTACCACTTTGCAATTCAGAGCACTAGCTCTACTTTTTTTTAATGACAAAATAAGGTTGGGAAAATTTGTTTAAGTTTCATGAAATTTTTAATCTAAGCCAGTATTAACATTGATGCAACTTTGTTTTGCAGTAGTGCTGAATTTTGAGAAATGCAGCTTCAATTTTTGATGACCTAGTTGTTTCAGCATCTATACATCCCCATTGTAAAACTAATATTCTTGATGTTATTAAAATAATGTATGCACTGTGTAATGATTTTAATTTTGAATGTTTACTTTGACCTATTTTGTAAAGTCCAGATGAGATAGCCTTCTAGTTGTGGAATTTTGAATTTAGAGATGCCAGTTTCTTCAAAGTCCCATTAGATGAAGTTTCAAATCAGGCTTTTAAAGCTGTATTTACCATCATTCCATGTTTGAGCCAACTATAACTTTATAGCTTTTCTTTTACACCCTATCAAAATGCCCATGTTTAAGGATGCATCCTGACACAGGCTAACTCACAAACTAAGACAAAGCCAGTTTGTTGCTTTTACATGGTTCTCTCTTCATATTGCAGGCTCATAATGTAGTACCTTATTCACTCATAATTACTACTATCAGTCTTGAAAGAGTAAATGACAGAACTGACATAGACCTTAAATTCTGTATGAGTTGCCCTCAGTATAAAAACACCCAAACTTCATTCAAGTTGCTCAGAAAACACAACACTCTTTACATACTGCTGTCCCTTTTATTTTGTTTTCCAAATCTGCTGTACATTTGTCTAAGCTGTTTCTTCACCAGTCATTTATCTTGGTTGATTTAAGCTGGAAAGTTTATTAGCATAACACTTGAAATTCTAGTTCGATTTCTTGTGCTTCCTGGAAATACCATGCTCTGCAGGAAGAAATCAGCAGTATTTTCAGTGTTGTCCAGTGGAACAGTTGTTTCAATAGTTTGCCCTGAGCTTAAATCCTAGATCATTGCTGTTTCCAGAGAACAGTCTTATCAGAGAGTTCATGCTGCAGCTGTTGGTTCCCAAAGTGACCCACATTAATATCTTCACAACCTAACGCTCAAATTACCACAAATTGTCACACTTAAACTCACTTGTTCCAAAAGAGTTAATGACAGAAAAACACTGAATTGAAAATCCTTATCCTTTTGACAAAAAAGGCAGGGTAGAGATGACAAACCAGGGCAAAAGGAGAGTCAAGATATGGCAGACTAAACTTGTCATCATATTTTTCTGTCAGCACTTCAGAGCTCATAAACATTTATCTACCCATTTTATAGGGCTCAGTCACTTCTCAAAGCCCTCTGATAAGCCAGCCATTTTAATGTTAACCAAATATTGAATTCCCTGCAAGTCAATAAAAACATTCATTGACTAAAAGATTCAGTCTATGAACACACACAATTAGAGGACTTCTGTTGTAAAAAAGTGACAAAGTAGAAAGAGAAACTGGCAGTTAATGGATTTGTTTGGCATTAACTTAAAATAATAAGTAATCCTCTGGCCTTACTGTTAGTGCCATGCACACTTCCTAGAACAGAGCTTCATGAATGTCAGATAGTACTTAATTTTATATTAACTGGAATAAAGCTTATCTGGTATTAAAACAGATGTTAGAAAAATGTGTATTTATGAAGGTACACAAGGTTCTTCTCTGCAAACCTTAGAAAGAAGTGGTCTTCATTGGGTCTTATTGGCATCCTCAAGCTGGCTCACCTACACCTCTATTTGTTTGTCATTCCTATTACATAACCAGATGTCTCAGTTTAAAACCCCATTGTTTTATGTCAGCAGCAAGATTTTGCACCTCTTCAAAGTTTAAGCTCTAAATATGAAATGTAAGAAACCAATGAAGGGTCCTAACTCTGTTTACAGGTAAGAAAGGTGTAGAAAATCACGTAAGAGACTATGTGATAAGTTCATACAAGGAATGTCTAACAGACCCAATACCCATTTATGTTCCATCAATCACTTCTACATTTCTTTTCAGTCTATTTTCTTCCATTTCTGATTATTTAAGACTATAGGGTTTGTTACATACGGCTCCTGGAAAGGGAGGGCTGCTGCTGTGGCTAAACTTCAGCCCATTCAAAATCTGGGCACAGAACTAACCCCATGTTACTCTCACTAGGTGCTGCAGAACAGTATCTTCCTGTAATACAACAGATGTCATACAGACCTGATGAGATGCTCCTAACGACAAAGAAAGTCCAAAACAGAGTACGAAAAGGAACCAATGCTTGCCAAACATCAGACAGTTTATTTTTAGCCAAGGGTGAACACAACTTCTTCCACTACCATAAAAAAAACAAACAAACAAAAAAACTCCAACAGATCTCACACTTCTAACTGGTCTTCTGTATCGGTATTTATTAAAGCAAGTTTTTCCCTACGGTTGAAAGGGTCTCTACAAACAAACCCTGTCTCTTTTAAAAAGAAAAAAATGACATTATCCTTCTCAGTTGAAGTACCTTTTTCATGCTGTGAAATCAGTAATTAGCAGTAAGGCTATATCTGATTGTTTCAAGAAGACACAGATATGTCAGCATGGTTACAAAAACAGAGAAGCACTGTTTCTTAAAATATTGTAGTCATTAGAAAAACTCTTCTTAGGGTGGATATCTAACTGTGTGCTTTTTCTTTATCTAGTAATTTCAGATTTCTTTCCTTCCCAAAGCCACAGGTATTCAGGACAGATCATTTTAAGAAATATTTGGCAAATTTATAATGGATACGAACCAAGTGCAATAAAGGGTAAATGTTAATTGGTATTTTGGAGTACTAGACAGCAGGAATCCTGCCATGGAGAAAGTTGAACTCAATTGAGATTTAAAATCTTTCTAAGAGTAGTTTAATTCACTTGTGATTTCTGCATAACAGTTATTAAATCTTCATTTGCAATGTAGATCTCCATACCTACTGAGAAGTTTTATAGATTCTATATGCCAGCACTAGAATCAATATAACATTCTGTAATGCACTGGCAGTGAATCACTTACTCTCCTTGCAAACATAATTCATCAGGATTCTGACAGCTTCAAGCCACACAATGGATTCCATTAAAATAGGGATTCATGTTTTATTTCCTCAGAGCTCTCCAGATCTAGTTAAAATTGGCAAGACCCCAATAATTACTATTGCAGCCTAAGAATGTCATAATCTAACCAATGAAATTGTCTGCTCTTCATGGAAATGTCATTAATCATGATGAATTCTTTAATTATCCACATAAATGTTGCATATTGTTCTACAGAATCTTCAGTATGAGTGTAATATTCTCAATTATATAAAGGATCAATCCTGTCTCTGTTGAAGGCAGTAACTTTTTTACAATATAACCAAATAGCAGCAAACTCGGGGCTTAAATCCAAACATCACTAAACAGCTAAAGTACACCACAATATTCTAGTTTTTTAAGCTTCATATTGTAGACTTCATAATACTTAAAATTCTGAGAAGCAACCTGTACTATGAAAATCAGAACACATTTGTTTCAGCAGCCAAGAGACTAAGTTAGGTGTTTAGGCTCTTCTATAATGCAACTGCTTTGTCTTGGCTGTAAAGGTAAAAAAAGTCAGATATTCTCTGCATAACCCAACTGTATTAGCACAACAAGAATTTCAAGGTACATAAAAGAATTCTGTGCAGTATAACACCTATTTGAAGCTTCTCCCTGGCCTTTATGATATCACATCTTTTTTAGAGCTGAACTTTCACAGCTCTAAAAGTCAGACTTGAGTTTCCCCATTTCTTAACACTCCTCCCCACACCTTTTACTGCTAGTTACATAATCTCCCAACCACTGCCTCTAGCCTGATGAAACTAAACTTTGCTTATCATCTAACATTTCACTAAATTTTTCTACAGCAAGTCATTATGTCTAGCTACACAGTCTTTGGGAAGCATTACACTTAAACTTGAGGCTGAACTACATCCAGAAACCTCACTTGTCAGAACACAGGTATGAAAATGCACCCAACACAAGGAACAATTTAACTCCAGAGAGGCCAGGCTGTAACCAGTTAGTGCCTCCTCATTGGGAACAGCAGTAACATGCATAAAGGTAAATTATACAAACCAAAATATTTTGAGGGCATATAACCAGAATGTCCTTGTTTGAGTCAGGAACCACTAGATGAATTTCTGTAGCACTATCGTAGTGAAATCAGAACGGGACCATTATGACCTTAAAGGCCATAAAGCACAGGGGCTTTTTTTTGGTGAAGAACAGATTTCTTCATCTGATAAGCTTGTGTTATCAGTGTTTCATATGGAGTCAATGGAGTTTAATGTCAGAAAAATAACTGTATGTAGTAACTACAGAAGAACTATAGCTTTATATTCCTGGTTATAGGTTTCATAGTGAATCCTGAAAATTAATTTTATAAGTTGTACACATGATTAAAATAGCTCCAGCCTTATAATCCTGATGAGATAATTAAAGTAATTAGAAGTTACACCTACTTGAATAGTCAGTCAGTAAAAGCACCTTCAATCACAATCAAAACCTTTTCTTCCCTGAAGAAAGAATCTATTTTCCATATTACAGCTTTTTGGTAGCCTCCCATTCATTTTCTTCAGACAGTGATTAGAATAAGCCTTGTCAGTGGTTGGAGAGAACACATTAAGAATGATTTTACATAGATAAAAAAAATCAATATCCAATTCCTGGCACTCAGAATGCTTTTCAGCTGACCTTTTTATTCCCCAAACCTGCTTTCCCTTGTTTCTCAGAAAAGCTCTCTTTCCAGAAAGCTCTGCCTCAAACAAGACATTTGCTTGTACACTTAGAATAAAGGTATGAATTTTATAATACAGTACATGAGTAGGCAGTTTAACAGAATTTGTTTGCTCTGGTACTGTCAAAGAATGACTTAATACTGTTGCTTACGAACATCCTGAACACTCCTTTCTCAAGCATCATCTCCTTTTCTCACCAATGTATCAAAGACATGCAGGGAATATAATTTAAGACAACTGTAAGATTCTGATCTTTGGTAAGTCTTAGAAAAATTCCAGAAAGAATGCAACAACTAAGATAGGTTGGATGCAAAAGCCGAACCAACTTTAATGCAGTTCTCGGAGGGAAGGTAGCTAATATTTCATGTTCTACTCCAAAGTTCAAAAAAATTCCATTCCCCTGTTTCTCAATGTTATCCTTCTTTAAGATGTCATCTTCTTGCTTTTTTTTTTTTTTTTAATTTCTGGTTGAAGAAAAAGAGTTTGCTAATACTTATACTGTACTTGCATATAGAGGTGCCAGCCAAATCACTGCTTATTTATACTAAGTACAAACATCTTTAGTCTAATATTTAATGAGCAGTTAAGACAAGAAAATATATAAGGGGTTTTACTGTATTTAACTCGGGAGCTCTGAAGCTAGCTCTGCCACATCCCACATTCAAAATCATCTCTTAAAAGGCTTAAAAATTGGCCAACATTTATGTAAGTAAAAGCCAAAGCCCAGAGAAAGCAGCACGTACCCACAAAGACACTTCAGCATCAGCTTGCCTTTTTCTTGCCACAGATAGCCATTTAACTGTGAAGCTGGTTTGATTTTACTGGAAGTAAAAATTTGTCTTGATTATTGATAACTGCCAACTACCAGCAATTTTGTTGGCCCTTAAGATAGGTTTTCACTGATTAGAATGCTGTACTTAAATCCCCTCCCACAAACCCATCATGGAAAGTCACCATTAAGCCACGCTAGGGTCAAACCACCCAGTCCTCTCAGACTGGCACTTGCTTATGTCAATATGTATTAAGTCTTCAGCAGAAAGTTTCCAAGAATTGGGCCCAGCCCCAAAACAGATTATCCAGGCTGTAATTCAATCAAGGAACCATCTCTTGCTTTTCATAAAGTTGACAAGGACAAAAGGAAAGCTGCTTTAGCTTTCAGACAAGCGAGAATATTTGCTGTTTAATCTTACTGGAAAAACAGTTTACAAGCACAGAATCCTTAAGTAGTTCAGACTTCAAATTAAATTCTTACAACATTACACAAATTCTGACAGGAATTTTCAAATTATCAAAATATATTTTTTCATCTATTGGTGCCCTCACTGCAAAGGCTTTGACCAGGATCAAGAGAGGGACTTACTTTGCCCTGTAATACCTCATGGTGCCTTTAACACTAAATTACAAATACCTTGGAACTGCAGAACTATTACATGCTAACCACTCACATAAGACCAAGATCACATTGGAATGCCTGGATATGTGGCTGTTCTCTGAAAGAATTAGTTAAAATGCTGATGCACATATGATTATTAATAACAGCAGATGCCTAAGGCCCCAGTCCAGGCCTGTGAGTATTTTGAAGTATTTTACTTCAAACTTTCACACTTAAATTGTTAAAACAAGGCCTTAGGCCTCTCCTTTTCAAGCATGTAATATTCTTACTATGAAAAGTTAAACTCCAGTGAATGTGTTTTAGATTACATAGAACTTCTACAAAAAAGCTGAACTACTGAGGTTATACACCAATGGATTTGCAGTCTGAAGACAAGTGATTCAGAAGCTCAGATCCAGTTACAGATATGAAGTCAGACTCCTATTCCTGATAGTTTGAGTTTAAAAAAAATCATACCATATGTTAGCACAGTAAAAGATACATTCTTTAATTGAGGCAACTCTATTTTCAAACAGATTAAATGTAGCTAAATATAGATTCACCAAACCCAGTTTTAACTTTTTTATTTAAAAGGCTAGAGAACCCTTTCTGAGAAATACCTTTACAAAACAAGACATTTACTTATGACTAGCTAATTCTAACACTGTAGTTTCAGTTGCATTAATGCTTCATAGCAATGAATTTTCAAGCTGGACCTACCAATCTGCAAATAAATCAAAGGTGTTTTTTTCCTTCTTCCCAGACTCATGTATCACTTCATTCAGCAGCAAAATAGGAGGAAATCTTAACTTCAGGAAAGGTAGCATTGGGGTAGATTACATCAAACTTCCTATTAGTAGGATCACTACATTCAGCTGACGTGCGGAAAACAGACTCCACAATCTAAGAGATTGTAAAGTAGGTATGTTTATTACAGCGCCGGGCAACACGG
>JAVKLA010000084.1:17009143-17022245 GCA_034782735.1 Sagittarius serpentarius
CCATCTAAAAGAATCATATATCTCAACTTTTTCTTACTTTTGACCCCCCCCCCCCCCTTCTCTCACAGCCTTCTACTCTCCCTTCCATAGCTCTGGGGAAACATATGGGTGATGAATAGACCTCTTTAGTTCTCTCCATAGAATCCCTTCTTTTCCCCCACCACACTGGCTTTTAGAAATTCATAATAAAATACGTTTACTATTTTGCACAGAACACATTGCTTTCTAGTCCCTGAAGTCTTATGTTTTTGTTCCTCATTGAGAGGTTTTTCATTTTTCATTCTTTTAGGTGCACATGAGGCACGGTAGTTCAACAACAGATACAGAAATACTGTCAAGTTATGAAATTCTATATCAAGGCAGCCACAAAAAATGCTGCAAAGCTCTAGTTGCAGCAAGTCATGCAAGTTGTAGCAGTATGGGCCTAACTAGTCTGACTTGCAGAAGCTCTTGATTATTTCCTCACCTGTGCTGTGGCTGGATGCTGTCTTTGATTAGGAGAGGGTAAGCAGGAATTTATACCAAAGTAACAATTACAGAGAAAATCTGAAGAGGGATCTTCAGCTGATCCAGCTCTCAGTACTATTTCAAGTTCAAGTTTAAGAAGATAAGAATCTTCCTGTGTTTCCTTTTCAGTGAATGGAAAAAGGAAAAGTTTTCCACAGGAGAACTGCTTTCAACCCTTCCCTACCCCCACTCTCTTCACAGCAGGATTCTGCATTTCCCCACTGCCTGTACAGGGCAGATGCGCTTTCTAACATCAGCTGCAAAATACCAGAGATGAGCTCCACAAACAATGCAGTTTTGCAGACTGACAATAGCCCCCAACTGTGCAGTCATTTACTGTTCACTGCAGAACAAAGAGGCCGTCAGTAAGAAGTCAGCATTTTCCAGACTACTTCCATTCCCCATTTAAGGGAGACTTTGATATCAGAATATTTATTTAGATGCAAGTTGTGGTTAAGAGGGGTCACTTATTTCTCATGACACTACTTTATCATAAGCAATACTGAATTATGAGTAGAAAAGCACTATTGTAAGGCAGATCTGGGTAAGAAATTTGATCTTAATCATACAGGAAGACAGAATAGTTCACACACTATTTCCCCCCCACTTATTTCAGACTGCAAAGAGAGCTGTTGTTCTTTATTCGTGACAGAACTAAGTAGCCAAACAAGCCTAAAACATGCAGAACAAAGCAAGCAGTTAAGCTGACACTGCTGGAGCAACTAACTTCCGAGGCGTAGGGAATTCCAGTATTAATCTTAAAATCTGAATGTTAAATTAATATAACTGCTTGGTTGTGGGGGTTGGGAACTATAGAAGAAATTCCTTTCAGTAGAAGAAAGTAGTTACCACCTGGAAAGCAAGACAGACTTTTACAGAACATATGTCTAGAATTATGCAGCTTTGCATTGACCAAAGAAGTTAATTCAGCATCACAGCAACAACTAGTTCAGGCTCTAAGGTGCTTTTGATATACAGATCCATTTCATTCTATATGCTTCTTCACAGTGAGGTCAACAGCAGTGTCTATTGGAGAGGCTCTCTTACCTTCTCCACCTGTTGACAGAGATGTTTAAACCAGGAAGACTCCACCCATAAAATCAACAGGTCTGCTGCAACTCATATGCAAGAGCCACACAGGGCCTAGTCGTGTGCATACGTGTGGCCCACTGACTTACATGCTCTCATGGAAGAATGTTTCTACGCTGCTTTAGGCTTCCTGTACTCTACCTCTAGAATATGCTAAGGGTACCTTCTACACCACAACATGAGTACCTTTTGCAAACTATTCACCCAGAACTCTAAAAATACAGTCAGAGTAACTAAAAAGGGAACTTAACCTGTTTAAGCTTACCTAACATTCCTGTATAGCATGTTTACATTTCCTTAAAACCTATTAAGCTGTTGAGATGTGTACACTCCTGCTGTGTTGTTGCTTCTAGAAAAATTATGGAACATTTTAGCAAATCAGTTTGATCCCTTTACATAATAAGATCAAGGGGGAAAAATGGCACTTTGCCCAGCTTGAAAAAAACCCTATGTAAATCAGCTCCAATCTCTTGTAGTAATGCACCATCCCATGGAACGTAAGGGATTCCCTTGACACCAAATAAAAATAATCATGTTTTTTTTGCAGAAGTGTTCTGACTACAGCCTTGTTACTGGCTAACGAGCCACACTTCAATGATTATCACTACTGTGAAGCCAAAAGGAAACTAATTTCTGAAAGCTCGACCAAGTTTGAGAAAGACAGTACAGTGAAACCAGGAAGATGATACAGCCTTACACACTTACCTAAGCTCAAAACAGCAACTACCTACTGATTAGGCCAGAATTTGTTCATATAAATAAGGCTGCATTATAAAAACTAGGAGTTAAGTTAGATGGCAGTTCTTAACCAAGAGCATTTAGTTTCCCATTCTCTATGGTCCAAGAGGTTGTAATTTTTTTAATTTAAGTTTTGCATAAGAACATCTATAGAAGAATCATACACATATCAGATGGTGACCTGCTGCGTCCAGTCTCCTGTGTGATCTAAAGTCTTTAAAATCACCAAAGATAAGACTTTTCCACCTGGCTACAGGACCCAGTTCCTATTGGGTGATGATCAGAAACACAGTTGCCTTCCTATAATACAACTAAGGCCATAAAAAAACAATCTGTCACATTTCCAGATATTTGTTCCTACCGTCTTAGCAGTAGCTGTTAACGCATCAGATGTAGTCAGAGCACAAAACTAAATTTTACAGTCTGGAGATGAAAGGTGAAAACATAACCCAAGCTACCACACTACTAAACTAAGAAGAAATACTATTTTGTATATAAATATACTTCTATTTCTTGATAAGAAAAGATATTTTTACAGGGCTTGTATTAGCAGCAACGACAATTAGAAATTCCACAACCCAAGTGGGGAACTTTTTCATTCTCAGTAACCCACATTTCTAATCCAATCAGAAGGAATTTTAAGCAAAGTAAAGCTGTATCTCTTCTATGGTCATACCAACTTCTCCCACCAGTATATAGAGTCTGAGGGCTGCCATAACACCAAATAACATGGAACAATTGCTGACAAAAACTCATTTGAATCATTTATTTATTTTCACAGTCAAGTCCTACCTAGCAATAAGATAGCAATAATATGCAGTAACCAGTAGCATTTAGAAACTTTTCTATTGTTTTTGCATTATACAAGTTCCCTGTCATGTATTTACATTAAAAGAATAACATATGAAACATTATCTGAAAAAATAAGCCTTAGTCAGCTCAGCTTTTTAATTAGTCCTGTTTGACCAAGACTGAGAAGGCATTCAATGACCTACACTAGCAGTCTATAAGTAAATAACTTATATTACCTTCATAAAAACTCTCCAATGGGGCTCTAATATTCCCTAGCAGGCTGGCATCTCAATTTAGCTCCCTCTTGCCATAGCAGCACGCACCCCCGGGGCTGAAGAGAAGCATCTCCCCTCAAGTTTTCTAGTAGGCGAGAGGAAGCCATCCCTCACAGCAATCGCCTCAGAACCCTCACCCGCCTCTTCCCGCCCTTTCACTCCACAGACCGGCGGGGGCGGTCCCGCCGGGCTCCACAGGTTGCGCGCGCCCCCACCTCTGTTGGGGGGGGATGGTTTGTGAGGTGGTTGTGGTAGTCGTCTCGTGGTCGTAGCTGCTGTCTCTAACGGCTGTTGTTGAGGCCTGTTGCCTCAGGCGGTGCCTGGCTTTGTTTTCAGTCGCTGAGGTAAAGTTTTTTGAGTTTTGTGCTGTGTGAGTTTCTTCTGGGGCTTGTTGTCTACTTGTTCCAGGGGGGAGGGGTGTGCATTTGTTCTGGGCTACTACCATAGCAGTTCTTGCCACTCTCCCAAAGGACCTAGGTGCTATGTTGTTGCTGCTTCCTGAGGGGCCTATGTTCTCATGCTGGTTACAGCTGCGAAGCTGAAAACTCTGACCTGTAGCTATAACACGTTTATTTCTTGTGATGTGGTAGAGAGGCTAAATGTGGTCAAGGAGTATCAGCTGCCTTGAGGCCCCTGTTAAGCTATCTCTGAAAGCCCCATGAGAGAGGGTAGGGCCTAGGTACAGAGCAATGTTTTTCTGCGGTCGTAAGTGGGCTCCCCTGGTGTCAGTGGTGTGTTTTGTCTTGTGCTGGGATAAACTGCAACAGCCTCCTGCTTGGATGATGGGAGAGGGCTGAACAGTTGATATTTACTGTACCCTGAACTTCTTTATTGCAGGTAGTGTAACAAGGAGCTGTGGCTGAAGCACTGTAATGTCTGATGTTTTCTAAATACAGTGTTTGATGCTTTTCACCTTTTCCCCTATAGTGTATAGTGAAGTGGTAAAGTATTTCATACCTGGCAGTGTGAAACACTCACTTAATTTATAAGTGACCAGTATATCCTTCCAGAGAGAAAGGGAATTAAAATGATTAAGAGGTGCTGTTACTTTGACTTATTTGCAAGTTTGAGTGTTTAGGTTGTACTCACACCAGAGTTTCCAAGCTTGTCTTGCTCATCATGAAGAATAACAGAAGACATGGCTATAGCTGTGTGGCTAAAAGGGGCATGGAACTTTCAGTGTATTTGAGCCAATGTCCTCTGGAAAGGGCGGAGGGCCAAAAGGAAGAACTAAAACCTGGAAGTACTAATTGTTACCAAACCAGTAACAAAGATGTTTTTCTATAGTACTAATCTAAACTCTGTGAGGGCTTCACCTAGGTTGGACAGACCTCTGAAGAACATTTGTTAAATGTGTGAGTAAATGGACTAAAGCACAGTTGCCACCGCATGATTTGAATGTATTCTGGTGTCTCCTTTAAATAAGAGCACTTAATGTTTTTTCATTTAATGTTGTGCAGCTTTTTCTACTTTTCTTGTCTATAAACCGTGTCTATTATTCTACTGCTGTGGTGACTAGTTAGGAAGATAGTCTACACACTTAATTCTTAGTCTTGCAAACTCCTGGGCATGCTAGATCTAATAAACCACGCATATAGTTCACTGATTTACCCAATTGGCTACAGTTACACATGCATATGAGCAGTGTGCTAAACTGAAATCGCATTACTAGGTAATGTGCATATAAACATATCTTTTTGAACAGCAGTAGAAAATGTTGACCACTGCTACTCTTCATTCTTGGAGGAGCTACTGAACATTTTCAATTACATCAGCTGGGTGATTTTAATATCAATGTTAAGGGTATTAATATCAAATGATGTAGTTTTGCTACTGTGAGCAATATGATAATTTAAATTAATGCCAGGGAGATCTTTACTCCCTCTGCACCAAAGCGCATAGTAATCATATCCAGAGCTATGCATCTTTTATATGTTCTAGTTCATGGGTATTCTGCCTGGAATATTAACGGATATTGTTTTTTGCAGTGCTACTGCATATTTCTGGCAAGTTCTAATTTTCGTAATGTAGAAACTAAGATAATAGGGTTTGCTCAGTAAGTAATGTTAGCAACTATTCAGAATACACAAATTATGATCTAAAACTGAGATTAAAAGACATGGGTTGAAGGTGGAGGTGGTGGAAGGAAAGGTCTCCCATTTCTATTAGTGCATTCAATTTGCAAATGTCTGTGATTATGAGGGTAGGAAAGCTCGGCCTGAAGCAGATATGAGGAGCTTGGGGGCTAGACATACAACTGTAAGCTATATGATTGAAGCTGTAAGCTATGTTTTGTGGAATTATTGTGTGACTACAGAATGTGTAAATGACTGCCAAATGTGTTGGAGTGGTGTGTGTGGTGCCTAACAAGGAAGAGGTATTCTACCTTTATTATAATGCATTTATGTAACTTTAGAAACTCAATCCTTTATTCATAAATGTGCAGTAATATCTTAATATACTGTAAATGGTGATTAGGTTACCTCCCTCTGAAAAATGTGGTTTGCATTGATTTAGAAGTCCTGGACATCTAAGAAAATCCTGCAACAGCTATCACATGACATCTATTATTTGGTGCTGCTGGATGTAGAAGTATTATTTCTAAAATTTTGAGTTATTCTGATCCTGTTAGGTCTGTGACTGTCTGTTATACTGTGCTGTACCAGCAGTGGTTAAAGAATTTGCACTTTACCACTGCCTACAAATGCACAAAACTTTAAAAATCAGTTTTTTGTAGTCAGTTTTTTCCAGATTATAATGAATAATTTCAGCTTAACATTTAATAAAAGGAAAAAGTGCTTAACAGACATTTGTTGTATGCTGTTGGTATGAGTGAAGAAATTCAGTAATGCGTAAGGGAATTTCATTTTATAATGTCACTTTATTAGCTAATTGGCTCAAATGTGAGAATTAATGGCAATTCAGCTGCATAGTCTTAATGGCCTAATCATTAATTTGTATGGGAGTTACTCTAATAATAATTAGAGAGAATTAATTTGTTATTAATGTGGGGGCAGTGAGCATGTCCTTAAAATAATAATCCAATTAACATGCATTAAGTTGAGATTTTATAGTTACCCACAGCATGAGTGGCTGCTCTAATTCGGGAATAGTATTTCATAGCATCAGGTAACAGATCTCTAACATCTACTTACTGCCTGGTCAGCCTGGCCTCTGTAAAGGATTGCCTGTAAGGTTGTTACCATCGTTTGAGGCTGGGCGTGTGTTCTGTAGAGATGCTGCCCTTTGTAACCCCCTGACTTGGTTAGGGGGTTAAGCAAATAGTTTGCAGCCTCACATTGATTCATTTTGAGCATCTGTATTTGCAATCTAATAGTGTTTACTCCTGTTTTTGAAAGCTCGTGTGGTATGCCCTGTATATAGATGAGCAATAACCTGAAATCCTGTGTGTTTTAAAGCACAAGCCAGTGAATCATATTGGATGTCAGAAACTAAGCGTGCTAAGCCGATGGGAGGAAGGAGGAACCAGTGCTGCTCAGCCTTTGTGGCAGCTTTCTGTAAGTGTCTGCAGTGCTTATTATGTCTCCTGAGAGGCTACAAAAATGTATTTACACAGGGAAGCATAATGATCTTTCTGGGTATCAGACATAAGAAGTACTGACCAGGGCAGAAGAGGAAGGTAATTGATGGATTAGGAACTTTGTATTAATAATTGGTAAAGGAGTTTGTGCCCCACACTAGAGCAAGCTTTTTGCTACTATGAGTAAAGAGGAATTACAGGAGGACTCTCTCCAGCCTGAAGCAGGCTAGGCACACAGGGGTAAATTCAGGCAAGGAGAAGGTATGTTTTGTAACTAGTCTAATGTTATGTTTGTCACTTGGGTATTCAGTGAATGGAGTTAAAAAATCCTACTGTTGTGCTGGGGTTACAGGTTTTTCTGATACTGTATTAAATGTATGAAGCAAAAATAAAACCATGTATTTTATTATGTGTATTACAAATATAATAAATCACAGGGAGAAGTTTTCTAGGAAGGTGGCTAAATACAAAGCCTGGATTTGGAGTGAGACAGTTGGAAATGGAGCCTAACTGCTGCCTGGACCTGTTTGGCTTGGTAGCCCATAGGAACAGCAAACAGATCCACATGTAATAGACTGCTCAGTGGATGACTGGGTAGGCAGTGAATGATATTTTCCTATGAACTGCTATACTGTGGTAGGCTTGCTGCAATGATCTGTGTTGAAACTTGGTTTTAATAAAGAAAGAAGTACCCCCCCAGTCACTTGGGGGATTTAGACCTGGCTATAGACTTGTGTACTGCACTTAATACTTGGACTGCTTGCCAGAAGCAGGTGTGGACCCTTTAGGAAGAGGTGACTGGCAATGGCTAGGAAGAGCATAACAGACAATTAGTTCAACTGCAAGCAAGAATGAAATGACCTGTTACCTTTTTTGTTGTTGCTGTTAACTGGCTGATCACATTAAATCCAACAGGAGCTTTTGGGTTGGTTATTCAGTGAAATAATGATGTAAAGGCAGACTTAAAGCTAGATTTTCTGGCAGCCCAGTTCTAAGTACGAGAGGTGACCACATTATCCAAAATCCTCTGCCATTGTAAGTTGGTAACAGCACTGTTAAATAGACAGGTAAGTTGCTGTTATACTACAGAATGTAGCTGACTTTCTCTTGCATAGTTCCTGATTGTCTTGTATTTATTTAAAGGGAAAATTACCTTTATTCAAAGAAAAGGCTTTAAAATGAATGTTCTCTTGCTGAAGTTATGTCTTGTGATAGTTACAATCATGAGTGGCTGCAGTGAATACCAGTGCTGTCCTAGGTGTAGTTACTGATGCTTTCAGCTGGCTGTTCAAGGAGGGGAAGGTGTGATGTACCTTTTGTATTATTGTAGATAACAGGTTGTTTGGAGTGGTCATGTAGCTTAACAGGAGACAATCTTGTCTAAATCTAGACATATCTAGAAGATAACTATTACATTTCCAGCAGTCACTCCCCTGTGACTAGATGTGTACTGAATGCTTATGTCTTTGGTCAGGGCACCTTTAGGCAAAAGAGGTTACAGTTGCATACTCTACTGATGGGCACATGCTTTGTGTCAGCTGGGAGTAGGAAGGTTACTGTATTAGTGTGGTTGGAGGTGTCTTGCAATGACAAGTCGACCTGAAACATAGGGGTGGTTGTTATTGTATTTGCCTAAAGCCCCTCTGGCCTTTTCCAGTCCTGAAAGGTGAAGCAGAACATGGTTAGCACAGGATATCAAACAGGAGTCACTCAGTTGCTTGTCTTATGTGAATTAAACAAATCTCTGAACTTGGGAGATTTTCTGGGGAAGGTGGCATTTCTTGCTCTGGAGGAATGAAAGCAAAGGAGTATGGGAGACTAGAACACTACACTAATCTTGTAAATAATTGATAGAGTTGACCTGTGGCAAGACCATTTTTAATAAAGACTGTTAGAATCCAGGCTAATGGTGCCCCTGAAAAGTGAATGAAATACCCATGTGAACTCTTGCTGCTTCCAGCATCCATATTGAAAAAACATTAGCTAGAGGGCTAAAAATTAGGGAAGCTAATAGAGGAAGAAATAATGTAGAAGTCGTGAATGTTGATCTGTAGCTGGTGGAAACTAGTGTCTGGATTAAAGGAAAATGTGCTGCCTTTAGGTGACCTAGAATTTTTGATACCAGGCCTTGACTTTTCCTGATAGAGATACGTACTCAGCCTTGCCACTTCTACTTTCCCATATGCCACCATTTTTTTTTTATCCAGGAAAAGCCAGGTTAAAAATCAGAGCCTTAGTATGTTAAAATTCCTCCAGCCTTTCCTATGGATATGAAAAAGTAGTGAGGAAAGGGTGCACAGGATGAAAACACAGGCAAGGGGGATGTTAACCTCCTTTTTCCAAGGCCAGCAGAGCCTGTCAGATCCTGCTTATCCTGATGTTAAATATATGTTTTGGGGTAGCACCTTTGCAATGAAACTCCATTTCCCTGTGCCTTACTAACTCCTTATATACTGGAGGAAATGATATGGACTTGGGTAAGTTTGAATAGGGTGCCCTGCTAGTGTCTTAGCTAAGCTAGTTGTACCATAGCATTAACAGCAAAACAGGATGGATCCTAAATCAATACTTACTACTTGTACTATTTTGAACTGTTCTTAGTGTCTTGAATGGCCCAGGATTTTGTGCTAGTCAGCTCTCTTGATTTGACAAGTTCTTCAGAAGCAAAGATCATTGCAACTATTGTTTGCAGGTATTTAAAGAATGACTGCATTTAAGGTCTAGTGTTTATATTTGGTGGTGGGCTGCGCTTCCATGACTTCTGAAATATAAACAATCACTCTTTACTGTATTGCCATGTATGAGCAACAAATAATGATGATTACTCTGGCTACTTTTCACTTCATGAAGTCTGGTCAATGAAAACACCTTTATGTTATCAAAGGAGATTTGACATGGTTGTACTTAACCATGAGGGCCAGCATGCTTGTAATCCCTACCTCCTGTGTTGTACTGCTTCAGATTTCATCTGAAGGATTTTGTGTTAGAGCTTGAACATAAATATGTGTTCATGGGTTAAAGTGGCATGCTAATGCTGCTGTAATTTAGCAACAAGCTTTGTGAACAGCTTTTACTGACCGTATAGCACTTGTAACAGGAAGGACCGTGGAAGTGAGGCAGAGTAGCCATCCCAGAGTTCTGCACCGGTACCCCAGGGAGCTTGTTCAGAGTTGGCTGTGTGACTGCAGTGTGTGTATATAAAAAATAAAACTTGTGGAAAAGTTGCTTGGAAAATGGCAGTGAGAAGGATGACAAATTCTATACCAGTGACTTCTTACCCACTGCAGAAATTATGTTTACTAACAGAAATCAGCTTTGTAGTAGGGCTGGTGTAAAGGCTGGCTGGCAGTGTTTTGAAGGTAGCAAGTCAAATTTGTTAAGCCTTCTTAACACACTTTGTGCTGAAAAGCATGTTGAACTGTGAATGCTTTAGCAAACCCTACATTGCATGAAGGCAAGAGGATTTATTGCTGAAGAAAGAAGAAATATTGACATAAACTGAACAATAAGAGTCGAGAAGTGGTTCCCAGGTGGACTGAAATGTTTCTAGAGCTATGTGTCAAACTGCTTGGGTAGTGCAAAAATTCAAAAGTCGTAACTGTGTTTATGTTTCTCATTCAAGAGGCAGGTGGTAGTATTCAAGTACCTTGTTGTTGACCTAGGAACAGTGTGGCTTTATTACCTGTTTTCTTCTGCCTTTTGGATTTGAGAACAAAGTAGAGAGGAGACTTTTCTACTAGGTCTACCACACTTCTGGAGAAAAGCACTTGAGAGAAGCAGCTCATCTGCATTAATCCCACATGTGTTCTCTTAGGCTGAGTAGAGATACCATATCCTGCTTAGCTGAGAGACAAGAGCACTGTTCTTCCTCTTACATTCATCATACCTCTCTGTCATGCTTCATGAATGCAGTAGTGAAAATACTTTTCATTCCTAGCTTATTAGTGTTTGCAGCAGCAGAAGCAAGTACATCTTGGAAGTGCATAGCATTCTCAGCGGATTTTGATTGTTGTGAGGGTAAGTACATGCTGTTCTGTAGTAAGGACCCGTAACTCCTCCTCAAGCCATCTGTCAACTAGTTTGCAGCTAGATCCTGAAGGACTTGCTAAAGATTAGGGAAAAATTGAGAAGAAATTGTTACATGTGGCTTATGTTCTGCCCAGTGAAGCTTTGAAAATTGTGTGTAGTGTCCAAAGTCAGAGCAAAGGTGACTTTGCAGGCAGCCATCCATATCCACCTCCTATGGAAATTCATAGCCTTAAGGTGAAGCTTTGGTGTCTTTGTGCTGATCTCTTAGGAGGCTTGTTTGTCAACCTCAGTTTTTACTGCTGGATTTAATGTTGGAACTAGAAGGTTTCCAGCTATAGCCAGTTTATGGATGTTAATTACAGGACAACATTGCTCTAAGAATAGTTTTGGTGATTCAGACCAAGCTATTTAGCACCAGGGTAAGAGACTAGCATCATTTAATCTGCGTGTCAGGACTTAATGTGCAGAGATGATATTTAGGCAAAGTCTTGGAAGGGGGAAAAAAAAACAACCCATGTAAGCCTCTGATATTCACAACCTTTTATGGCAATACATTTCAGTAAAGTTATAGATACTGTTAAAAATTGCTTTCTGAATTTTTAAACCTTCTGTGATAATAGGAAAAATGAAAGGCATGCAGTAAAATTATGGAAAACTAGTTTTGCCTTGGTGAAGCTTTTCATGGTGTTACATTCTCATATACCAGATGACATGTTCCTGGTCTATAATCTAGCCTCATACAGGAGTTGATACATATCTTTCATCCTTGTTACTTTTCCTGTACTGGCTTAGTTCTGTTATATTCCTTTTGAAATAAGAAGAACTGGAAAGGCTCAAGGTAAGATTTGCTCCATGAATTTATACAGAAAACACTAATATGTCACTTTATTCTCCATTGTTCTCTATTCCTCACAGCATTTTTCAGATCACTTCTGAATACTTAGAATAGTGCATGTTCCAACACAGGTCTATCTGGGACCACACTAGTAAAGTTCTTTAATCATGAAAAATTGCTTTCCTTCCTACTTTGTTGCTTATCTTTTAGTTGGTTATTAATACTTGAATGCTATTGCCTTTTATCTGTAACAGCTATACTTCTTTAAGAGCCTTTGAAGTATCTTGACACAACTCTTTGAAAATCTGAGTTTGCTTTTACCCTTGTCTACATGCTGTCTGACTCCTTAAAAAAAAACCAACAAAACAATAAACTTTTTCTGTCCTTTGGCAGAATTATGCCTCTTTTTTCAAAGATGGTTTAGCCAAGGTATTAGAGATAGTGCAGGATTACCATACAAAGCTTTATAGAGTGTTACGTCTGCATTCAGAGCAGGTGGTGGGGTGGGGAGTGTTACCCTTAGAACTGTGTGAGTATCTGATCAAAGCCTGTACAAAAGCAGTCGGAAGTCAACTGATCTTCTTTCCTTTTACCCCTTATCATTATGACTTGCAGCTTTGGTTCTGCTAGCACTTTTACTTGGGACATCTTGCTAGTCCTATCACTGGCTGTGTCCCTCTATCTGTGAGGTAGCTGAGCACTCTAGGGAGGGCTTTTTTGTGGGCTTCTCTATAGTTACCCAGGTTCCTGTCATCTACCAGCTGTAAAGTTCCCAGGGTAGCCCCGAAAGAGCTTTTGAGAAACACTGTAATGTAGAAGAAACACCTGCTTTCATAGTGGTATGTTCTATGCAAGCTGAATAAATAACCAGAGTTTACTCAAGGGTGTTAAAGTTGTCTCAGGTGCTGTTACCAGAACATGGAGCCATGGGTAGCAGTTAAACTTAGCCTTAAAAATTACTGCCTTTATTGACAGTTTGAGTATGTCACTCAATCTAGCAGAATTCCAAGACCTGAAAACTAGTAACTCTTAGAGAAAGTACCTAGCTGTGTACCTAACCCTTTGTGGCTTGCTGTCTTAAGCTGTCTGCTGAAGGCTGGATCTGATCCTCAATAGCATCAGGCTTCACTTGCAAGTTTAAATTCAGTCTGCATGTCCGGCTGGGTAAGACACCTGGATGCAGAAAAGCAAGGCATTTGAGGCTCATTTGAAAATGGTATTGTCCTGGTTTCGGCTGGGATAGAGTTAATTGTCTTCCTAGCAGCTGGTACAGCGCTGTGTTTTCAGTTCGGTATG
>JAVKLA010000084.1:17022345-17044402 GCA_034782735.1 Sagittarius serpentarius
CCCACTGGGTGGGGGGGGAGCGAGTGAGCGGCTGCGTGGTGCTGTGTTGCTGGCTGGGGTTAAACCACGACAGGTATTAACTCAGGTTTATCACTGTGTGGATTTTTATCCATTAATTCATCAGTTTCTGGTGCTACTGGCCTAGTAGTATATGTAGTTCCTTATCAGATTTGTCATGCAGATCATGTCTTTCCATTTTTGGCATAATGCACTGTTTCCCTCGAGACTTCAAAGGCTGGCTCTGTCCTTGTCTGCTCTGGGTTGCAAAACTCTGTTTTCTGGTCAGATTCTCACCAGTGTTTATCTTAAGTCCCAAAACACCTTCAGATCCTGAGTCAGATCTTTCTTCCCTAAGAGACAGTGGCCAGAGGACCGAGTTTGCCTGCTTGCTATACTCACCAAATGGTCTGTTGTATAACTGGCCAGAGCTCTGATCGCTTCCTTGACTCATCTTGTGAGGAGACACCACACTGTGACATCACCTTGTCACATAAAAAAATACTTCACCAAATACAGAACAGCTGGATTTTGTAGTTTTTAAGGTCTTTTGCAGTCTTGGCAAATGGTCACATTTGCCCAGTCACAAAAAAAGGAAAGTATATTATTATTTCAGACTGACCTTTAATTGAAAAGTAAGTTGTTATACCTTCTGGCTAAGGCAGGTTTCTTGTATGTGTTTTGCAATGAATATTGATATTGGCAGATGTTTATCTGCAGGAGAATTGATGAAACTTTTTGAAAACTTCCTAGAAGAAAGTGATTTGCTTACATGCAAGACCAGCATGTTCATTTGCCCTTGGAGGCAAATAAGGAACCAACCTCTTTGATGCAGAGCTATTTTTGTCTTCCTCTGAACACTGCTTATCGTGCATTATGCATGTTTTTTCAAAAAAATGCTGTCAGCAGATACAGCCAGCCATTAACCTTAAGTACTTCCTATTTAAAGATAGCACCTGTAGTCAGTTCATTCAATTGTGTGGGACAGAGGCCTTAGGTCACTTGCTGATGATGTCAGAGGCCTGATCCTGAAATGATGTGTCAGCTTTTTACATCCTTCTGTGCTGGGAAGACTACAGCTCCGTACATCTGTAATCTACTTTTGTCAAGGTTGTCTTGTTCTTGGTGCTGAAGTGAGTTTTTGCAATACCACCTTTTGGTATAATGAAGATGGGAAGAAGGGACTTTTATATAAGCAGGAGGTCAAGTGGTGGAGGGAATAGATTTGCACCCCTTGGGCAGAGTGCCCTTGGCAGAGAGGGGATAGTGGTCCCAGTTAATGTAGCGTATTTGCTGCTGGACAATGGAAGCATCTTCATAGCATAATTGTCTCTGCAGACTAGGCAAGATGTATGTTGAGGCCTTCTGTCCTGCTTTGTAAGGCTAATAGGTTAAGGTAGCTGGCTGACTATTTTTAAGGTAGTAAAGTTTAAGTCACTTTTATTTAGAAAGATTTGTATGGAGGCTGATATCCAAATTGCTGACTCTCTGTGGGAGAGAGGATGGTGGTACAAAGAGGAAGGGGTGAGCCGTTAAAGAACTTGATCTGCCTGAGCATTTGTTGCCTGGGTTTTGAAAATACTGTTAGTTCCAATTAGAGTGATCTATTCAAATTTGTTCCCCAGCATTCTGTTTTACCTTGTGTTAACTACATTCACAGTGTAGACTGACATGATGTTTAGCAGTCCTGACAGAATTGTGGTTGACTGATGTAAACATTTCCTGCCAGCATATGTTGAATAGCTTACATTTGTCAAAGTCAATTGGTCCTGGTCTCTTCCTGTCTGGATCAGTACCAGAGCAGAGTCTGTACTCGCAGCAATGAACAGCTAGTCAGTTTGTGGGAACTCTGTTATTCACTGTATCTCCTGAGCTATACTTGCTGTGTCTTTGTTGAAAGTGTGCTCTTGGAAATTTAGAGGTAAAATCTCCTGTTATGATTTAGAACTGTTTAGTATAATTATAGTATTTTAAATTTTCACTTGGTATACCTTTTGGCATATGAGCAGTGCCTGTAGTTAACTTGTCTGGTGTCTCTCTTACCATGCACCAACTGGGAGGCTGACCCAGTGATTATCAGACATATGTTTCTGCAGAACCATTTTTCTCCAAACTGCTTGTGTAAAAAATTTCAGAGATGAAGCAGTTTTGTCTTTACCAGTGCTGTATCTAGGCACATGAAATATGAACAGGCCTTCAAGGTGATTGTTCATTTTGGTAAGTTCATTGCACTAGGTTTTTAGCCAGTATAACCTGGAAGTCCTACCAACTCATATAAGACTGTGACCACTTAAAGCTGTCTAGCACTTATTTTCAGAGGAAACACATTCTGAAGTTGCTGATGGCTCACTTCAGGATCATATGCTTTGAGTCTTCCCTGTATGAAGTGGATGTTATTTTATTTGCATTCAACAGCTGCCTTCACTTTCAGGATTGACTTGAAGTCAATGCATGTATATTTTGCGCTATCAAACTCAGGGCATCTGGACTGAGGGAGTAGCTGGTAGTCCTGCGGTCGTCTGCCTCATGGCTGTGTATGAATTTCTCAGATCTTCCTGAGCCCCTCAGCCTTTCAGGATAGGCTGCAGCTAGCCTGTGCTCTGACAAAAAAATAGCAGAATAAATGTAATCTCAGAATAATTTTTCTGTCAAAGCATTTTTTGTCTGATGCTGTTTGTAGTATCACGGTGATGCAAGTGGATATATAGTAGAAATAGGCTCCTTTGTCATTGTTTAGCAACTTCTACATTTTCTGCTGCCAACCTGGGTGGATACTGTAGTATCTGCTTATATGAGTTAGCAAAAAATTGCAAGTTTCTTTGGGAAATTGTATTCCAAATACTGATGCTCTATTTTGTGTTCTGCCTGTTCCTCAATTGGTTAAAATGTTAACTGCAAAATTTAAAACTACCTTCTCTTGCAGTGCAAGTTGCTTTTCCTCAATAATGGATAGAGGTGTAGCTAGCATTTACAGATGTTCTATTGTCTGGCTCCAGCATCTCTAATTCATCTTGTGATTTGCAGGAACATGGTACTCAAGCATACAGACCACTTTACTACTTGCTTTTCCTCAGTTCTGTCATCAGAGGAATTGAAAGTGCACTGTCATCAGGCCTACTAAAGATAGACTTTTCCTCTGATGCTTGGTGAAATGCCATTGTACTTCACAAGCTGACAGTGGTCCTGGTAGTGGTCTCTTTCTGATACACAGCGCTAGGAATTTAAATTATTGGAGTAGTGTCTATTGCAAGACACCTGTGCCTCCGTAGAAAATGACCAGATGGAGATCTCAAGCTACAGGACCATTTCCTTGCATATATAATGGACAGGAATACTTGTATCCTTAGTCAAGTGGAACAGCTACATGGGATAGAAAGAAGGTTTGGTAATATGGGTTTTTTTCCTCTGTGAAACTGAATTGAAACATGAAAATTTAGTAAGAACAGTAGAACTGGCTGTAGGCCTGGAGTCACATTTATCTCTCTCGCTTGTAGGAAAAGGTTATTGATTGTGATAAGTTACTGATCTTAGATGAATTAAATAAGCATTTCCCTTGTTGCTGGAGAGCAATGTTAATTATTTTCAGGGCAGAAAAACTTGACCAAGAGCAGAAATTGCTGTACCACTAGCCCTTTATCTTCATCATGAATAATTATCTGGTACTGCCTGCTTAGGAAAGAAGGCTGTTTATTTTCCTCCCACTGGGTGCAACATGATGCAGTTCTCATGTTGTACCATGTCAGCCAGCACACCCTCCTGTCCCACAGCACAAAATGTTGTTGTCATACTGCCCACTGAATGTGCCAGTTGGCTATGCAGTGAGCCTGGGACAGCTGTGCTGTTGATGAAAACAACTTAGTTCAGCACCAGGGTTACTGTCACTACATATGGCTATATACTGAGGGAGATGGAAGAGATCTTTGAGCTGGAGGTTGCAGGAATAAATGTAGAGAATTTTGCTAAATGAACCAAGTGATCTGATGAATTATTAGGATGGGTACATCTCTCATCATGCAGTTTTTCAATGAAAACTTAGGAACTTAGGGAAAGAGTTGAGCTGGATTTGAGTGTGGTTTTTTTCTTCTAAAGTAGAGGAGTCTAAGTAGTCAGTATAATGTAGAACTTGGCTGAGAATAAATTCCTCAGTGAATCTAGGTGGTGCTCTTGCAGTAGAGTGGAAAAAAATTGTGCAGTAGTATTAAGATCGGTGAGATTCTCATGTTGAGTATGATGTACAAGTTCTGGTAAACTATTTTCAAGAGTTGAAGTAGAGTAAGAATGAGGAGAAAAGCTGTTAAGATATGACAGACAGCAGATCTGAATAACAAAGAGAAGATAGTCTTGTTTGCTGGAATGTTCAGCTTAGTGAAATGAATGCTGGATTGTGGACTGTAAACCATTAGGGATAACTCTGAGAATAAAACTGGTAAGAGATGGCCCAAGAGCATGCACGTGCAAACAAGTATGAAGACACATCTGTTGCCAAGTTAGAAGACTTCTACCTAACAGTTGGCTGACTTTGGAACAATTTTTTCATCGTAAAGTGGCACAAAACCAGCTGGTTCTAGTGTGACATGTTTAGAGAAGCAGTTATATTGCATGGTTGCCTCTAACAACAGAACTAGTGATCCAGGAGGCCGTCACAGTACAGCTTCACTTTACCAGTGGTTCTTAGCTATGAGTTTAAGTTAATGAAGTTAAAAACTGTAGATGTCTGTTGCCTGGACTGCAGTTGGTTTTGTTGTACAAGCAGTAAACCAGGGAATAGTTTAGTGTCTAGCAAGCATGATGTTTGACACTGGAAGGCTGTCACCCTTGTTGTAGCCAGAGTTAATACATCTCAAATACTGCAAAAAAAGCTCCTTGGGTAGTTCTACTGTACTTACTCTCCTTGTAGAAGGAAGAGCTTATAAGTTTGTTCTGTTTCCCCCATGTTTCCAGTATAAGAGAAGCCAAGGAGAGGGTCAGCTTCTTTAGTTCCTGCTTTCAGGGTGGAAATAAGGACCAGAGAATGGTGGTCTGATATGAATATTAGACATTTGCCTGATGCTATGTTGATCTCCTTTTGTGAGCAAGAGGAACTTTAAGCCCAGTAGAATCCCAATTCAAGCAGCAGCTCTTCCTCTTACTGTAGGATCTGCTAGATCCTTGAGTTGTGTTGATGCAGTAAGAAAAGACGTGTTTGACTAACCCTTGCTTGCCCAATTACCCTCTGTTTTTTTGTGCTCATCCTTAAGATCTAGGAAGCACAGCAGTTCAAGACTACTGTGTGAGTATGTTTTTAGTGGGTTTGGACCTCCCCTGTCTACTCAGACTGCGTGGAATTTGCAGGTATTTTGCTACTTCTTTCCTGTATATATCATACTATTGAAATATTTCAATGATCCATCACAACTGTGTTGCAGAAAATATTCCTCTACTTCCAGGTTCTCTTCCTTCATTAACCATTGTAGTTGACTTGTATTTGCCTTGATATATCTTATACTGTCAAATACAGACACAGTATATACCTTCTTTTGCCATCTGTCATGGATATTTTTCTAAAACAACTCTTAACTTCAGTCTGCATGCTCTGATAGCAGTGACAAAGCTTGCTGCAGAGCAACTAATACTTGTGATGGAGGTCAGAAATTCAGGGTTTGACTTGAGTTTTCCTCATCACCATATGCTTTCTTTCAACATCTAGGTCAAACTGTCTGCATAATTACATCAGCATCCTTTGCTTACACCCTGGCACCTTAAACCTTCATGACTGCTGAACCTTCCACCATTCTCATCTCTGCCTTGCTGTGACCTCAATCACTGACTGTTCAGATGGCTACAGGTGTTTAACTTCTTGATCACTGAAATAATGTTTCCAGGTTTTCCTCTGTACATTTCTCTTTATTGTTAGTTTTATTAATTGTGCTCTTACTATATCTGTTATTAGCCTTGTCACCTATCCTCTAGATAAGCTGGTCTGTCAGTAATTTATCAGACTGAATGAGTGGAGCACCTTTATAAAGATCTTACCTTACCTGGATCGAAGCCAGGGAAAGCATTAAATCATCTACTTTGATGTCTACTATGTCAATTCAAATAAATTAACAAAATTGTTGTAGTCAGCAGCTATTTTTGTGTATTACGGTTTAGGCCTGTCCCAGCAACGTGCATTTTCACCTTATGGAGAAGTGCTTAGGAAGTAGCTCCAGCTTCTCCACAGGTGAGAACTGTCCAGTGTTCCATATTGCAACCTCATTTCACCAAACAGTTGATTGGACAATGCTGTTGTTGGATGAGCTTGTTATTTTAGTTTGTTTCCTCTGCAAGTACCTCTGCGCTCTTCCCTTTTAGACAAAATGATTAGCTGAAAGCTGGAGATGCTTTTGTTCCATGCAAAGCTTAGCCCTAAGGAGAAATATAAACAGTTAGCTCTGAGTAACCAGACACCACATCCAAAATCAGTTGTTCCTCGAATACGCACATGATCCCTGAAGGACCTGTGCATTGTGTGTCAAAATTGCATAGCTCTGAAGCTGACTAATGTGCTGGGGTTCTGCTGTAACTAGATGGGGTGGGAAGGGCATATTGATTAGGTGGTACATAAACTACAGCAACAAGTAAACAAGGAATTAAGATTGCACACTAAATCAGTGGTAAATTCTCATCTTTGCATCAGAGCTTGCACTGAGCAATTTATCTAACACTAACAAAAGTTTTTAAGGTCCAGGCCATTTCTACCCTTCTTCTTGGAAAAGGTAAGCCTTAGTATGATTACGAGGTGTGCTTTCCACTTTGCACACAGGTTATATGAAAACCTATGTAAAATTTGAACACTTAAAAAATATTGTGATTCATAAGTAAAAAGTTGTCTGCTGCTGTGCTCCCCTAGTTATTTCCTAGGCGTGCAGATAAAACCTTCAACAGACTCCAAAGAGAGTGTTCTTCAACAATATGGGCTATACATGGGCTAGTAAAACCTGTTAGTTCCCTCTGTGCTGCTGCTAACAAGAGCTGGATTAAGATATGCTAACTTCATTTTCACCTGTGGTGTTTTGGGCAGCAGTTGGAGCAAGCTCAAACTGCTTTCAAGTATATGCATGATTCCATTATTAGCTGTCAAATTACTAGAAACACTTTTGTGGCAAATCAGCAAATTTACAGTGCTACTTCTGATTAGCCAAAATTAGGTTAGCTTCATAGTACAAGGTCCAAACCTACTCTTTCAGTGAAGACTTGCTACTTGAGGGATGATTCAGGAAACATACTGTATTGTGGTAATTATATATGGCAAACTATTTCTGATGCAGTGGACCTAATCAGCTGTGCATCAGTGAAGAATCTCAGAACAACCTACTTGTATCAAGAGTGTTACTATTTACGTGTATGGAATGTAATTGTGCTGAATCAGGAATGCTGTGCTACAAAAAATAAATTTAGGTCTTGCTCTATAGAATGAAGTCAGGATGTTGAAGCCACAGGGTATTTTTCTTTCATGGGATCTCTGAGGTTTTATTTAACAATGATTCTGTAAAGCCAGATGTTTAAGATAGTAGCCCTTAGTGAATGTGGGCCTTGGCATTTGTAGTTGTCAAGTGAGCACCCAAGCCAGTTATGTCTGCCCAGTTAAGGGAAGCCCTTGTAATGTCTGGTTGGGTTGCTTGAGCTCTGCCGTCAGCACCATGCTGCAGGGCTTGCTAGGAGTGAGACTTTCTCTTCTTGTGGCTCTTCCTGGGTTGCTGTTCCAGGGAAGTAAGTCAGGATTCACAGCTCCTCTTTCTGGTATGTCTGCTGTTAAAACTGGTCGTATGAATAAACTGCTGCCTTCAGTGGACCCGTGATGATTCTTGTTACAGCTTGTGTACACTTGCAGGAGAAGTTTGTTAATTTGCATGTGCATAAAGTCAAACCATTGTTTCAGCTTAGAAGCAAAGAAGGCCTAGGGACAGAGTTTACCACAGTTCTTTATATTAACAGTCATTTGCTGGATGATAGGCAACGTTGTAAACTATTTCAAAAAATGCTTGTGATATTAAATCCTCATCAACTTCCTCCTAGCAATACCAGTAGTCTCCTATAAATTCTCAGATTGTTCTTTGTATGGAAGAACTTAATTTTAACTGGAGTCCAGTCTCACATACTGAGCTAATAAGGCTATGTGTTAAAGGCAAAGGTAAATTGATATAAAGTGGTATTAAGAGAAGGAAGTGATGTGATCTGCTGGGATATGACACTGTTCTGTCACTGTAATCGCAATTTTAGGATATTCTACCTGGGTATTGATACACATTATTCCTTTATAGAAGAAAATTCTGGAGGTTGTGGTCCTTCCTTTCTATAGCTAGGCAGTGGTTGGGGGAATAGTTGTTTATCTAGAATGTAGCTGTTGCTGTTTATGAAGTATCTGCTGATCTTGAATTCCCCCAAGGAGACCATATTGCCATGAGGGTAACCTGGCTGGCTGAAGAATTGTAGGATTTTGGTAATAAGGAAATGTGCCACACATTCTTGGCTATAATCCTGGCTATAACCTTCTGTTCCCCTAAGATTTAGAAGTCAAAACTAGTTCAGAATTGACCTCTGCAGGGAGAGAAGTGTTTTTGTATGCTTTTCAACTCATTTGATTACAGTGCAGAGGTTAAGATTCCCTTCTGAACTTCTAGGAAAGCGGCAGCAAAGCTTAAAAAGTGGAGTTTGATCTTTTGCTTGCTTTTGGTCTCTATTGGTATATTTTATATATACAATTTCAAGGGAAACAAATATGAGAATTTGCATAAAAATTGGTAACTATTGGGTTTTCGTCTGAAACGAGAACTAGCATTTCCAGTAAGTGTGCAAACCTTGGCCTCTGGCAAACTTGAAGTGCAGCTGTCCATTAGGAATGCTTAAAATTAAGCAAGAATGTTGCTGTGAAGGAGGCCACTGGTAAAACACTCAGATACTGTGTACTCCAAAGAATACCAGTTTGTTGTTAGGGAAAGAACATGGATAACCAGCATCTTTGTTGGAAGGCCAAATCTTACCTCCCTTCATGATTCTGCCTTTGCTTGATACTAAGTAGGCAGTGATTTGACCCTGCAGTTTTCTCTCCCAAGAGGTCAGAGGCCAGTAGCATGGTGCTACTCACTGCTGTGAATGGAGCTCTTCATTGCTGAAGAGCCAGTTAAGAGTGGCCAGTCATGTGGAAGTAATGGCAAGGGAAGAAGGCTTAGCCTCTCTGTATTTAGTGCCCTGCTGTGGCATGCTTGCATGGCACAACTGATAGCCTGCAGGCCAACAGTAAGATGTTGAGTGTTAGAACATGTGTGAAGATTTTAATAAGACAGTTTCTACAGCACTGCAGTGTATCAGAGCAACAGCATCAGGATTCTAAATACTTCTGATTATTTGTCTAAATAAATCTGTGATAAATGGTTTAAAATATGTGGAATTCAGTTTTTCTTGGGGGATCTTTTATTGATTACCCCAGGATAGCACAGAAGTCCTAGTTCTCCCTATAAACTAACTACCCACTTCTATCTTATTTCCTTGCTAAAGAGGAACACTGCTTTATTTTGTCAGTGTTAGTGAAGTCAACACTTGGTGATAGTCAAGGTAAGACTACAGAGGATTGGTAAAACTATATGAGATACGAGATACATGACAGAGCTGTTGAAAGAAGGGAGTTAAGAAGTAAGGATAAGTTGGAAAGTTTTATTATAAGGGAAAACTATGTACCACTGTATATGACCATTCACCTATAGCCTTGTCTTAGAATTTGTCTTTGGGAGTTGCCTACTTTAACACTTAACAGCTCTGCAGCCTTATTTCAGGTTCTGCCCAATTAATGTGAACAAGCTGTTGTCAGCCTTCATGAGAAGACACAACAATGCCTGTGAGGCAGGCTTTTTTTGAGGAATTTGTGTACATATTCTTCTAGCCACAAAATACCCGCAGCAATAGTGAGTTCTGGTGTATCCCCTTCTCAGATCACTGAAGTCAAATTCTTTATTGCCTGATTTATACTAGAAGAAATTGTTTCATTTCTTCACCTTGAGACCAACATATACTGAAACAAGTCAACAGCCACTATCAGATTAAGCCCTGGCAGTGTGATTATCCAACATTTACCGGGGAGGAAGGAGAGGAAAGATGTAAAAGAAGAATGTGTTTTGGTGTGCAAAAACCCTAATGTCTTAAGTTGGACTTTTACAGTTTTCTTTCATTCCCCTTGAATGCTTTTTTGACTACATGGGAGAGAGATTGAATTTTAGAGGTAAGTCTTCTGCTATAAACCTGCTGATTCTAGCTGCTGTTTTGTTTCACTTTTAAATTTTGGTCTAGTTGGTAAATGGTACTTCTAATAATAATCTTTGCATTTCTGAAGTAATAAAAGCATTTGTCTGTTCACTAAGGAAAAAATGCAAGACACTGAATTATGCCTATTGCTTATAAAAACAAAAAAATCACCTTTGCTACTGTTAGGAGTAGTAGTGATAACAGATTAGTTTTTATCTATTAGTTTTTAAAACTGTCCTGGCCAAAATGATTACCAGATTCTGATGTTTTGTTGAATTATCATTGCCACTAAACTCTAAGCAAAGCTCTGAAACAGCTTCAGGGTTTCATTGTACAAATTATATAGACAAGACTGACTGAAATAATCAGTGGAACTCTTCAGACCACTTCTGTAAAGTTGTCTGGAAACTCCTGCTGTAACTGAGGATTTTTGTTTTGTTATAATTGACCAAAGAAAAGCACAAAGACTCTGAACTGTTACACAAACACTGAACAAAGCAATATGCCTGTCTTTCTAGGGGAGTGTTTTCTAGTCAACAGGTGGGCCCATGTATGTAAAAGTGCTTCAGGTCCTGAAGTACCCTGGGGCTGCCGAGGTGCTGGTCTCTGACTTTTAAAGGAACTGTGCCTGTTTGTCTGGGGTTGGAGTCTGACTTGGAACATGTGGAGGTGAGATTTTTTGCTGATTTGTCTTCCAAAAGGTAATACTCTTCCAGTGAGGTGTGAAGCTGTTTCAAATAAGGAGGCAAATGAATCTCTGCAACAAAAGTAGGTGCTGAAATTCATGAATTTAATTTCCTTGACTGTGTCACTGAGGGCTTGCTCTATTATGCTGATATTTGACTGATTCTTTTTTTTAAAGCAAGAACTGTGTTGCACTGGCAGAGAGGTGTGGGAATTTTGCATTGCTCCTCATTAACCCTTCCCAAGGAGGAAAGAAAAAGTAGCAGGGCAAATGATTAGGATCTCCATGAGTTCCAAGAACATTAGAGAAAGAAGAGATCAGTGGCATCTGATGACATTTCTTCACTTGTATGACCATGACTAATGCTTTGAGGCTTTGTGTACTGTGTGTTGTTAGAAGGTAGTGTGATAAGATAGAGACAAATCACTCATCTATTTGTGTATTTTCTGCTGTGCTGCTTCTCAGTTTGTGTTTTCATTCACTACCACCTTGCCCCTTCTTTCACAGAATCTGAGTAGAAATCAAACTTAACGCTTGAATCTCCTTTTTTTTTGAATCAGCACTTATTTCTGTCAGTTAAGCAAAATGAAATTGAACATTCCTGACACTGTGAGTGATAGACCAATTATGCTGCCTGTTCCCACTGTATTTGCTGCAGCCTGCAAGATGCTTTCTCTGTGCAGTTATTTTCTTCATTGCGTGGAAGGGACAGCTGGAATGAGAATCCTGCTCTGGGCTGCCTGTAAATCTCAATGAGAGAGATTCTTCAGGGAATAGTTTTGAACACCTTAATTAGTTCTCTGCAGTAGCCTTTTTCTACTGACTGCATGAAGTCATACATCCTGGGTTATGGTGTGAAAGCTCCCAGCCCCCACAGTGGTTCGAAAATATTTCAAGAGTTTAAATGAGAAGCCTTCCAAACTATGGAAAAGAGATTCCTTGAAGTTCTTGAGAAGTGCTATCTTAAGACGAACATCTCTGATCCTGGAATCAGAGGAGATCTGAGTTGTGTTCTCAGAAATCTTGCGTGACCTTGAGTAAGTAGCTTAAGGCCAGTCCTCCAGTTGTTGCCTTGAATTGCAAGTAGTGCAGTTAATAAACAGCAAGCTTTCTGAAATGCTGTTATTAAGCTGTTGAGGGCATGCTGTTCTATTAGCAGTACCAACTTTAGTACAATTCACACTTACTGCAGTGTTTCCAATTTGATACTACTTCCTTCTGAGGGGACAGACCTTAGCAGGAATTTGTGCAGTGTATCTTCCTAATATTCTTGCTATGTATTTTCTTCCTTTGTCTCAAATGCTCTCAGGGTTCACCGTAAACTTAGGAAGTAATAAAATGATTAATAGAACACCTGAAGAGAGAGTATAGAGGAATTGTTTGGTCTTTGGGTATTCAACCTCCAATCACTCAGAACTAGGGATGGAAAATACCACTGGAGGGGGGGAGGGTGTGTGTGTATATATACAAATGTATATATTATTTCATTATGTCAGCTGAAGGCCCTGATTTTCAAATGGAACTTGGCAAGCAGACTCAGGGTCCCGTGCAGATGTACTGGTTAAAAAACAGAAGGGGACTTTCAATCCTGTTCAGGGCATCAGACTGGGACAGCCGGGGTGGGACATGGCAATTTAGTTTATTTGCCTCAAATTCTGACCTTTAAAACTGGCATAACAGCACTTTCTTATCTTAGAGGGATTTGTGAGAAATTCAATAAAAGATTAAGGGTCTTTCACGTGATAATATGAGGTACCTATAATAACCTATCCAAGTCCTTGTTTTTCTAGTGGGTTTGTTGATTGTAGGTATGATTGCTCTGTAAATGTGATAGTAAGGGAATGAAAGAAATATGTTCTCTGAATAGTTAAAAATATTTCTTAATTTACACAAATACATCTTTGCACCAAAAGTAATTACATGTGATTAATAAATCCTTTTACCTCTATAGGGTAATTATGGAACACTTCAGATGGATAATAAAAGTAACTTATTGTTTTATAGAATAGTTTAAACTGCAACAACTAACAGACAACATACTCAAACATACGTACAAATGAAAGAAACATTCAGATTTACAACTCACTGTAGTTTGGGGGTTTCTTACCACTCTATAATCAAATTGTAAAACTTCAGGTGTTTCTCAAGAAAGTAAGTTTGCATTTTCTTGTAGCTCAATAGGTCTCAACAGTCTCCCAGCACTTTGAAACTAAAAATGAATTTGTCGGAATAAAAAGTGTTAAGAGCCTTAAGGCTCAAGCTGATGTTAGAGCTTGATGGTGACCTGATTTTATTGGGACATTGTATACAGGCATATCAAAGGACAAATTCTGTCTGAAGAATGTACCAGCTAAAAAATGTGTGTGAAAGACAAAGGTGTGAAAGTAGAGTTTTGCCCAAGGTCACAGAACTTATCAGTAGACTTGTCAAGCACAAAACTGACATTTCCTGAGCTCCAATCCAGAAAAGATCAATCTGAGATGTTCAGAAAATTTCAGGGTTTTTGCCTTTTATCACTTTTTTATTTTCAGAAAAGACAAATCAAAAAGTGTGAAGCTTCTCCATATGTACAGGTCAACTAACTGATCTTACCATCAGTGCTAGCAGTCTATCCATGCATGCTGTATGAATTTGTGCTTTCATTTGCATTTGTTCTTCTGGAGCTTCCAAGCAGATTTACTATGGGCCCTTAGTGGTTGAGGAGCTTTTAATCTAGTATTTGATTACTCTTTGGATAAATTTTCATGGGGAAGGGAAAAGGGGGTCTTATATTAACTTGAAATGGTTTTGGTATGGAACAACAGGGACTGTCTATTTTCAGTGGACAACACTGAATTCAAACTGTTCTCTCTGGTCTGGCCACAAGCAAAGGCCAAAAAATTGCCATGCTTCATGCTGACTGCTGAACCTTATACTTTCCCTGAGCTCTCTTCTATTCTGAACAGATATGAGTAAGTGATGGTAAGAACTGTAGATCTTTTTTCAGCACATAGGCACACATTTAATCCTATGCATAGAGTGATGCAGGGAAGAGAACCTTTCAATTCTGGATGCTGATCCAGACTGTAGGTTGTATAGACTGTGTGTGTATTTTGTGTCCTTGATTAGTCTGAATGCATGTGGGGAAGGGGAGAGAAGGTGTGATAGGAAAATTAATTTAATCAAAGCTAAAAAATTATAACCTTGTAGAAAAATTTTATTAAAGCGCAGGAAGCATTTTGGTTAGCTGAGAGAGAAATTTTTCATCAGCAGATGTTACTCATTGCAAGCAGACTCTGTGCTTAATTATGTGCATTGTTTTCATGATGGAAGTTAACTGCTATCTAGAAGGGGCTGATGTGGCACCATTGATCTCATTTCAATGTAGCTGAAGGCATGGTTCTAGCAGTAAAGTCACAAGAACAACTGGCTTGCAAAATTACTTTTATTTGGGTTTTTTTTGCGTATTCTACCTGGATTCAGTACTGACAAGGGAATTCCATAACAGTAAAAAGGAATGAGTCCACTCATTTATGGTTTATAATAAAAATAAAATTCTAGCATCTGGAATCCAGGCTTTCAGTTTAGGTTATGTCCTTTCTTCCTTGTGGATTTAGAGGAAGTTTTCCTTATTAGTCTCTGCTGCCTTTTTATTCCTGGAACTGAAAACCGTGTTCTCAGGAGGTGTCTGAGGACAAGATGTGACTCCAGCCGTATTAAGGGTACAAAGAAGACAAATTTGCTAGACTTCGGCTAGAATAAAATAACTCAAATACTGTCTTTTCTGAAAACTTGTTCTATAACGATGAAGTGCTGTTACTCCATTTCACATAATGAGACCTTACTAATTTTGTCCAGATATGCGATTAAACAAGAACCACCTTGCACATTATTCGTCCTAAATACTCTGTTGAAAGTTTGGAGGGGAAAAAAATACTATTATTGAGTTACACAACCTAGAAATGAAGCTAGCTGGTCTTGTCACAACATAGTAAGTCTTGGACATGAAATGGAGTTGTGAGAGAAAGGAGAGGTCTGACAGCTGCTTAGCAAAAGAGCTGTTGGTCTGCCCACAGGGCCTGCTACTGAAGTGGCCAGACTCTTCCTTAGGAAGTCATCAGAGAACCCCTTAGAAAGAGGGATGGTGGTGAAGTGTTTGCGAACACAACTGCTGACTTTAGACACTTTAGTCTCTCTTGGGCTGGTATCAGTCTTGCTGAGCTGTTTGCAGCCCTGCTGGTTGCAGGTAATACAGCATTGCTCTGTGGGAACCTTTTGTTTTGCTGGGGACTCTCTGTGGTGCCTAATGCTGCTCAAAATGAGTATAGGTTGATTTTTCTCTTCACGTTACATATATATAATAAAAATGCTACTTGTGCTCATTGGCTAGCACAATATCCCATATTTCCATAAAGCAGAAAATTTAATCCTTTCAGAATTGTGGTCAGGTGAATAACTAGCAAATAACACTTTCCTAACTCCTGTTGAGGTTATAATATCTGGCCCATATCTTCCATTCCTCTCCAGTAAAAATAGGTACAAATCGTATAAATGATTCTCTACAAATTATGCTAACCTGACAGACTTGCTGAGCAATACAAACATAAGCTGACAAGAGACAATTAAAGCAACTGTGTAATTAGAAATGCATGTTATTGTCCCTGAAACTGTGTGTGCATGTAACTGGGTTTAATTGCATGCATTGAAATGAAAAGGCTGATTACTTTGTAGAATTTTATTGCGTTTTCAAAGCTCTGATACCTGTGTACCAAAACACTTAAGATAGATATTTAAGAATTTACCTGCTGACTTAACAGCCTTGTGTTGGTGTCTGTTGCATGAAGGCAGGAGAGCAAGTAACTAAATGCAGTCTCTCTTGGTCTTTGGAGGAATTTAAAGTTATTTGAACACACCAAGAAATAGGAAGATGCAATTGAGAAAGCCAGCTTTGTACTCAGACTCTGATTTATGGTTCATGAAGTCTGTTTTTGAATGGACTTGCACTTTTTCTCCTGTGCGCAAACAGCCAGAACTTTGATATGAGTACAAAAATGCATAAATCCAGTCCAGCTTGATAGGCACTGCAGGCGGCAACTGTGAGGAAAATGCTACTCAGTCTTGGATTGAAGAATGATCAGGGCAGATGGTAACTTCAGGAAATCGAGCTGCCAGATTCTAACCTGTCAGTTCAGAGCATGGGCAAGCTGCAGCTTTATAGAGGCTTAACACTGCCAAACTTGAAAGATTTTTATAGGGCTGAAAAAGAAACATTCCTGACAGCTTGATAATTTCCAGTCTCTGCTCAATAGCAGATGGATATAAAAGCTTTTTGATTTAACAGTTGTTTAAAAATGTTGACAAAACAGTATTTTTTCATTGAGCAAATAAGCTCTTTCTGCGTGGCTTGAAGAACCACCCCATGTCTGAGACAGTCTTCATGGGAAATGTCATCCAAATGACTTGGGAAAGGGAAAAGTGATTAAACAAGGTCTTAAACATGGAAAATATTAGGCTGCTTTGCCTATTAGTACTGCCAGTTTTGGCTATGTGATAGTCAACATAGCATAGGGAACCTGGTGTGGTAGGGACTAGTATGTCCATCTCTTCCTGGCTGTTTGCCCACCAGGCTGCTTTGAATGTGACTTGCATACTTTGCTCTCAATGTATGTATTTTATCAACTGAGTGTCAGAGGGAGTTTTCTAAAGAAAGACTAAAACAGGTGAGACTCAAGTATGTCATTATCTTCTACTCAGCCTTTTTCTGTAAGAGGTTCTTACAACACCAGAAGCTTATGTAGATAAGATCAGTAAATATTTGTATCTGACCCCCAAAGAAGCACAGTGGTTTTACAGCTGTATACATGAACATGCTGATTGCAGACACCAGGGAGACTTGGCTCTGGTTCAGACAAAATGCCTGTATAGCTTGGTGAAGGTTAAGGGTTAATTAGAATCTGCCTGCTGAACATGAGATTGGGCAGTATTCATGGGGATTGTTTTGGAAGGGGGTCTAAAGAATGTGTAGGAAGAAATAGCTGCTGTTTAAATATGGGGGGTGACCTAGGACTAATCAGAAGTCTAAGATAGCAAAGGGACACCAAGACTGGAGTTGAAGCCTGTTAGTTCTTCATGGTGACATCTGTGTGTTGTTACTGCTTTCTCCCCTGGACTAGAAGGGGAGCGGAAAGTTTCAAGGTCAAGTTTGGTGCGGGTGGGAGAGTATAGGTGGAAGCTGGAAATCTATACAAGCCCTGTTTTTTCAATGTTGGGACCAGTTTGTGCAATATTCTCCCCCATGCAGATTTGGGGGGGGGGGGGGGAATCCTGGTTTCTGTCATTTGCACCACCCATAACTGGATGTCCTGTAAGCAACCCAAATACACTAATGAGGCTAGACCTTGTCTTGAATTCAACTTTGTGAAGGGGTTAGTGCTGTTGCCTAGTACTTACGAAATAGAAATCATACAAATGGGTTGCAGCTAAGGCTGACTCATTGCATGCTTTCATGTAGGTAAATATTCAGGTAAATATTCAGCTATCAGCCTCTTTAAACCCAGACTGTTAGCTGCCCTTTAAAATTACAGTGTTCTTAGCAAGGCAGGATTCCTGGAGCATTCCATACACCTTTGATCTGGAAATTTTTGGCCCTCGGGCATGCTTTCTGATGTTTTAGTATCTGGTCAATTTATACAGGAAAAGCAAAGATGAGCCACAGGGTGAAATAGTTTCCTGCTATTAATCATGCATTACTGCATTTATTTCTCTGATACAGTATTTTTTTATTTATCTTAAATTTGCAGTTTGTTCTGTGGATGTGTTTATTCATTGTCATGAAAATCATTGTGCTCTGAGATCTATGTGCAAAGTGAAGTGTAAATGGTCTGCTTACATCAAAGTGCAAAAAAATTGAGGTTATTAGATTTCTTGCTGTTGAATTCTGCCTGCACATTCTTTCATGCCTCTGTTTCTGTTGCTGAGTGCTTGAAAGGGGAGTTGGTCCACCTGAAATCTTTCATAAAATACAATATGGTAAATTTTCTTCCCATAAGGCAAGAAAACTCAGTAGATTTGGCTAATATTTAAATAGGTGTCAGCAAGGTTCAGTCCTTTCTGTAGATCTTGGGTCTTGTTGACTGCTTTGTCTCTGGAATTTTGAAATAGTTTGTAGCAAAAATGTGTCAAACTACCCAGAATGATGTTTTGCAGGTTTCAAGGAATCTAGGAAATCTAGCCAGTCTGTGCAATTATGAAAAGCCATGACTGCTGCTTAAGGCATTAATGGTCTTAAGTGCTATTACACTTGCTTAATCAACAGTTTTATATGTATCCCTCTGCTGTATGACTACCAGGTTTCAGCCCTTGAGCATTGCATTGTCAGACAGCATTTGTCAAAAGTCTTTGGTCTTAGTCTTCTGCCTATTGGTAAACTGCAGCATCCAGAAAGAAATGAAACTGTAGTTACATGCCAAATACTGAGATCACTTTCAGGGCTCTTATTTGAAGCAGTTAAATGAGCTCCTGAAGACAGTCCCATGCCCAAGAAGCTTTGAAACTCGCTTCTGGTGTGCGTGGGAGAACAATCCAGCTACATGGTGGATACTACCTTAGTCTCTGCCAACATGTGTGAGGCAGAGTACATAGCAACTGAAGGCCTAGCCAGCAACACATTGCACCTATAATACTATCTAGTAGAGCTTCACAGTGCTTCACTGCTGCAAGAAGGAAGGTGAAGAGAATAGCCATTCAGAGGGCAGGCAGCTCTCCCCCCTACTCCCTTCTTGGGGCAGGTCTGCAGCAGCTCCACTGAAGCTAGTGACAGTGACAGCGGTGCAGCACTTCCCAATAGCTGTGGATCTGCCTGTAGGGAGGAGTAGCATGGGACTTCAAAATACTGCTACATGCAGCTTTCTAAAGCAGGTATCCTTATGTAACCAGTCTTCCATTTGGAATGTTTAAATTGCAGAAGCTGCCCTCTGTACCCGAGACACAGAGCACCATGGCAGTTGCACTTGGCAGCTGTTGATGCTTGATTTCATCTTTGAAATTGTAGTAAATCAGGCTTTTGGCTTTGCAGATTCCCAGTTCCATTCCCCCAATACTGGCTTGGAAGCCACCATCTCACTTGTACTGCAGAACATTAAGATCTTGGAAAGATGGAGCCAGCTTATTAGACTAGCAGAGAAGGGTGGAATAAACTAGCAAGAAGTGATCAGTGTACCAAAGATGGGGGATAAAAAAATGTGCTGTCTGGCAGCTCATGCAGCTTTGTGTAAAATGTAGGTACTTGGATGCAGAAAGGTCATGGCCTACAATAGTTAAAGTATGTCGTACAGAAAATAGTTCCTAAAAGCTAGTGGGCCTAATCTCAGTGTCTTGTTTCCTTTCTGTTTGCTCCTGCAGCTCTGCAACAAAAAGTTGCCTTCTGTCAGTGACAGTCAACTGCCTGAAACTTTCAACAGTTTTTTCAAGTGCTTTAACTTTCAGTTGTGCTGGAAGCAAGTATGGGTTGTGTGTGTGGCCAAGGTCCTATGAAGGTGTTGGTATCTGTGCTACCACTCCTCTGGTAGTCAGTTTCTTCTAGGTCTAATGGTTTTATGGTTGAGGATTCATGGTTAGACAAATGCAATAAGTCTGGGTAACAGTTCTTTGTGTTTTCATCAGGTTCTCTATTTTTGGCTGAAATTGAAATATCTGATTGAAAGGCTTAATGACAGATACAAGTAACTCTTACATTTTCAAGTAGTGTCTTTTTTGGTTTAAAAACCATGAAGTTCAAAAGTTTTGAGCTTTTCTTGCAAACCCAGGTAGTCTTACCATAAGATAACGGTAATGATTGGTGTTGGAAGACATTGGCTCTAATTATGTTTCTTAAAACACCATAAATTGGGAGGTAGTCTAAAGAGATATTGACAATTTCACAGATACTACCCACTGACCTCTATTTTTTGTGAGAGGAAAAAACAACCAACCTACATTCAATAAACTTGACTCAGCTCCTTAAAGTTTCAGCAGCTCTTCTTTAGATTCTTGAGAAGAAACAAGAGAGAAACTGGGATTCTTAAAGAAATGGCTGCCACAAAAGTGGAGCAAAAAGTTGTGCTTTGCTCTCTGAGACAACCGAAAAGGTTAGTCTTTGTATTGGCTCAAGGAAAAGGGTGAAGGTTTGGCTGAACAGTATTTTATCTGAATTGGTTCTCAACCCAGCTATAAATCAAGGGTTGAATAGTGTACTAGTGAGTATAAAGTACTGAGATATAAATCAAGACTTGAACACTGTACCTGTGAGTATAAAACACTTGATGTTATACAAGTCAAGGCTCAAAAACTGTCTGTATGAAAAGCTTGGAGAGATAAATGTTAGCACTTGAACACTGACTTTGGAATATAAAACACTAGGGTTATATGTCTCATTTTGACATTAGTTCTTGAACACATGTGTACATCACAATTGCCAACTCAAAATGAAATACTCCAGTCTCATACCTGCCTGCTGAGATGGCAAGCACTTCAAAACTTATTTCCTGGATGCAGTCTCCTTACAAATGAGTTTCTTGGTGTGTACTGTACTTTGCATGGAAGAAAGGGAATGTTCTTTTGATACCAGAAGGAGCTTTTATATTTTGGTATCAATATAATGAGCATTTCTTACATCATTTAAACCTATTGTATTGAAGGAAGGTGGCTGCTTTTCATCTACTAACAAGGTGATATGTTTTCAGCTGTGGAATATGTTGACCTAAGCTTTGTAGACTATCTGTTTTGAAGAGGGATTGTGACTTGGTTGCCAAGCAGTTTACTTTGACTAATAGTTATTTTAACTTGTCTTTCTGTGGGAGGCATTGTTTGTCTACTCTGCTGAAGAATACTGATCAGGGATTTTATCTTTGGGTCCCTCTTATTCGTACCGAGTAAGTCAACCGCTTTATAAGGACCCCATATCAAAGTAGTACAGCATTGCAAATTTCAGGTGGAATCTGACTGATGTATAGGGTCATGGAACAAATGTAAACATCCCATAATTACTCTGAGCCTGATTCACGGCCTCCTGATCCACATATTGTTAAAGTTGTCAGTCTCCTTGAGGTGCCAGAAGAGTCAATAGAGGAGGCATCATAATTTGTCTGTTTTTAATTCATTACTACTCCACTTTCTATAAATGGCCCTGGTTTGCTAAGTAAGGCTTTTGTGATCACCCAATGATTTAGTAAAAATATTATGGAAAATTATGGAAAAGATCAAATACTTGTGCTGGCATTCTTCCTGAACACTTTCTGCATGTTCGTTATTAAAACTAGTTTTACTTCCATATTGTTGAAGGATAAGTCATGGCAAAGTTCTGTTTGTAGTAAGCCAAAGATACTTGCCATCTTTCTGGTACAAACAAGAGTGAGATTTACTGTGATGTGCCATCTGTGGAAGGTAGTAGAGGTTAACTTATTTTGCTATAATACCTTGACTACAAGTTGAATTACACTCCAACTTTTAAGTGTTGCAGATATGCATAACAGTCTTTGCTCTGAAGAGCTGTAGTTTAAACAAGGTAAATAGGAAGGCAGGTAAGTCAGGGCAAGTGTTCTTTGTTTAGGTGCCTGACTCCTGAAGTAGAGGACAATTGTCACAGTACAAAAGTCAAGGAAGCCTAATGAAATTACTGAGTAGTGGTGTGAAAACCACAGTACTTCTCCATCCATGCATAATTACATTTCCAACTGTACCTCTTCTCAGCCTTCTTGAAAGGATAAGTAGTCTTCTCAAAGAAAACTTCAATTTTTCCTAGAAGTACAGAATGGAAATTTAGGGGTGATTTGGTTTGCCACAATATAGAATAGTAGTATTCTTTAGATTGAATGCTGTACTTCTGTGTATCTGAAAACTTTTGTGCTGATGGTGGCTCAATTTACAGACAGAAACAAGCGTATCCCTTCTGTTCCCTGAACTATGTAGCTAATCTTAGCAGTCTTCATTCTGGAAGATTCAAACTATCCAATTTCTAATGGTGGAGAACAGTGGTAACGACCTTGAGGTTCATCCTTTCCTAATACGCTAGGTCAATCATAGAATGGCTTAGATTGGAAAAGACCTATAAGATCATCTAGTCCAATTGTTTAACCTAGCACTGACAAGTCCCCCACTAAACCA
>JAVKLA010000084.1:17050938-17094891 GCA_034782735.1 Sagittarius serpentarius
ACTGAAAACATCAGGGTGTTATCAACATTCTTCTCATACTGAACTGAAAACACAGCACTGTACCAGCTACTAGGAAGGCCATTAACTCTATCTCAGCCGAAACCAGGACAGGAAGGCCTTGCAATCAAAATGGCAGAGGAAGAGAGAAAAGAAGGCAAATAATGCACTTAAGGTTGCAGAGGTCAGTGTTGAATGTTCCCTACTAGACCTACTCTTTTTCTGTCCCTCTGTGTTCCTAGAAGGCTTATGAAACACTAATTAGAAGAAAGCATCACTGTGATTTAAACTAGGATACTGCAGAACCTTTTTGTAGGTGTCCAGTGTTAGCACTAATCAAATGATATTAAGATGGTGACTTAGCAGACATATCTGATGTGCAAGTTGATTGATGAAAGAAAAATAGTAATAGTACAAAGGCAAAAAATTCCTAGAATTATGCAAGTTCTTTCAACTACAGAAAACATGGGTCTGTAGGGATATCCAGTGCAAAGTTTAACTAGTGGAAATAATTATGGTTGGTTATTTATGTTCTGAAATGTGAGGCTTAATTTAGAAAGTGGAAGAACTGAGACTTCAGTTGAACATAAACTTTCTATTGAAGTTACTTGTGATTTTTTTTTTTTTTTTTTTTGGCCCTACGCATACACACAGGTTCCTTGCCTCTGCAGAAAAGCTGGCATTCTGACACTGCATTCCCACTGCCTCATGATTTGGGTAGTGTATGCCGCTGTAGTTATTATTCAGAGCCCTTTGCTTCTCTCAGTCTTTTAAACTCCCACTTCATTTCTTTGTGATCAGGAATGTTTTCTGGTATCTGGGACCTGGGATGTACAGAACATCCTTTCTCATTCATGTGTCTAAATACTCTATTTACTCCTTACCTCTTTCTTATACTCATAGATTTACCTGTAAAGTAGAGGGATGGACACCATGTGTTTGACTGAAGCCCCATCTAGCTTTAAAAGTCTCAATGATTGATTATATGGGCAAAGGGAATTTGGCTGTTACAGATGGCTTGGATGTCCAAAAACGCTGTAGCCAAAGCCATTCAAAGGCTCCTGGAATTGCTGCCTTGTTAAGGGGATTAGTCTTCAGATAAATAAATGTCTAGTTAAAGAACAGAAAGCAAAGATCAGTTTTGTCAACAGAAGGAGGTCATTAGTGAAATACCATATCATTCTGCTAGTGTCCATGCTTTTTAAACAGTATTTTGCTTAAATACCTTGGAAAAAGAGATTATTTTGTAGATGGAAAACCTATTCAGGGTAGTCAAATTGAAAAATTGCCATCAGGATGTCATGGGTGCCAAAAGCTTGTAAGAAACATCTGAATCCACTTACATCTCTGGGATAATAATCTATTTAGGGTATTTCATGAAACTCCTGAGTCTCAGATTCCAACAGGCTGAGAGAATGTATAGGGAATTACGTACTTTCCCAGTCCCTTTGTAGGTGTCTGCTATTGGCTAATGTAGAGAAGATTCTGCATGGACATTGGTCTGATCTCATGCAGCAGATCTTTGTCTGTTGAACTTGGATATTTATTTATCCAAGTTATAGCCAGGATTCTACTTGTTTACTTTTAAAGCTGGGACATGGAGTCATAGAAACAGGCTGTCAATTATCTTGGCAGGTTAGCATTTTAGGACTATATCCATATACACTTTGTCTATATGCTTTAAAAAAAAAAAGTCACACAACCAAACAATCCCATCCCATCCCCTACCAATGCCTACCCCCCCTCCAAAAAAAAAAAGTCTGCAGAACAATGCCACCTTGTGATAGTGACAGTTAAAGTTTGGATAACCTATGCTTTAAGATCTATCACAATCACAACTTGACTCTTACTCAACTGTAATATCCCCATCAAAGCTGATGTATCATAATGGCAATTTCAGTATACTCTCAAAAGCTGCCCTAGCAAAGTAATTTTTCCAATAAGTATTAGTAGTAGCTATTTTCAGGTACTAGAGTATAATAAACACTGAAGGGGAAAGTGCATTATTCAGAACAACCAGAAAAATTTTTCTTGATGTAACTGCCAACTGAATTCTTTCCAGAAGTCATGCAGCCTTAATTCATTGTTAGGAAGTTAGTGAAGCCGCAGCATATTTCTGTATGCGGATGGTGGAAAGAACTAGCTCTGAGATCTAACACCTTGTGTGTCAGTCTGAAATCTGAATTGCAAGATATCTGCTCTCTAAACACAGAAGTGATTTGATGGTGTTATTTTGACAGCTCCACAGCTAACATATGAAACATGAAAAACGTGCAAGACATCCTATAGAGTGGAGTGTACAACTGGGGGGCAGGTACTTCAGAATGCTTAGTCTCCATTCACACTGAACATACCCAAAACTAGCAATTCAGTTCATGTTGCAGTGTTCTTTGTGTCTTATTTCACTATCCTTCAAGGGACATGCAAGTTGTAAAACTTTTTATATTAGTTTGGCCTAAGAAACTTACATTTTGTTCATGTGAAACTTGCCCATCTGATCAGGCTAATGATATTAGCATTTTACTTCCTGTCTCTTATCTCTGTTCTACAATGCAGGAGTGTTTTTTCATGTGACCTTTCGATCATGTGGGACAATTGCACTAATGAGGATGTGTAACAGTGTGTAACAGAGGCCAGTCTTTGTTATGAGTAGTATCACGTATACCTGACACATCCCACCTCTACTGTGGGGTGTGCAGCCTCAAAGAGTTCTAAGCATGAGGCTTTTCACTGTGAAAGCAGTCATGCGTTTGACTTCAGCTTTTAGAGCCAAAGGTCCTGTCAACTTACTGCAGTGTTAAGAGTCCGAGGGAGCTAAGTGTCTGTCATGAGTAGGTATGTTATAGTGTATAGAACTGATTAGACTGGTATAAGGACTGGAAAGAAAAGATGGAAGGTTCTTACCCTTGATGATGTTTTGCTTCTAAGCATAAATATCCTTGGAACAGAGATCTACAGTTGTAGTAACATTCCGTTCTGAAATCGTAGAGTAGTTTGAATCGGTAGGGATGTCTGCATGTCATCTTCTCTGGCCCTCTGCTCAAAGCAGATTCAGTAAGATCAGGCTGCTCATGAACTTGTCCAGTCAGATTTTGGGTATCCCCAAGGATGGATATCATACAGCCTTCCTGGGCCCTTGTTTCAATATATCACCACCTTTGTAGTGACTTTTTTTTAATGCTGAAATAGACTTAATTTATAGCCAAGATAATGCCAGAGAAATGAATTACATTAATACTATTTTTGCTTTATCTAAATCCAGATATTGTGCGTTTCTTGTTTGACCAAGGTTCTGCAGAGTTACTTGTATTCATAGCTCAGCCAAAAGCAAAGTATTCTGTACTCTTCAGAGTATGTGAATTGTTGATACAGGATTTATATATGAGGATCACTGATTTTTGTGGGATGGATCCTTGATTTTGTTTGGGAGCATTAGCCTTTATGGGTTATTTGACCTTTGATAATCAATACTGGAACAGGTCACAGTTGCTTTTCTGGTTGAAGTCAAATGCCTAACAATCGCAGTGATGGGCTTCATTAACACTGGTCAAAATAATATGAAAATGAATTGTTTGTGTCTAGAGCTAAAGCTACCTCATTTACTACCTCTCTGTTTAGCAAGGGATATTTACAAGGCTCACAAATTCTTACATTGAATTCTTAAATATTAAACCAGAACTGATTCATAGGAGGCATTTTGAACCCATTCTGCTGGGTGTGCATCAAGATAGTCTTGACATTGGAATGCTGTTTTATTCTCTGTGTTTTGCTATTCTGTAAAATACGCTCCAATGAGGGGATGAAACAGTATATGTGATTTAGGTGGCTATTTTCACACTGAAGTAAAATAGTGTTTTCTTATGTGTTTATGTAAGGATCGGGTTTTCAGCAGTTTTTTTCTCCTAATTCACTTAGCTTCTTCAGAGACTCCACTGTTTACTGATGCTACTGCCAAAGAGCAGAAAAGTACCAAAAAGGCAGGCATTTCCCCTTAGCTTAAAGAAAGAACTCTTCTTTGAGTGAAAGAGGGCACAGTTTCCAGCAAAATAGGCTGTCAAACTAGCCAGAGGACTTGGATAACGTATAAAAATACTGTGCTCTGCAATAGCAGAACCAACCTGCAAATTTAGCCCTAAATATCAAAGAAATGGTGGAAGAAGCCACATATGGGGAGAAGTGTCATGGGAAGAAGGCATTTCCATGAGTTTCTCCAAGATGAGTCACTTTAAAATCAGTGTGGGAACCAAGACTATACTGTAGGAATGGACTGCATGGCCAAACAGAGCCCTTGCGTGTCTGGATATGTTTTTTGCAGTACACCTGTAGAGTTGCAGTTGATTGCCTGGCCATGCTCTGATAAGGGCATAAGTAAGATTCATGTCTTTCTATTAAAAGCCTGAGTCACTCTGAAGACAAGTTTATTGCCTCTGCCCTATGGATTAGGTTTGAAGTCTTTTAAGCTATCATATGCATACTCTCTCACCCTTTAATGAAATGTTCCTTTAAAGGATTAAAGCATTAAACATGTTTACCATAATGAAGCATCAATTGCTAGAATAATGAAGCTTGAAGGGTTTGTATTCTGGTAGTTATGAGCTTTCTGCTTCTGAAACGATAAGCTGGTTTCTTGCTGAGTGGAATTAGCTGAATGTTAATGTTTATGTGCTTGATGGTGGTGGGTCGCTGGCCAGTAGCTGCTGTCTTCTGGAAAGGTCACTTCAAGTCAGTGTCACAAAAAATACTTCTACTTAAGTATAATAAAAAGCATATGAACATGGTAGGAGTATAAAACTTGTATTCCTTTCCCACACTGTATGATTGTGCTCTAATGTTTTGCGTAAACACCAAAGTGTAAAACCAGCAGCCCAGTGGCACCAAGTTGAGAACGTGAAGTGATCTCCTTGTTCTTAACAACTGCAGGTTTGCTTCAGCTGGGTTTTATGCAGCCCTTTTTAAATCCAGCTTTTGGGTTATTTTGGTGCAAACTAGTTGGATGGAAATTGCGGGTAGTTTAACAAGGCCAGAAACTCAAATACTAGCTGCAGCGTATGTCCCAGCTAGCAGCTGAACTGCATAAAGACACAAAAGGTGTGTATATTATCACAAGAAAAACTGTTCAGTGACTTCTCGCCTGGCTGCTCCTTCCCCCCTGTTGTCACAAGAAGTCAGTGGTTGAAAATGACATTAGATAAGCCTGTTGCTTTCGGACTGGCTGGCTAATGTCCAGGCCTGGGGAATAGTTGTGTGTGACTAAAACTTTACTTAGTGCGTAAGTTGAATTTTGGAATAGCTGCCACTGAGTGGTGGCGATGTATCTCAAGCTTAATTCCCATGTCAAGCAGGCCAAGGCCTTAACTTTTATTTTACTTCCAGTGCTCTCTCTTCCCTCACACTGTTTTAAGTCTTTAACCTAATCTTCTGCCTTAGACTCCATTCCAGTCCTAGATATCTGCTCTCAGTCATCCCACTCAGCTGTTTCTTTGCCTTTGTGCTAGGCTTTTTTCCTACCTTTTCAGCTTTTTCTATAAAGTCAGTCTGCTTTCTATCCTCACCATGTCTGTCTTGCCATGTTCTCATGCCAGAGACACTCGAAGTCGATTGCAGGCCTTTCCTGTTTGGCGCACGCCTCTGTAAATTCTGGATCCTTCAAATTTTGTTGCTCCCCTTTCACTCTCATTTTGCTGGGTGAGCACATTTACTCCCTTCCTTGGAGACTCCTGCTTACACAGGGGCTCGTTTGAAATGTAAGTTACAGTTCTCCACTGGGGAGAGGATATGGGCCTTTGCCACTGTTCTATGTGTGTTACTAGCTTGTGTATGTTGGTATAATTTAAATCTGCTTGTAAATATCTATCATAATGTTCTTGCATGGTTTCTCTCCAGCCTAATTACAAAAATGTCATTATTATAATATGCATTGTAGTAACTGGGTATTATGTTATGTATCACCGTGTGTCGTGGAAGCACTGTGCCCAGTAAGCTATCTGATGTGAAGTTTAGCATGTTGAAAAACATAGCAACAGAGTTTTAAAACTTGTCCCCAGTGTGGGTGGTGGCTTCACATATATAGAGAATGCTGACAAATTGGGACATCATGAAGAAGATGACAAGGTTGGCAAGAATTCTGGAAATCATTTCAGTGAGACTCGAAGCACAGTGTAGTTTCTACTTTGAATGTTAAAAGATGCCCTGAGTGCAGTACAGGAAGTGCTTTGAAATAATAAAATGCTGTTAATCTAAGTGATCTTTTTGTTTTGTTTTGTTTCTGTAGTGAGTGTCAGAGTACTCCCTGTGACCTCAAGTAGGTCCTGAAAGTGGGAAGCTGTTGACCAGAACAAGAATAGTTTATATTCCCATCCTACTGAGACACTTGACCAAGTGTCTCTGCCAAGCAGTTGGCTGTAATAATTTCTTGGTACTGTCCTGAATTTCCAAACATAAGGAAATTATTTCTAAGTATATCAAAGCTGTTTACAAACACTCTACTTGTGCAGTTATACCTGGCTGATACAAAAACATTGCCATATGTTTCCACCTGTGTGAGTGTGTGAGAACTGTTTGGGTAAATGTCAAGCTATTTCTATTCAACTTTTCTGGTCGCCTTGGTATTGAAAAGCTGAGAAGTAACTGTGGACAAACCACCATAATCGCAATTAGGCAATATTTCTGTATAGGCCTCTGCTCAGTTTTACTGCTTTGCATTAGATAAATGAGATCGTTAAAGTAGAAAAATGTCTCTTAATTCATTGTTATGTTTTGATCTCAAACGGAAGACAAACAAAACAGCAGGAAGTATAGGATTCATGTCTCCTGGGCAAATCCACTTGTGCAAATACAATGTGAAGGAAGGCAAGGAATAGCAAGCAACTTAAAACTTAAGAAAAAGGTGTTCTCTTTCATTTGTACAGTCAGAGTAAGAGGAGCAAAGCAATATATTGCTTATCGTTGTCTTCAGCTTAATGCTGTTTTGTCACATTTTTGTTTGCAGCAGTGGGACATTGCTGATTAAACTCCAGTAAGCCAATTGGACTTTAAGTCATCTCCTAAGATGTTCCTTCTTAAAAAGAAGCAGAAGCAATTTTCTGTGGCGTATTGTAAAAATCTGCTTCTGTGTTTTGAGTTATCTGAGAAATGCTTTAATTGTGAAGCTGAACAAGAACTGAGTGCAGTTGTCTGTCTTGGCAAGATGCAAAACTCTAATATTTGGGTGCAGCTGGGCTGACAACCGATTCCCATTTCCCTGTGCAGAACAACTCAGGTAGTGTCATGATTCTCCTTATAAGCCACTGACTATCCTTATTTTATCTGTTTGGTGTAAGTTAGGTGAGGAAGATGTTTTGCTTGGATACTCCTAAACGTGGATAATCTGTGCTTCTGGAATGTCTCTGGATGGAGCAGCTGCGAGGAGTTCTGTGTTGTGATCAGGCCCTGAACATTTAGAATGAGGAAAAATTACTCTGTTTTAAAGCTACCTTTTGTTACCACTGATCTTGTATCAAACTCATTGTTTTGAAGAGTTGCTCTATCTTTTTTGTTCTTGCAAGGGGCTGAGTTTTGAATTCATTTAACAGAACTGTGAGTTTTCTTCTCCTAAGTAAAAACGGGGAAACTTAATTTGTCTAGTAATCTGAAAAATCTTGAGACACCTTTGGGACTCTTTCTAGCTTGCTTGCCTGCCTGCCTCTTTAGTGTTATTCCTATGCTGAAGTTTTCAAGGGATTTAAATGAATTGATTGTGCTAAGATTCACTTATACTCTGATCAGCTTCTTTCATTGTAGAATGTTGTCCAATGTAAAATCGAAGAATATTCCATGTGCTTCAATTTGTTTTCAGGAAAAAAGACAGTCTGTAACCAGTAACCAGCCCCTGCTTTAGTAAAACAACTTGTGAGGAAAAGCACAAGCCAAAAATATTATCTCAAATTTAAATGCATTGATTTTAAAGGAAATGTCTAGGTTCAGTGGATAGCGACTGGAGTTTATGGAAACGAAAGGAAGTCTCATTTCCATATAAATATGATGGTTGGAACACTCTGCATATTGCTTGCAATAGTAATGTAGTTGGTGAAGCTATTGTTTTCGAATACATACATATCTTGGTGAAAATGAAATATTTTAAGAAATAGAATAGGCATGGTACTCATGATGTCCTTCCTCTATGAACCAGAGGACATTAAAATTAACGCTCTAAACTCAAAAAGAAGTGTTCTGTGATCAACTTTTTGTAAAAGCAGTGTTGGGAAACAATTGCTGAAGTGGCACCTTCACACTTGTGAGCTCTCCAGGGCACAGACTGTCGAGCTGTTAGTGCAGTGGAGTCCCTCCATGGGACTACAGCTAATAATGCAATCTTTGAGATTATGTGAAAGTAAGCAAAACAGATATCCCATCTCTGTATAAGTGTGTATGTTTTGTTTTTTTGGCTGAAGTGATTTGCAATAGCTGCAAATAAAATGATAGAGTAATGCTTGTCAGGTGAGCACATTGTGATGCTTCTGTATCTCAAATGAAGTTTAGGCTTGCTGCCCTGAATTGAAGAATTTAAATACAAGACTTCTCATGGGGTGGCTGCAACTTCTACCGATTCATTAAAGTAAGTATTAATCTAAGGCAAAGGATGTGTTTTGCATGTGGGCAAGTCTTGTCTGTATCTCGGGATTTTCAGCAACAAAATATGGGAAAACTTTTTCACTAGGCTAAGCAAAATTTTGGTTAATGCTTCAATCTCAGTCCATATTAGAAACTGATAAACTGAAAGAGGTCAATTTTGGCTGGAAGTTGAGTATATAAAGAATAAGAATTATTGTGCATATTATATAAACTGAAAAAAGTGATTTCTCTGGGTTGCAGGTCTCACATGGAAGCAACAAAAGATAAGCAGAAAACACTTAGTTGATGGTACACAGCACAGTGTAGATCATTCATTTTTTGAATGTTTCCCAGAAATTCAGAAATGCAGGACTTGTACTGGGATGCTTTTGTTAGAAATCAGAAAGGTGCTTTGTTTAAAAGATAACTTGAAAGTTTGAGGCTTGTGTGATGGAGTGGGATGCAATTTTTAAGACGTTGTCATTGAATGACAGCCACTACTAGGTGTGGGTTCCAAATTTCACGCTAATGTTAAGTATCAGTTTATAAGACATAGTACGCTGCGTGCATATGTAGCTCACTTATGGAGGTTTTGTAGCTTTTGTTCAGTCAGAATGTAATATTATTGAATGTAACATCAGCAAGCAGTTATGGAAATCTGAGTGGTTTGTCTTGTGTGTTTTTATATTGAAGTCGAACCGCTGTAGCAAATTTCAAATTCTGATGTCTGTTTTCCATTACCATGAAAATTTATGTAACTGGGCAAATCTGAGTTGAAAACTGGTGTGTGCAATGATGTCTTTACAGAAAGTTGCTAGCCCTTAATATCTGAAGCAAATTAAGAGGCAAAATATATCTAGAAGACTTAAGAATGTGCAAGACAAACTATACTTGTAGCCTTACTTTTGAGGTGCCCATATATGGTTATATTAACCTTCACATTGAAATAAATTAACAGGTTTCCTAAAGTGGCTTATTCTGTGCTTTTCTTCCTGAGAAAACAAGGTTCCCTGTGTTCAAGTCATTTACTAACAATTTTGGAACCAGTAGATTTGGCCAAGGAGAGAAACTCCTAAACCTGCATATAGGATGATATATTTCACTTAGAAGTCTACACTGCTGAGATCTGAAGGAAATAAGGCTTCATCGGTTCTGATTTTCATTTAAGTTGTGCAGTTCTGTAGTGACCGCCCACTGTTTACAGTGCTTTGCTGGGGAGCTGTATGTTCTGCTGAGCTCCCACTACTGCCAGCATGGCGATTTGCACATTTTTTTAAAAGTTTAGACTAACAAGTTTATCTGGAAGTCAGAGCGTATCAAACAAAACTTAATACCTTTCTGAAACCAATTATGCTGCAAGTGAAGCAAATTTAATTGCAACTCATGCATTTTTCTTAAAGCCAAGAGGTCTGATAAAATCAATGCATGTAAAGAAACCCAGAGTTTTATATGTAATTTTGTTTAGCTTACATACCTTTGCAGAAACAACATCTTTTCTAGTGTTATATGTTCATCATGAAAAATGTAATTGCGAAATTGGATATTTTGGATTAGACTACTATAAAAGGGGAAAGTATTTAATATTTTTCTAATTGCATTAGTTTTGCATATATACTATCAGCTGGTGAGTGGATACATTTATCCACACTATCCTAATGGAACTTCAATGGAAACTTAATTAAAAAAAAGCCTTGTACACCACACAGCAAGGGATTTTTCTTAAAATCAGACAATATTCCAAGAATTTTTTCTTTGAAAATGACAAATGTAATAAGACTGAGCCTTAAGCCCATTAGATTCTTATGCAAATAAGATAACCAAACAAATCATACCATATAATCTATTTATTTTATGTCAATTGAAAGATAACCTAATTGGTGCTATATCTGAGGCAGCTGGGCACCTTTTCTCCAAATGAGCTTGCTGAGCTCTGTGGTTGGAGAAAGGCTGCCTGAAAAAGAAAGTGGCAGAATATCTTTATAATTAAACATTCATTTTCTGTTTCTTTTGCATCTGTTAGAATTCCATGTCTGTTTTTAAAGGTGAAGCTTATGTAACTGGCAGTGTGTGGTTAGGAGAAACTCTAGGTAGCTTGAGATGCAAGTTTGCCAAAGCTGACTTTAAGACTTGCAGTTTTCTTACCAATACCCCTTATTTTTACCACAAGAGTAAAAAAATTATAGTAGCAAGCAGACAACATCTTTTAAAGTGTATGAAGTCTTCTAAAGTCTGGCAAAATTGGAAGACATCTAATGGCTGAATTCAGCATTGCAAAGTCACAAGTACGGGTTTTGTAAGTGACCAGATATCATAGTCCTGTGCCTCAAACACGATGCAGATGGGATTAGACTTTGAACTGTATTACTAATTGGAGTTGCGTATCTAACCTCCACGTTACTGTCATCTGTTAAATATAAAAAGCTGCTTGAAATTTTGATTTACCTGTGTAGTGTGGTTATTTGCCATTGATTATCTTCTGATCTCGTGGAACTAGTTTAGTGAATCAGCCCGTACTGCCCTTAGTTGTGTTCATGCTTTGGCGCACATGTGGTATCTGCAGGGGCAAAATGTTATCCTAACATCTGTTACACTGGTATTGCATCCTGTTCTATCTTGATGTGACTCCAGGACTTGCAGGCAGAGGAGCCTGTACTCAGATGACAGTTTCCAGTGTCCCTTGGTGTGCAGCCTCTCATCTGGGTTGGTTTGGTTCTTCAGCCATATCAAATCAAGTAGGAAATAGGATTCTGAAGGGAAAAATTCTTCAATCATCTGAAATCCTATCGATCCTTATCTCTAGACATATTGTCTGCAAATTTTATTGACTTTCCTAAAAAAAAAAAAAAAAGATTCCCAAGTGACTGTAAGTAGCTTATACCTAGTAATTCTTTGCGTACTCTGGATATAAACAGTCCTTAGGGTGCCACCAGCATCAAGTCCCTTTAGCTCAGAATTTTAAGATTTGCACTTTCCTTCCTACTTGAGTATTTAAATCTGCAGAGAAATAGGAGAGCTGCTATCACTTAGGTGGCTATACTCTCTGCTAACTTGTTGCCATGAAGGTTGAATCCATTGTGCTGGTGTATGACTGCAGGTGGCAAATTCCCCATGCCTGGAGGTGACCAGTCATTCAGACATAAGGTAAAACCACTAAAAGGTCTAAAGATGTGCATCAACATTTCTAGACTGGAACTATATTCTGAAGGCTTGTATGAAGCCAAACATGCCAATAGCTAGACTTCCCTTAGCAAAGCTACCAAACCTCTTAATGCTCAGTAGGTCACTGCAGGCACTTTTTCTATTACCAGCCAGTGCATATTCCCTGTAGATGGCTAGAGCACTGGAAATGCCAGAATTCTTTATCAAGTTCTAGGGCACGCTTGTGTTTTCAGAAGCAGCTGAGGTTGGGAAATGAGACATTTTTCTCTGCTGTATTTGCAGTGTGTTTTCAGGTTAGCTTAATCAACTATGTAAGACCTGCTTTTGAAAAGCAGGTGGAAAAGGTCAGGTTCTGAAAGTAGGTTAATTACAAGTAATATATGCTACAAAATTTGTGAAGAAGTCTATGCATTACATGGTAGCTAGGTCAAGTAGTCATCCTGTGTAGGATTTTCAGAGCAAAAAGGGGAACTTAGAACTTTATGGAAGATGGTAGCTAACGCTAGGAGAAAGACACAAGAAAACTCAAGGAAACTGGAGGGTCTACCATGGGTGTTTTTGAGGACAGATTAGACATGTATCTGTCAGGAATATTCTAGTGATAATATTGTTGGAACGAAAGAAGGCCTGGCTGACCTTGTTTATGAACACTTACATGAGTTTATGAGCACTTATACAGAAATATTCTGCTTGAGTCATTAAGAAAAATGGCTCTACTACTTCTGTTTGTTTGAGGTCCCATTTCTGAGCAACTCTGCTATACTGCAAGGTCTGCTTTTTGATGCCTATTGTCAAAACCAGCCTTTTTATAAAGCTAGAAGACTGGTACTGTTCCTTGAGCTTGACCTCCAAATCACTGGGCCTGGTTGGACTCCTGCTGGTAAGTGTAGCAGGGAGTTCAAGTCAATGTCAAATGAAAGTTAGGCACTGCTCTTAATTTGCAACATTCAGTTTTCCATCTTCTTTTTCTCTGTAGGTACTATACTTTAGTAAGGCTTTGATGAACCATGTTATGTATTGTAACTATATCTTAAAGTTCAGGGACGAGAGTTGAAGAGAATTCTCACTTCAGACTTCCCACAGCAGAAGCAGGGGACCTGTCAATGCTCTGGTAGTTGAGGATCAACTGCACAAGTTCTGCTTGTGTGTTTGTTTGTTCACTAAATATGGTCGAGGTTAGCCCCAGCTCCTTAATCAGCCTTCTGCCATTTTACATCCTTTTAAATTCCACTGCAAAGCTCCTATCAGCTTCTAGCAAAAGCTCTTTCTGCATTACTTTCCTTGGCACAAGAGTTGAGTGGTTTAACAGGGCACTGTCAGGGCTAGTGGACTAAAATTAGGCCTGCCAGCTGTATTTTGGTTTCTGGGCAATGATGAGTTCATACAGCTCCTTCTCTGTTCTGCCAGTATGTGTTATTCTTGTCAGCAGCAAACCCACTGAAACATAGGAGAGAATATATTTTCCAGCGTCAGAACAGGTTTCTTGGCTACGAGGCCAGAAGAATGCTGTTTCCATTCTTTGCATTTGATTTTTCCCTGTGTCAGTAGTCATGCTTTGTGTAGGAGGAAGGAGCAAATGTCTCCATCTGGAGACAAGGCAATGACGTGCTGATGCTGTGTGAGTTTGTTCATTCACTCAGCTTCATGCGTGACAGCCTCTGGACCAAGGGGTGACAGTGAAAGCTGCAGGTATGGCTTGCATCTGAAGTGCTCTAAAATCAAAATGTGCAAAAAGCATCCATGCTGACAGATGCACAGAATGTTTCCACCCAGCATGAGGCTTAGCATTCAGAAGTAGTTAAGAATCTGTCTTTATTTTATCACAAATAGTTTCTACTTAGCAATGCAACATTAGGCAGCAAGCTTTGAAGAGGGCTTTGTGTTCAGAACAGCATCTTGGTACATTTCCATCAGTTATAAAGGGAGATGTTTTGGAAGAGTGAAACAGAGGTGAAAGCAACATTAACCCAGCTGCTTAAAGGATGTGTCCATATGCTTGGCTTTGGTGCATGGGAAACAAAAAGCCACAATTACAATTAAGCTGAAGAAATAAAAAGAGGTGTAATCATAAGCCACTTCAATGGCCTGCTGATGAGCTATTCGATCAAATCCCTAAACAAGGAGGGAGTGTGCCAAGAATTTAAAGCTGACTGGCACCTGTGCAGTACCATTCAGGAAGAACCCATGTTTTAGTTTTTTAAAAGACTGGGTTGGTGCTGAAAGGATATATGCTGTCTTGATTTAAAATCTACATTTCTGCTTGATGTGAATTCTGGGCCTTTCAATCTGATACAAGGCTTGTCTTCACCGGGCAGAACTGATTAAGGTGTACAGTTTGGTATTATGATGTTTCCAACAGCAAAGCCAAGATGAGAGAGTCCTTCCTTCCACACACCCGTTGCTGCCTCTGCTCTTCTGTTCATTATCTGCCTAGGTGGGCCCCAGGAGGCTTTTGTGGGGTTGTGCTGTACCGTGGCTGAGTGAAATGATGCGGCCTAAGACATCCCCACAAATGGGGACAACGGTGCAGTAAGAGTCTGGTAACCTGTAGCTGAGAGCTTCTATCTTTGCTTTCAAAGTACTTGAACGGTACCATTACTTTCTTAATATGTAGCCTGGAATAAAAAGAACACTGTGTAAAGCAGGAATTTGAAAACGGTCTTCCATCTGGTACTGTTAAGCAGAAGGACTTTTCTATACGAAAAAATTTCTCCCTTTTGTATTCAAAGAATGCTGATAAGGTTTGTTGCTAAGGGAACCGTTTAATGTTCATACATGAATTTGATAGTGTACCTGTGCAAACAATTACACAGAGTCCATGTCCCTTTATTTCTTAGGGCAGAGGCCACCCAGACATAAGTGGGTTTTAGAGGGAGAACGCATCACACCTTTCAGCATACGTGGTTGACTGATAAAATGAGGGCATGTTTCTTGCCACCTTCCTTTTTTTGTGTTGGAGAGTATAATTAATTACATTGCCCTAAACTGCCTTTTGATAAATATCTGGAAATGGAAACCAGAAGGGCATTTAATACAAGCTTATGTGGAAGTGGAATTTCATATGCTGGCTCAATTAGCATTGCTGCTTTAAAGAGCAGCAAACTAGAAATTAGCTTTCTGTTCTGTAAAGGAAGCTGGCAGTTTGTTTTAGGCTGCTTTTGGGTTTAGATGCAATGTGATGAGAATAGGGGACACGTGCTGTGACTTTTAGTATGAGGACTCAGTCTAAAGAAAAGAATGTTATTCTACAGAGAAGGCTGAAATAAAAAAAGTCTTTCCTTGGTCAAATGCTGCTCATGGACTTAGGTATCCATTTAAAATTGTTATCACAATATTCAGTGTGTAGCTTTCTGACTTAATGCCTTTCAAAGCTGTTTTGAAAACATGGTTTTCTCTATAGCCTTTCTATTAACATGTCACCATGGAAGCACTTACAAAAATTATCTTCTAAATACTCTTTTACTTCTCTGGGATTATTCCCCTTTTATAGGAGAGGAAGGAGGGTACAAATTGAAGTTTACTTGAATAAAAGCTGGTCTTTCATACTTCTTATTATGATACTGAAGGTTTAAAATGCAGCATTCCTTGACTTCAGGCTTCATTTGAGTGCTTTGGTTTTCTTAAATTAGGCAGATATGAAGTTAATATCAAGTGGCATTTTAGAAATTAAAACACTTGGTATAGACTTACATTAGCAAAAAATTTACTTCACTGGGTTACTAGTATAGACAGGGTTTTACCTTCTGGTGTGTAACTGCTATCAGTTGAACATAAAGGTTTCTGCTGCTGACATTAGCAAGTCATAATCACTTCCCTCACTGGCTGTATTCTTACTTGCAGAAAACTCAGCATTTGAAATAAAAGTTCAGTTGCCAACCTGCAGTAAAATATGATGCCCAATGCTTAATACAGTGCAAGGACTGTATGTGAATTATAAATCATCCGTTGCTTTTAAGTTTAATGACTTGTGGGATATGGATGGATATTTTTGCATCACTTTAACTATGAAGTCCAATGTAAAAAAGTTGATCTAAATGAAGCGACCCAGGATTCAGGAACAGAGTGGTTTGCAGTGGGGAGAGCTGTAAAATCAGTGATCTCGTTTTTGGTTCATTTCAAGTGGGCCTTTCCTTGACTTAGCTCAGCCAGGCAGGTTATCAACGAGTGGGGTAGTGCTGTAACACGACATTGTGTTGAACATACAGAGGCTGTTTCCAGGCTTTGGCTCAGATGTGGAAGGCTTGCAAATAGTGGATAAGGCAGATGTTAGCAAATGGAAGAAACTACTGCTGTATCTCCCATGCTGGCTGCTGTTTCTTGGTCTAGGCAGAGACAAATTCAGGCCTTGGCAAAAAATGCAGTACAACTGCTCATATTAGCAGAATCAGAGTGCCTCTTCAAATGTCAGAAAACATGTACTGCCAGACATTTTCTACAGCATCTGTGCAGGGTGAAATGACTTCGACTCTTTTGTCACAAAGACCTGACAAAATTAGCTCACTCTCCCCCATGGCATGTGCCCTCTGGCAGAAAGTGCTGGAGAGAGAAGTTTGTATTCCTTAGTAAGAATGGGTCTTAAACAGACCTTAAACAGAGTACTTACTGAACGAAGAAGGCCAGGTTAGGTCACAGGTCTGGTTAGTGTTCATGTCCAACAGAGGCAACAAATCTTGTTATTTCTAATATTCCTGTGGGAATTGCTCAAGTGATTAATTTTTTTAATTACTCCAGTTGCGCAGTGGGAGCTGAAGGATTGGTGCAGAAATTGAGTTTTTAAAATAAGCTGTGAGGGAGTCCGGCCTTTGGGTCTTTGATTTTTTTATTTTTTATTTTTTTTTTTTTTTTTTAGATTGTAGCACTTTAGGCAAAACTTAACAATGAAGAGACGTTACACACTTAGACATTCCTTTTGCTATCACCAGCCTTTTCTTCTCAGATTTTTACAATATTAAGAATAATCTCGCTAAATAATGGTAAAAAGCAATTTTACAGGTGTTGAAGATGTATGACATGGAGCATAGCAAGCATTACTATAAAGCTACTTTCTTTTGCTTTCTTCAGGTATCCATAAGGCTCAATGTTGCTGATGGTCTCTGTGGTAGCCTTGCCAAATAATTTCATGCTCACATGCTTAGTATGCCTGTAGTGATAGGGATAAACCAGTGATGACATTGAAGTCGATATCTTGGTTACCTGATATTTCCCTTCTCATTGATTCACTTTGAAAACTAGATCAGATGCAGATAAATGTAGTGAGCCATTCATAATCACTGTCTACTGGAGATTTAGAGAAGACCAAGTACTTTCAAACCCAGATGACAGATGTTAATTTCATGCCCTTGCTAAGTTGGATAGCAGAATTTTGTTGTTGCATATTGATCTACTGGAAGGAAGTTAAGGTTGAGTATAGCTTTTGGAGCTGGAAAAGCATGTGGCAGTATGTTTTACTTCAGCCTCCAGTTTGAAGAACAGAGAAACAGGGTGAATTCTTAAGTAGTTTCAGAGTTTATTTCTGGAGCACTCACATGGGACTCTGCCTGTCCTTGGGAAGGAGCAAGGAATGAGCTTTCTCTGTTCAGCCTTACCTAAAAGTTGACTCTGCTGCACTCTTACATGCTGACTGTAGTAAGAGGTGGGAAAGCCCCTGTTGCAGGTATGCTGAGTTTCGAAAGAGCTGTTACTAAATGGAAATTAATGCTTAATGAAAATTATTAGCAGGTCATTTTCCTGAGAGAACTTTCACCCTATACTTCCTTGAGGTTTCATATAGCAAGGAATCAGTTACCTGTTTGCACTTCTGTCCTGGTTTTGGCTGGGACAGAGTTAACTTCCTTCCTAGTAGCTGGTACAGTGCTGTATTTTGGATTTAGTACGAGAAGAATGCTGCTAACACCCTGTTTTAGTTGTTGCTAAGTAGACTTCTCAGTTTCTCATGCTCTGCCAGCAAGGAGGTACACAAAAAGCTGGGAGGGAGCATGGCCAGGACAGCTGACCTAAACTAGCCAAAGGGATATTCCATACCATAGGATGTCATGCCCAGTATATAAACTGGAGGGAGTTGGTCAGTAGGTGCTGATCGCTGCTGAGGGACCGGCTAGGCATCCAGTCAGCAGGTGGTGAGCAAATGCATTGTACATCACTTGTCTGTCTTGGGTTTTGTTTCTCTTTATCTCCCTTTTGATTACTATTTATTATTATTACTATTATAATATTTTATTTAATTTCAATTATTAAACTGTTCTTATCTCAAACCATGAGTTTTAGTTTTTTCCCTGATTCTCTTCCCCATCCTACTGGGGTGGGGAGAGTGGGGAGGAGTGAGCAAGCAGCTGTGTGGTGCTTAGTTGCTGGCTGGGGTTAAACCGTGACAGCTTCAAAAAAAGGCTCTTGGCACAGCCTTCCTGATACAGATAAAAATAATGGCTTTTACAGCTGAAGCCATAGGACTGTGTTCAAAGGAAAGTTAGAAGAAGGAGAAAAGTAAATGTGAAGCCAGTGTCTTCCTGACTTAGTCTTCTTTTATTCAATGGAAATTGAAGCTGGAAATGCATGTGGTAGCTAGAGAGAAGCCCATTCAAAGCAAAAATAGGGTGAGTGAGTGTAACTGGGAACATAACAAATGCTGGCAATGCTGTAGCAGCCTGTCAAGCAAGGTGGTGGAGACAGACTGGATCAATGCAAGGAACAATTAATCGCCAGCCTCTGAGGAACAGGTAATAAAAAAGATGTGGGAGGTGCAATCATTCAAATGGCTTTATTGGTCACTGCTTTGACAGCCATGGTTTAAGACTTTGATAAAGGTGTTTTCCAGTTCTTTATTTAGATCACATGTTCAGCTCTCCTTAGTCAGCTGAAGCGAGATTAAAACCCAGGCATGCTGTAGGTGTTGAACTTGCAAACCCTGCTTTCAGATGTTTACACAGAAAATTCACTGTCTCCCTGACCTGCTGTTTTAAAGCTGCTCCTCTCATGGTTTTTGCAGGATTATTATCTGAAACTTATTTCCGTAGTCAGGTTGTTCTGCACGCTTGTTCTCCCATAAGGTAGTAATGCCTGCAAATAAGGCTGTTTAGTCTGGGGGATGGGAAATGAGCAAGCCAGACATGGTTGGATTGATTTCTGACAAGAAAAAAGTGGCAATACATGTAGCAAGCCAGGTTTAATATTAAATTTAATGAGCATTAGTGCAAATGGTAAGTTTAAGATGTAAAACCATTAACAAGTCATAAAATTAATTTTTCCTCAGGAACAGCAGCTTTATGGCTTTGTGGGTATCCACAGAGGGCCAGATGGTGAATCCTGTGCTTATTCTCCTATTTTACAAGTCCAGTGCTGAAATCAACAGGGCTGTTAATGAAGCTGAGGTATTACTGGGTGCCAGAGGCTTGCTATCTGGCAGTACTACTTGGTACACATTTAGCTGACCCTGTTCCTCAAATGTGGTGCACGCAGGTGGAGTCCTGCACCCTGTGCAGAGTTCTTGTTGCAGTTCTGAGAGAAAGGCAGTGAACTGGGGTACGGGAGGTCTTGGTTTGATTCCTACCACTGCTAGACCTTTCTATATACCCCTTCCAAAATTAACTGCACGAGCTTCCTTTTTTAAATTGATGCTAGTAATGAAGAGTTTCAGTAGAAGTTCATTGATACTATGGTAAAGCTTCCATGTGTACCAGTAGCATGCCACTCAATCACATGTTGATTTTTCAGCATTGCGTGTTTATTTTTAACTCTCTGCCCTAGACTAAAGATTTTCTGGATAAAATTCAGCCATTGCAGTCATTTCAGAATAAGCAGTGTTTCAATACAGAGCTGAAAGCTGTGAGGACACAGATGAAGCAGTGAAAGAAAAAGCTGACTGCTATTCATCTTGGTTATCCTCAGGAGCAGAAATACAATATGGTAGTTCTAAATCCAAGAGACAGTAAAAAATGCTGGAGCCAGCTAGCAGCACAGGAAGACTCAGGTGGGAAGATTGCGCTTGCTCTGGGTGACACCATTAACTCTTGCATCTTCGCCTTGTAATCCAAATTCTTCTAAATACCGAGGAGCTCTTGCTAAACCAGCTTAGCCACATGTCAAAACTTGTGAAAAGCAAAAAGATAAGTCTACATTCACACTTTTTTCAACTAGTAGCTGTGTGTAAAGGTCTTGTATATTTGGAGCTCCATTGCTTTCAGGTATTTCTTAAATCCCAAAATCTCTCCTCAGCACTGACACTAAACAACCTTTCTGAAAAGAGTGATAGTTCTAGAGAACATTATTTCTGTGAAAACATGTAAACCTAGAGATGTTTCCAGGAGTTCTGGGCTGAAAATTAGTAACAGTGATGGAAGCTATTAAGACAGGAAGCAAACAAAATAAGTAAAACTGTTAATAGTAATCCTTTGGTACAGCCTTCTCATAATGGGCTTCAAGCAGCTGCAGTGCTGAGTGGGAGGAGGCTTCGTGACTGTGTAGCTCTTCCCTGTTGCATGACCTTCAGGAGGTACTGCAACACCTCTGCTAACAGAGCCCAGTAGTTTGTTTACAGTTTCCTTAGTTTGAACAAGTTTTGGGCTTACTGTTAACTGTATTAACATGCTAATTTGAAGTTACAATTATCAGGACAACTGCAGTATTCCTTGTCATATTAGCAAGTTTTATAGCCTCCAGTTGTAGGCTGCTGCAGTGTAATTTTCTCTGAATATTTCATGAAAGGGACATTAACACTCTTGGTGATAAAGTAATGTAATAGTGCACATAAAGCAAACCCTAAGGTAGCACTGTTTTGTTTGTGGAACAAATATAAGAACTACTTTGGAAAATGATGCATGCTTTGGAGCTCATTTTTCTTTTTTCTCCATCTGCTTTCTTCCCTTCTTTGTATTTTGCAAGCACTCATTTTTTGCCATCCAAAAATAAAATTGTGTAGACCTATGTAGTTTCTACTCCTAACTTTGAATTTTGAAATGATGCTATAATGAAGAGGTTAGCAAGAACATACTGAGACTGGGCAAGGTTCTGGGACAAAATAATTAATAGCTGATGCAATCTTCCTTTCCTGTTTTCAGCATATTGCATTGCTGGATAGCATAAAGCCTTACTGGAGGTTTATTTAAACTTTTCTACCTCTGTCACTGTTTATTCTCTTGGTACTGAACAAAGTGCATTTATCACTGATGTTTTTAACTGCAGCATCAGATGGCAAATTACTTGTCTCTTTCAGATTCTATGTTATTCATTCATTTATTAATTTGCTTATTTAGTGGCAAGAAGGAGGTAGATTGGAGGTAGTGTTACAAGAAGATTGAAAGTGTTTATGGCAAGACCTACAGGTATAAGAGAGAGTATTGACAGGGTAGTGAAACCCAATAATGGTATAGACTTTCAGGAATGGGAATGAAAATGTACAGTCGATAAATTGTGCAGCTACTGTAAGTAGCTAAGAGACTGAAATACCACCTGCTAAACAAGTAAATCAGGATTTTACACCTTAATTTTGAGGATTCCAAATGTGTTATTCTTAATTTATACATGTAAATAAACCAACAGTGCTGGAAAGCTTTGTGCACAAAGTATCTTGGGTTTTTTGGACTATATATAGATATATATGTATATATAGGGTATGTATATGCTTCAGTGTGGTCAGGCTCCCCTCCCTTAGTAGAAAGATCACACTAGCATGGGGAGAGGATAGTGTTTAGCTCCCTTGAAGACGTTCTGAATTGTGGGATATGCTTCAGGAATCTCAATCTCTTACCAGTAGTTTTAGTTGTCTTCACTGCATTCCCATGAGAAGTGGATCACCCTGTGCTCTCACTTCTCCCAACCAGCCCAAATGTGAGAGCCTCTGCAAATCCTGCAGGAATTTCCACAAGCTCCTACCTGTCCCTCTGAATTGCACTGAAGGACTGAGAATGCTCAGGGACTTCTGGGTGCCTCCTGGATGAAAGCTTTCCTGGCAAAAGCTGGAAAGGACTATCTGGCTCCATCTCTGTTCTCACTGTTAATTATCACTCCAAGACTAGTGCCAGGTCACTTCACCAGACCTCTCTTTCCAAGTGTCCTGACAGGATGCCTTTTCCACATGTTATCTTATATGGTACTTCTTGCAGGGTTTCTTCACTGTTAAAGTAATTTTCTAGGAGTGAACTTTTGCAAGAGTATTGCAGTGGTAGAAGTGACCTAATGTGATAATGGACATTGCAAAGGGATTGAATATCTTTTTGCAAAGTTTCTTCATTTCAAGCCTAATGTTTGGAACAGTAGGGAAGTTAAGCAGCACCGCTTAAAACATGATATTGGCAGATGTCACTGAGTAAATATGTCAACATGATTTGATGGCGGTAGTGGATGGCATTTCTGAGCTGCTTCGCTTTTGGTGCAGGTTTGTAAGGAGAAGCTCTGGCAAGTCGGGGAGTAGTACTTGGAGGATTATGAGGAATTAACCTGAACATAAATGCTTTTGTCTTCTGGGGAATCTGACTGCATCACTCTGCACTGGGACTAGATTACAGCAATACAGAGCAGCCAACATAATTGGTCAAGTTTTCGTACTGTTTTACAAAGTCGAGGTACCAGTTGAATATACGTATCTCTTGGGAAATTTATAGTGAAAAATCTAGAGAAAAACTAGGTTGTTTCAGCAGAAATGGATTTGCAGCTGCTGAGGAGAATTTGGTTATGTGCTACTTTCAAAGAAATGCGATACGTCATTCGCTTCTGGACAGAATGTAATTTCTGTGACTAAGATTTTCAGGCAGCCTAGAATAGCTGGGGAATAGAACTAACTGGATTTCTTCATTGCATACTAATTGTTTAAGTCTGAAGCATGTAAATGCTTCATGTTAGAAGCATGCAGGCATGAGGAAAATGTCAGTGTACATATACATGAAGAGTTTTCCAATAATTGAGTAAAATCTTACAAATCTCAAGATAGACTTCTGGCTGAAAAGATGAAGTCTATGCTGATTTGAGACAGTGTTTCTCATCTGGCAAAGTACTGGCCTTATAATTGGCTTGTAATACAATAACTGAGAAGTTACTTGCACAGTAGAAATCTTCTACAGTTGTCTCATGTCTGAGGATGAATGTTCATTTTAATTTCTGCATGCACAAAATTCTTGTTTTTCTACAAATAATTGGGTGCCTTACAAAATTAGATTTCAGTTCAGTGGCAGAAACCAAGTTAAGCCAGTAATCTGGTAGCTTTGGTTGTAATAGCAAGTGTTTATTGTATTCTTAGAAATGCTGATGGAGAATGGCAAGAGGCTGTTTGGCAAAGGAGCTGCACCATGTCCCAGCATGTCTCCTGTTGAAGTTTTCAGCCTTTCTCCAGGATTGGCCTCACAGGAAGCTCAGAGCAGCTGATGAACCGTGGTACTAAGGTAGTTGCAATGTGCATTTCTGTGCAGCACTTTGCCATTTTAACAAGGTGGTCCCTGAGGAAGACGTACTGACTTACTGATATCCACAGTAATAGCACCCCAAAATCGGTGGACTAGATTTAACCCAGCATATACTCTACTTGGAAGAGCACCTCCCAACAGATGGTGCTCAGTGATACAGCATTGGTTTTCAAGGAGGTCATGCAAAGTACTCTACACTGGAAAGCATGTAAGAGCCAGAACTGTCTGAGCTGGAGCCAAGAAAGTAGAGTTCATGGAATAAAAATGCAATTCCCCAGACTGAAATAGCACAAAATTCTTCAGATTTCTTTACTGCCATCTGGTTGCTGAGAACACACAGCATAGCCTAAATTACACACCATGCTGTCATGTCAAAGTAGGAAGTATGGGTGCGCAACTGTATTACATGCACTGTTAATACTTTAACTGTATCATTCCTCATTATCAACTTGAGGAGTCCTTAGGTGTATAATTTTATTTCAGGCATGACTGAAGTTGGGATCACTTCTGGAAGAATTCAGGGTTTATTCTGTTGCAACAATAGTAACATCACAGACCAATTGTTGGGAAAATGGAGGAAATCCACCATTAATCTGTCCAAAAGATGCTACACGTGGTTGAACCAACTTGCACCTTATATCTTTTCTTTCACTATGCCAGATGTTCTGTAAAAAACACATTTTTTTTTTTTTTTTCCTATCCAACCGTGATCCCTTACTTGTTTTAAGGGAGTAAAACCAGATTAGTGCCAAAAAATCACCATGGTCATGTTGTTAATCCCTTCTGGGATTAAACAGCTGAGGTTTTTTCTTCTTGCAATACCCAGAAATGATAACTAAATTTACTGGGGTTTTTTTGTACTACTTGGAGAAAGCTTTATGGATAAGTTTATCCATAGTGGCTTTGTCTTGGAGGAGTCATTATTGGAAGCAAGAATTTACTGACACCTCAGTGAACTGCTTCTATTTGGTGTTTTCCTTAAACCCAAAACGCATGGAGCATTCATATGGAATGTTGATTTTTGTGCCAGATAAAGTTTAAATCATCCACACTCTGAAGGATTCCCACAAGTTTCCCTCCACCCTGAAATTAATGTGTCATTCAGATGCCTCCTTAGATCTCCTTAAAATTATTAGTTCCAAGTTTGTAGTTCTCACTTCCGTGAGATCTGCCAAGTAGACACACAAATTATTTTATTTTTTTGCAAAACATAATTGAAAACATAATTGGACACTATGAAAGCATTCACAGAGTATCCTTTGAAACTTCTTTGTGGATGGCTGGATTAATGATTTTAACTTGCTCTACTTGTATAAATCCAGATAACAGCATCTCGTGTGGCCCAAGTATTCTAGTTGTTCCCTGCTAGGGAACAGATTTTAATAACTGCTGTGCTCCTTCCCCAGTCCTTCTGTATCTCTTACGCTGGTGTTTGAAACCAGTGAGCTTTCTGTATGGTCATCAGTCCCTGTCTTCAGTGTTAGTCTCTGCTCAGGGATGATAAATAATGAAATGGTGCTGTAAAGAAGATCCAGTGTAGATTATGATGCCTAATGAAGATCTGGTTGGCTGAGAAATCCACACACTTGTGTCTCAGCTCACACACATTTAGTGTCTGTTTCTGTGTAGTGAAGCTGCTTGATTACTATGAGCTGTTAGTTAGCCAGGTTTATACCATGTCTGATTGGGATCTTCTGCACGGGACCAGTAGTGCATAGGGAACAATTATGGTTCACTCCACGGGCTTTGCTAGTCTGTTTTGAGTTTCAAGCCATTTCATGGCCACATTCAGAGGATGAGAAGGAAGACAGATGCCTTACTAGTGAGAGAAGGGAGGAAAAAACACACTAGTTGAATACTAACAGAATTATAAGCAGTTCCTTTAGCTGTAAAAGCCTTGCCACCCCTCACTTCCTGCACATGCTCACAGTCTTCAGTGTTGCAGAAATACACATCTTGCACCCATTAACAGTTCAGTGACGGCTCTGTGCAACTCCCTTTAGAGACAGGGAAAAGAGTGTGGGAGCAGTTTGGAGTCCCAGCATCCGTTATCCCTTCTGCTAAATTGCTGCAGTATGGCAACCAGATGGGGGTTACGCCATTTCTCCTAAAGAATGAACCACTTTTTGAGTAAGGCTTTTCATTAAGGACAAAATCCTCAAACCTCAGGCACAGTTCTCCCACTGTGGTTGTGGGGTTTTTTTTTGTTGGTTTGGGCTTTTTTTTGACTGTCAATATATTATGATTAGAGACACTGTATAGCGGAGAGTTTATTTAATAGGTTTTATTGTTAAAATAAAATTCTTTTTCATCTTGAAAGAGATGAAGGAACAAAAGAAACCAAGGGTATACAGCAGATGGTGCACAGTAAACTCAAAACATCATTCTTTGATAAAGGTACTGATGTTTACATTTATTTTTAGCCACATGCTTTTAGCTTTCCTCATCCATTTCACATGCTAGCAGAGGTGAAAATACTTAATTAGTGTTTACATATTATAGTTGCCTTAGTTTCAAGTGTGGTTAAATATTTGGGACATGCAGTTCAAAACTGCATTATAATGTAAGGCATGTACTATTTGAGTATAGTAGTGAAACGCAGAGACATCTTTGGTCATCTGAACAGAAACTATTCACTCAGCTTGTCTATGTAGTTATGGTAAATGCATGTGCAATGGCAAGAAAAAAAGCATGTAAGTTATGAACATTTTTCCTTCAGAAGTCTGTCTTTAGAAATCTAATATCTAGATACCGTGTGGAATATAAAGTCATATGAATTTAATCCAGGTGGTGATAAACTGCTGGTGAAGGTTTCCTTAAGTATTGGGTAAAGGCATTAGCCTGAAAGTTATCTGCAGAGAAATTTCATGTACAGCTTCACATACTCGCAAAACTTTGCCAGCAATGCACTCTGAGTCATTTCATCCACATCTATATTTGGGCAAACCATTTGCTTAGGTATTTTATGCCATCTGTGAATGTTCATCTGCAGTTTACATGCCAGATGTGTATTGGCAGCATACATGCTACCAAAAACAAGGATCCAGAAATGTAATAGTAAGCTCAGTGTTGCAAATGGATAAAATCTTTGCAATCTACACAATTAGAGTTTGCTAAATGAATGCATTAAATTTACATACAAAGAGAAAAAAAATAGGACTTGCTGCGTGCCCTTTAAATGGATGTCTCAAGGAAGCCATTTTTACAGGTGCATGAGCAACAGCAGATGGGAAGTTGTAGTTCAGTTGGTCCTAGCTGATCTGCTATGGAGACATCATTTAAGTCATTTTCCCAAGACTTGAGTATTCTAGTTATTTTACAGCATGTTTTGTGACATTTAATCCTGGCTGACTTGTGGAGTATTTCAAAGCCACCATTTTGGTATTGGATTTCTCTGATACCACCGTTTCCCTTCTCTTTGTCAATGCAGAGGGTGAGGGGACAGCACTATATAACCCTATTTTAGCATGGATTCCCTTTGAAATAGGGCAAAGACAAGATTCAGTCCCCAGAAGGGATGCTGGAGGAAGGGCAAGCCTTCCACCTTCTCAGATGTGCTCACTACATGATAACAAAATCTCAGCCTTGAAAGAATAGTGGGATGGATGTTAAGATAATTTTCCTCATTCTGCATTTGTGGATAGAGTAGTTCAAGAGGATAAAACTATAACAGCTCTTCTGCAGCAGTTAGCCAGTTAGCAATAAACCAGATGCTGGCCTAGCACAGCCTCAGAGAGAGCAAAAACTCTGAAACAGTGATTGAGTTAATGCAGCAAGGTAGATATATATAGGAGAGGGTATGGTAGGAAATTCTCTAAATGTTCAGGTTGTGTGGGAGGTATGCATACAAATCCACTTAACAGTTGAGTAAGTGAGGCATATTCTTCCCACACATTATATTGGAAGAATTGAGGAGGTATATTTTAAAAGAGCATAAGATCTGCTAATAAAAGCGTAACCCACGGGCCTGCTAGGCAAGTTAGCTCACGCAGAGCTTTGTGCTCTTGTGGCTAAACTAGGTAGCCTGGTATCAACTCCGGTCTAAACTTAACTTGGATATTTTTATATTACCCTTATCTGTGATTGCAGCAGACATTCCCTAAGGCAGCACTTAAACTGGTGAGGCCCTCCTCATGAGTAGGCATGAAACTTTGCTAATGAGTCCTGAGGCTTCTTGCATTCTTCCTCCAAGACCTGCTTGGTATTGTGAGCTGTCAAAGGTCTGCCTGAAGTGAGGCCCCACCTAAAAAGCAAATGCACTACCCTGAGGATTAAAGTAATGCTTTGTATCTCCTAGGGACCAGCTCAGCTCAAGCATGACCGGTATCTTTCTTATTCTCAGTTTCTGTAATCAAGACTTCCATAGCATCTTTGCTTGCTTAAACACTAAAACTCCTAGATCCTAGCTGTAAGGGCTTTCTAAATGTAGCTGCAGCCAGGGCAGCTGTACTTGCCCCAGCTGTGTGCAGCCTAGAAATGTGCTTTGAAGGTGTGAATTGCTGTCTGTATCTTTGTAGACCGAAGTCATTGGAGAACCTACCCATGAACCCCAGGGGAATTAGGGACATAATAGATTGAGCCCTTGCTCAGGTAGGTGTGAAGTCCTGTTGTTGGGAGATCTACAGGATCCTTTCTTACAGCCATGTTCTTCCTGTGCTGCACAGCTCAGACTCAGTCTTTGTTTTCAGGAGTCTGTAGACTGCTTGTGATGAATATAGAGAAGTAAATGTGTAGTGGTAGGAGCTATAAAAATGATAGCCTTTTTTTCTCCTTGCTCTAAGAATAGAGCTAGGAGATTTCTCAAGAGGGTAGAGTCCAGGCATAATTCCTCCCTATGCTTTTAAGGAAACATTTTACACTGTTTTGAAGGCTGAGCTCTGGTCCTTGCCTGATAAGTTTCAGTGCTAGTGCAACAGGATGTTCTGAATTCCGATCGAAGTTCTGGGAAGTCTCTTTGCATCAAGGCCAAGGAACTAGCCAAAGCACAGGCTCCCAGGCCTTTCTTAAGCTGACCTTACAACTGCTGCCTTCTTTTCTTCATCCTCTTCTGTGTTCTTGGTGCTGTTATCTCCTCACAGAAATTACACTCTAATGGAACCCAAACTGATAACCCAGAACTTCTTGGCATGATCTGTGCTCACTGCAGTGTTTGTGTGTCTCGTGATATATGCACACATTTTAAATCATCGTATATGGAATTAATGCTATAGCAGTGTTGTTCCAAGAACACTTAAAAGAAAAATCTTTCTTTCTTTCTCCTTGTCCAGCACATCTTAGTCTTATTTTTATGGTTTGGTGTCACATCTGCAACCTTAACTTTGCCCTTTTCGTTCATTACTTTCCTGTGTAAAAACCCAGCTACCCCTTTCCATTGCTCTTAAGAATATTTTTTTTTTTTCTTGTATTAAGAGAAGCAGTTTGACCAGTGAGGTATCCTGATGGACAGAACTAGGTTTTCCATGCTAGTCTGAAAGATTGTGGTGAGTATAATTATGGTAAAATGTGTGAGAGCATTCAGAGACTTAATTGTCCTGCATTTAGTTAACAGCCTTAGGTGTATTTAGTGTTACAACTTAGAGCTGATTCTCAATAAGGGTGTATCTTTTCCTTGGGGATTTTAAAAGCCTAAGCAGAGATTAAGAAATGTTCAGTCGGGAGCTGAGATGACTGCACAGGGCTCTATCCTGACTTTTAAAATAAGTCTCCAGAGCATGGTTCTTGAAAAGGTCTGTGTGTACTTTTTGCAGAGTATTTCATCTGTAATAAGTGTCTGAAGAGGAAGTAAAATTTTGCAGCATGTTCCCAACTAAGCAGTCATATTTTACGCTAGAAGTATGCGGGATAAAACACCACCAAGGTCTTGCTTTGACATTCACGCTTTAGCTGGAAAGCAATGAAAGACTGGATTGCTGCAGACACATTTAAGTGGCTTTACGTTTGACAAGCTTGAAAATAACTTGCATAGAGTTCACAACATTCACATTTCTATTTACTTATAAAAATAGAGATGTTTCTACTCCATTATGCAACACTGAGAAGGTCATCCTCAGAGAAATGCTGTTGCCAGGCTGACCCATATATTTTTATGCCAGTACAATGTGGTGAACCTAGAGCATTATTTCTGGCAATAATCTGGCTGTGTCCTTTCCAGCCTCCTTTATCCCCAGTGTGAACCATTTGCCACGAGGCTGCTCTTGGCAATGAGCTTCCCTACCACACAGCGTACCACGTAAAAGCTGTGAGGGCATGAAATCATGTTTTCTGAGCATTAATTGTTCAGCCCTCCAGAGCAAGGATGCGCAAGTAAGTGTCCATTTTTCCTCTAATCCCAGTGAATGGCGGTGTTCCTGAATATCTTCCATCCACAGAAAACTATTTTTTGAGCTTTGGTGGTGCCTTTAGTCTGGACTAGCTGGTGTGGGTAAGAGCTTGGGTCCTCTTTCTCTGCAGGCTGCTAACCGTCCCAGTTTCTCCTGAAGATGAAGAGGAGGTTGGTCAGGTGGTGATAATCTGAAGACTTGTATAGCCCCTTCATATGCTCAAAAAGAAGTTCATTCTCCCCGTTCTCGTTATCCTGGAGGAAGAATCCATAGTTCGCTTTCTGTAGCACAACCTGTCCTGATACATGCCCCTGTAATCACGCAATACATAGGAGAAAGCACCTTTTGGGAACCAATTTCGCTAGCCTGGCTTTGCAAAGTGGTGATGCCCACCACTTGGACTGGGTTAATCCATGTGCAAGTCACCCAAGAAGACACGTCTTAGGATTTATGGACACTAATATTAATGCTTTTAATTAAAACTTATTAAAAGATGCTCTTATTACTTATATTTAAAACAGTTTTTCAAGTCAGAGTAGTTTAGTCATGGCTTATAACAACTTAGCTCTTCTTTGCACATGCCTTTAACCTCTGCTACTTGTGTTTGTAATATGCACAAAGCTGCTATTCATTTTATTGGACTTTAATAAGCTACTTAAAGGCATTTTTAAATTATGACCTGATTCCTTGAAGTCATCTTACCTGGTATTTTAAATGTCAGCTCTAGAACTTTTTTTAGGATATAAGACATTTTTTCTATTTTAATTGTTACACTTATGCTGAACTTTGTACATGTGCCTATTAATTATGTTCTCATACTGAATGCTCTACCTCAAGTTGAATGGATGATACGGAAGCGTTTGCAATGCATTGTGCAAGCACCTTACTGTGTGTGGGATGTCCAAAGGCAGAGGATACAGTACATCACTCTGTGTTTGAGGTACAGCTGTTGATACAGAATCAGAAAAAAGTCTTTCATAAAGCAAAAGTCAAAGTCATTTTGCATGCACAATTACCACAGGGACCTTCTTTGTAGATTTGCATGTAAAATGTGTTCTGGCCCTACTTTATAAGGGGCAGGCTTTAATTGGTTTTGGACCCCATTGGGTAGGACTCTTTAGGTTACCCATTAATTTTTAATTGCATGGAATGTGTGTTTAGCAGATTGTGCAGTTATCACCTGGAAACCTTAAGGCTGGAATCTGTGAGCTGCTGATACCCCCTGATTGCAGAGCTCCATGGGTGTTAATGTTGCAAAGATCAGATTTCTTGTTTGTGACTTCTTTGCAGTGGACCTTTTCTTTGGCAGTTATCTGCACAGTCCTGTTGAGATAGCTTTGCAGGGTTATTAATAAATGTAGAAAGCTACTGCATAATCTATTAACAGAATGGAGACTTTCAAATCTGGATAAAGGTAAACACATAGCTAGGTTGATTGAGGCTTTTCCAATGTAATTTGTTTCTTGGGTGGAAACATTTCAATTCTCTGGGCTTTTATTGGTCAGTTTTCCTGTTTGTTTGTGTGTTGTGGTAGGGCCAAGCAATACCTGTTCCCTCTACCCCTAGTTTGCAGGTGGAAGGTAGGATAGAATAGGAAATAAGATCACAGCCGCTGCTCTCATCTGTACAAGAAGCAAATAGGTGGCATAAATAGCTGTATTTAGTTGGCTTTGCCCTAGATGTTTCAAAAGGTACTGCTATCACCTGTCCTTGGGTCTTTCATTTCCTGAGGGGGGAAAAAAAAAGTGTTTTGGAGATGAAATAGCACAGAAAAAAATAATTTTATTGTCGGGTGGTAGTATGTAACTAGCCCAAAACACAGCTGTAAGAAGAAAAGACGTTAAAAATTAGGAACTGGGGAGAAAAAAAGTCAGCTCACCCGCTGACAAGAAATGAAAGGACTATTCCCTAAAATCAGGAAACTAAAAGGAAAAGTAGCAGTACTTTAGGATAAAAATGAGGCATGTGCAGTAACAGCACAGTCAAAACAAAATGATGTATGGGAACAAACCTTAGGCTGAGCAATACCACACAAAAACGTGTCGGTCTGTTCTTTTTATCTTCCTTTGTAACACAGAGCCAGGCAGCTTGGGGGTAAGGGATTAAGACTGTCTTTTGTCACTGGCTTCCATCAAGCCAGATCACTAGTGACTAATATTTGTGATAGCTGTGATGGCAGTCTTTGGATTTCTGTGAAATCACTCTGTGATATCCCAGCTATTAGCTGACAGAAACCCTTTAAATGCTGATCTCAGTGAAAGGGGAAATTAAATGCAGTGTCCTTTGAAAGATGTACCCCAGAATGAGCAAATAACTCGAATGTCTAGTTTTGCCTGTGCAGTAACTTAGAGCAGCACTGGAGTCGTCTTAAAACAGCTTCCAACAGTCAGGGCTGTAATATGTCTTGTCTTATCCTAATATGCTTAGCTATTCAATGACAGGGCAACAAGGAGAGTTTGTTGAAGAGTTCCCCTTGTTTAGAGTAACTGTAGGATGCTGCAGTGGCACAAGCTCCTGAATTTTTTTCCAGAGATGCCTATTAGCAGAGTGTGGTGTTTCTATTTCTGTTTGTGCTGAGAATTCCAGTTACCTTGCTGGAGGGATCTCTATCCATCTATCTTCACAAATGCTAAACCTACTCGTGCTGAAAGAATGAATCCATTGGTAGCTGATCTATGTGTGAGGCTTAACACTGGTGGTGGGAAAGCATGTGCAGACCTGCCAATGGCAATTTATTTCTTATTCATGGGAAGGTGAAGGCTGATCCTGCTCCTGTGAAGGAGTTACCTCCAAAGAGGATCCAAACAACAGACCCCTAAAAAATTATTCTTTGCCAAATGAGTCTACACCAACCTTACTGTTAGTTATTTTCCTGATAGAATATTCTGCCTGGTAGGTATCACTGAGTTAGAAGACCTCAGAAAACGAATATTGCTGTTCTCTAGCAAACATTTGCTGCACTAGTAGTATAACACAGGGAAGGATTTGTGCAAATAAACTCCATGCACAGGTAACAGTTGCATGATTTCAAAACTGGTCTTCCTTCTCTTGCAGACCTGTGATTGTTCCACTTGCCCTAGAAGTCGTGGGCAGGCCAGCCGGCTTTAGTAACCGGCTCTTCCAAGGAGAGCTTGAAATAGCGGCGTAAAAGGTAAGAGATTTCAGAGACATTGTTTCAGGCGAAGTAAAGGATCAGCCAAGGAGTGCTTTGCAGATTTTGAGTGGAAATCTGAAGAAAAGTTCGGATACTGAAGTTCTGAATATTTGAACTGATTGAATAGTATAAATGGTCCTAGTGTTAGAGGAGACAGACTTTATTCTGAATAAGGGACATGTGATGAAATGTACTTGGAGGAGATACCTTACAAAGACAGAGGAAACTTAGCAGTTCAGAAGCAAGTAAATAATACTCCTCTCTCGCATTAGCCAAGATTACTGTTTATTTCATGTTAGCAGATAAGGGTGAAAGTCTAGGCTAGACATCAGAGTAACAACCTGAAGTCATAATACCATGTATTAGAGTTGGCTCAAGGGGGATAGCTGAGTCTCTGTCATTGCAGCTCCTAAGCTGGAGTTGACAAGATGCTGACAGAAGTCTAAACAAAAATTCCTGTGCAGAATGGGCAGGGTGGTCAGGCTAGAGGGCCTAGGGCCTATTACCAGTGTGCTACCATCCTAAGGAGGCCTGTTTTGTGTTATAAAATGTACTACGCAATCTTGTCTGCAGATGTAAATTTATACAACTCTAATCAAATCAAATGAAACTGGTCTGTAACCGTTCAGGTCTGGACCTGTACACTGGATAATGGCTTTTTTTCTAGTGTGCCGTCCATTTCAGTCCATCTTCCTGTCTCTGAATAACCATCGCAGCCTTAACAAAACAATATTGCATAAGGCAGGAATTACTAAATTTGCGTAGTCTTCTCAATTTTGCCACTGTCCCTGGTCAGGTTTCAGCTTTAAGATTGCCAATCTGAAATGCATGGACCCCACACATGAGCATTACTAGGATACAGTTTTAAAACTTGTCTGTCAGTGTTGTCCTCCACAAGCTGGCATTAGGAGAACTACTCAGACAAGCTCAGCTCACTAAGTATGAACCAGAGTTGTAATGCGCCACGTGAGGATTCAGTCATGTACCAGAGATTACGGTCAAGTCGTGTATGTAGCCTTGTGTTCACAGAGACATTTAAGAGCTCCAGGGCCCAAATAAACTTTAAATCTAAGCCTTCAGCTCTCCCATATCTTCTTGTTGGAAAAAGACGACACTTCCTCTCCAGAAGAACCTTGTATTTTTAAATAATGAAACTGGAAAATAATTTCCTATTTCTCTAGCATATCAGAGCCTTGGACTGAAAGCATTCCTTTCTTGGGCTGGACGAAAGGCATGTTTTTCCCATAGTCCCTTTTCCCCTCAAGTAGGAGCAGTAAGCAAATGCTCTTTATCCAAGCCAGGGAAAGGTGAGGAAATGCTGATACTTTTTGCATAAGTGAATCAGCATAATGTAACATCCTAAGCCTCTGGCTGGCATTTGTCTGATTGCCTGGGTGGTTTCAGAGTCTTACAAGAGCCTGGCAGAGCCTGAACTTACTTTCTGCAGGTGCTAGCACACTCCTGTTCCAGAATGGAGAAAATCATCTATGGGCAGCAAATACGGGGAGGCTGACTGAGCCTGGGACGTTACCATGACAGTTCAGCCTTATACAGATGCGAGGATGGATGCGTATAGAAGAGGAAGGGAGACGAGGTTGATTTGAACAATGTGAGTTGAAGTGAAGCTGGAAAAATGACTGGAATATCTGGGTCTTTAATGAAATTTATAAGTAGACATCTATGGAATGTACTTGCAAATGGAGGGCAGCATGCTTTTTAGCAAGTGAGGCAAGTTCTCCCAAAATCTTAACATGAGTGATCGTTCTGTTACTGCTGTTGGTTTCCTTTTAAGTTAACAGACTGAGCAGTGTTCTTTGATAGCATTTCTAAATACGTAGCAATTCCTGAAGCACTATTGGAACAATGGAGTCATTTCAATCTATCAACATTTTTTGATTAAAATAAAAGAAGGTGCCGAACAGTCCGAGATTGGATTTTCTTAAGCATGAGTGTTATTAAAGCCAAATCAACGCCCAAGGCCCAAACAGGATTTTAGGCAAAACTCCTTTAAACCAGAATGGCTTCATAGGCGGTGAGATCTGGTGCGTTTCTGAACAGCAGTAATTTTGTCTTGGATTTCATGTACTGCATTCTATTGCCAGGTCATATTTCCTCAAAAAAGTGTACTCTAATTAGACTGATCAGAACCAATGACATGATCCCAACTTGATGCTAAAAGAAGATTGTGTTGAAATGACATTCAAGTACAGTCTGTACAAATATGTATTGGGATGAAACCCAAATTTATTTTCAGAAGTGCTGATCTGTGAGAGCAAATGGTTGCATTCAAGAAAAGACGTGTTTCAAGACCAAAAATGTAATGTTGGGGGACCTTAACTATCCACTTAATTTTTCAATGCCTGAACACAGCTCATGACTATTAATACTTTTTCTAGGAGGTTATTTTATTATTTACATTATTTTACTAACCAGAGAAATCATTGTATTCCAGGTAAGTGTGCCATTTCCCTTCACAATCTATGTAAAACCAGTTAGTAGAAAACACATCATTAGAACAAAATGGGAGCAGATGTATTTGAGGGGAGCCGTGTGAAGGTAGATCTCAGTAATGTTGCCTTCATCAGAAGGAGTTTTTGGGAGAGGAATATAAATATGTGAGGGAGAGTGATGATGGAAGATTAGGAAGAGCTCAACATGTCCCTTTGGAAAGGATGAGAGATAAGGCCTATTACAGGGGAGAAAGAAATGCATCCATTGCAGAGAAAATTGGCAGTTAGGTAGAGATAGCAAATTTAGGTTTGCAATACATAAGTGGGCTTAGAAGAGTAATGGACAAGGTTAACTTCAGAGAAGAGTTCCTGGAAATAAGGGTAGATTTCAGTATGGACAGCAGTTGCATTCCAAACCACAGAATTAGCGTCTGATTTTCAAAAGGCTGTAAATGATTGAGGTTGCTACATACCAAAACTGATCCACATTAACCATATTAAATAGTGAAAGTCACTTTTGTAGCGTATTCTAAATAAGCTAAAAGGTTAATGGAGACCCGTTGATTGGGCCCTTAAATCTGGGAGCTATTTATAGTTCTGAAAATCAGTTATGTTCAGGAGCCTGAGCGTCTAGCTAGCTTACAACTGTTTCTAATGGAGGAAGATACTGTCATGCCTCCCCTTCTCTGAAAGCAGGAAAGTGCTTTGTTTCTTCAAAGGTGATGCCTAAAGTGACCTCTATGTACATTGAGGGATTTTGTCAGACTGAAAGGTTCCCCGTTGTCCTCACCATACCCTTTCCTGCATTCTCCTTAAATACCCTACATATGGGTTAAGAAAACTGCATGGAACAATCTGCTAAACATATGGTATTTGAAAGGATGTGCAGGAGTGCAAATTTATCTTTTATCATCTCACTTAAGCAGTCCTTGAAAGCTCTTGCAGTCATGCATTATTCATCAACCATCTTTCTCCCAGGTCAATTGCCAAGCAGAGTTGCGATGTGGAACTGCAGCCTTGCTGAGTGTGAAATGGGACGGATACTAGATTTTTGTTATGCAAGGGAATTACCTGTTCCGGTAGCAGTCTGGTTTTTAGGGCTTCTGGCACAACTAAGCAGAAAAAGTAAGTGCAAATATATGGACATAGTCTTATGCCTTAAAAGATTTAGGATATTCACACAATGAGTAACACCTTCCTGTAGAACTAAATCCAAGGCAGATTTTGCTAAGGCATTCTAATGTGGATGAGTTTTCATCCTGGTTTGGAAACTGCCTCAAGTGCACAGAACACAAGGAAGTCCAGTCTCTTTCACTCAAATTCGGGCTGTGGAGCAGATGCACTGTCAGATGCTGTCTTTATATGATGGAGGAGCCAAATCAAGGGATTTAGAAGAGCCACCTGTCTGCTGTTTGTCTTAAATTTAGAGAAATAGCTAGCCCATATTCATCTCATAGTGCTAATCTGAAAATGCCTTTTTGGAAAAGAAAACATAGGAATTGTGACTGGATCCTTTGTTTTAATACGTAAAGTAAGCACTTAAAGGATTGGTACAGTGATGAATTTACCAAAGGGTATCCCCATTCAGGGATGCCTAGTACTCCCCTCTAGACCCTTCCAACTGGATTACTCCATGATGATCAGATAGCTTCTGCCTTCCAAAACAAGATACTCCACCTTCTCTAATTTTCTGCAGGGGCAAGAATAGCATTTCAGGACCTTCTACCACAGATGCTATATGTAGGGCTTTAAACCCAAAACCATAAAAAAATGATTGTGCTGTGCATGTAATTTACATTGTCTGCCTTGGGCATCAAATATCGCATGTGGCAGATCAGCAGATTGAAGTAGCTGATATTCATGCAGGAGACTGGAAGAGCTGTAGGATGTACAATGTAATGAAACAACTTTGACTGACATAAGGAGTTTTCAGTCTTGAAACAAGAGAGCACCATTTTGTGATTAATGACAAAGTAAAGTGAGTGCTGTCTGTCAAAGTGTGTTTGAAGTCCATGTCACACAGCTTTGTGGCATCAACTGTGAGACTACTATCAAGTTCACTCGACGGCCTGAGAACTTCCCACCACCTCTACAAATAATGCGGATCTCTAGTGCAGAAATTGATTTGAATGTTTGTACTAATATGACCAGTATGAAAATAACACTACAAAATAAAACAGCAAGAACAGAGATTAGCTATTTAAGGCCCAACTCTTTCCTTGAGTTTTTTATTATATAATAAACTCTACACCTTAAAGAGCTGTAACCACCTGCTAAAATGAGTGTTTTATGAGAAAGCAACTGCATAAGGAGACTTGAACATTTTAAGGGGTTTTTTAATTTTTTTAGCTGGTCTGTTATCATAACAATGCTTCCTTTGAGAGACCTTGTAGGCAAGACCATCAACAACAGACTTCTTGGCTACCAGTGCGCCATCTAGCTCAACCTCCATCTTCAAGACAATGGACAAGAAAAGTACAAACTAGTGATAGCATTTACAACTTGCAAGAGTTCACAATAACTCTTTGTTCTACTTCTCAACTTTACGGGTCCTACGTGGCTGCGTGATACTGTACCAAAAGCAATTTAAAAGGCAACTTGTTTTAAGTCCTTAATATCTGAATCAGACTCTAGGATGCCAACAAAGCCCTTTCACAGGGAAGGATGCTCCTTTCTTTTGTGCTGCTTGAACTTCATCACCCTGCTGTGATGCTTAATGGAATCTGTGCGAACTGTGAATGCTGATTTTTTTTTTTTGAGCCATGTACAACAAACAGTTGCTATGCTTTTAATCATCTGTGAGCTGATAGGAATCTTGTCACACTTCATCTTTGAAGGCAGCTAATGGACAATCCAAGCAGGCATTAATATAACGTATTGATATTCATAAATATGAATATGCTAAAAATCTACCGAATTAAAGGAAACTCATTGTCCAAGGCTGTCTGAATGGGATGGTCTAGCAGCAGCTAATTTTTGCCAGGACAAGGAAAGTGTTAGGACACTGACAGCTAAAGGGTGCTGTACTTTGGCTTACATGCTTTATTCATGTACTGTGGTCAAAGTGGTTTAGGGACAAAAAAACCTCAGGCTGAGCAGCAAGCAAGGAGGGCCTGAAAAGTTTGAAAGGACTTTAGGGGAAAAAAGTTACTTTTGCAGGTTGACCATTTTGCATGGTCAATATTTATGAAAATAGTGAACATTTGCAGCATACTTTGCACAGTCCTCGGACTGTAGCAGATACGTCCAGTGAGGGTGAAGTGGCAATCAAGACCCATAGCATCTAAGAAAGTAAAATGCTGTTTATGGATGGGAGGGTATTAGTGGGGTGCCACTCACTGCAAACTCTCCCAAGGAGAGCCTGAGAATGAGTTGAAGCAGCAATGTCTGAACGGTGCTCAGCTGCTAAAAAAGCTGAGTGCTTTAAAATTCAGGTCCCAGGATAGCCTAGCATGAGATGAGATGCTCCCTCAAATCAGCAGGAGTTGCTACTTTATAGCTACAAGCGCAGATTTAACAGCAAGATATTCAAGGCAAACTTACTTCAACAAGATGAAAGCAAGCTGTTTGATACCCAGGTGAGGTGCCTGCAACCTGAATTTCCCAGGTAAAATGTGTTCTAAATCAAACCTGCAGTAGAGCATTTGGAAGGAACTATTTTACTGAAGTATCAGACCATTTTGTGATTTAAACCTAGTGTAAAGTTCCCAACCAGGTGCACATGTCTTTCAGATCAGAACTGAAGAGCTGACAGGTTCCTCAGTTGTTCGTGTACTAACAGTCTGTTCTTATTTACTTAAGGCAAGCATAATTCAAGATCTGGAAATATATCCTTACCCTCTTTGCAATAAAACTCTCTGGTTTTGGCATGTTCTGTGATGTCTGACAGCCAGATCTCCATGCATTTCTTTGGTTGCTGCTTAAATGCCTTTGTAGTGTATTGTGACTGAGTGCTCTTTAAAGGCAGTTAATGTTCCCTAGTTTAGAGCATGATTCAAAGCCAGCTGAAATCAATGGAGATCACCTGATTTGAGCTTTGGATCAGGCACCCCATGCCATCCCGTATGTTATGGAGCAGAAGGAGAGGCAAACTGACACTTTGAGCAGCTTTTCACATTTCTTACTTGAAGATGCTAGGAAATAATTGAAGTCTAAACCAGCTTCTTTTTCTGTTTGATGTGGATTTAAAAAGAGCTTTTTATTAATGCACCCTCCTGTTTAACGGGCAGTGCATAACTCCTTTTTATTCTAAAAATCTGTCTCTCCAAGGTGTGTCTGTATGCTCTAGTACCTGGAGACAAAAACTGCAGAGTGAAGAGGGAAATTCTGGTGGTGCGTATATATCTGAATGGCCTATTCTACTCTGCAGGAGAACTTGAGTTGATTCAGTATTTAATTTATAAGTCTGATTTGTCATACACTGATATCAAAGGTTATGAATGTCAGTAGCTAATCTTAAAAAGCTTACAATCTGAATGTAAAAAAAATAAAATAATTGCAGCACTGATATTTTCAGTGCATCTGGAAACCCTGTGTGCTTGGGAGATACTATGACTTTACCATGGTGAAACCATAAAAATAGCTATAGTGTATTTAGGGCAGTAATGGTATGTGTTTCTGGATCTCAAAGTTCAAAAAATTGAAGTCAAACATTTGAAGTAAAATTTATAGTTTATTTCATCATTATATTTGATCACAGTGAGTGCCCTTTGTAGAATGTCAGAAGAGCTCTTGTGCTTTTCTTACAGTATAAAAGCAAATGAAAATATAGAAAAAGTGAAAATGGAAATATATAAAAATATATTTCAGATTTTTCAAGCCAACAAGTTCAGCTTTTGATACTTCAAATTAAACGTATGGAACTCTTGCAAAAATAATACTCATATTGAATTCAAGTCTAGCTTAGCCACACACTTTTATCACTTATTAATTTTTCAGAAACATACTTGTGCAGTGGCGCACCCCAGAACATCTCCCATTCTTGAACAGTCATAGAAAATGTATCTTTCATAAGTGTTTACCTGAAGTTTGTCTATAAGTATTAAATATTCAGTATGAAGTCACAGTATAAAAACAATTTGAATTTTGTATAACCTGCATAAAAAATATTGCAGTTTGTGCTTGACTAGTGTTGAATGAGGCATGAACTGAAATCCAGCTGTGACTGTTTTGATTTTCATTCATGTTAAGTTGTATTAGAGTCCAGTTCAACCCAACCCTTCACTGTATCTCAATTTATCCCATCAACCCCATTGTGTTACACAAGGTAAACACTACTTGAGCAAGGGTGGCAGAAGCATACTTGTTTCTTTGGAATTTGGCTTCAGTAAAGTGCATGACTTGCAGCAAAAAAACCCACAACCCCAGGAACAACAGAAGATAGACAGTAATTTGAGTCATAGCAAGTAACTGTCATAACGGGAAGATGCTAAATGATCTAAGCAAATACTTTAAGCAGCATTTGTATTTGAAATTTAGCAAGTTAAGAAGAGATCGTGCTGCTACACAACTTTGGCTGATGACTATATAGTTCCCCCTGAAGCTGAGAAAATTTCCAAATGAAGGAAGGACAATGTCTATGTTCTAATTTCATGCACTGTAAACATAGTCTGCTTGGAGGGAACAGTGCCCTATTTTCTTCCTCTCTGGAAATGCATACATCATGAGACTGCAAGGAGCATCTCTTCCTTGTCAGTACTGGCTGCAGTTCCTGCTCAGCCATGCAATAAGTTCCCGATATCCTCCTAAAGTAGGCATCTAAGGGAAAGCCACAAAAGTTATATGAATTAAATATTCATAGTGTATGTTTATACAAAATTGTTTAGTTTACTGCCTGTCCTTGTGTCGTATATGTAAAGGTTGGCTGTAGATGTCACAGAGGCAGGCTTCCGCTGTCCTATGTAGATTTTTATTTTTTTTTTTTTTTTCCTCAGAACAGGAGTTTTGTGGTACTTCAGTTCTTCTGTTTGGGACTAAATGTAAGTAGGAGGTTGATAAATAGAAAGCAGAATATTCACACCTCAAAGGTCAGGGCTGGAACTATGTTTGACCAGGGATATACAGAGCCCATCATTTGAGGGGCTTGGATGTTGACTTGAAAGCAAACCTCAGTTATCTTAATTTTGATAAATACTAAGGTCAGAATATAATCCACCATTAGAGAGTGACTGTTTCTTGTAATCATGACATTTGTCCTGAAGGACTTGGAAAGACATCTATGCTAAGTAACTCCTTTCTCTCAGAAATTATGATCTCTTTTTGAAATTGCGTTCCTAGGAGTAAGTATCCTGTTGTTTTCCGCTGGTCCCTGTTTCTGCTTTCTTTTGCTTTCAGTCGTGGTCCTTTAAGTGTTCCACCTAACGAAACCAGTTTGGCTGAGGAAATTTCAGCCAGCTTCCAGAACCTACATTCTGGATCAGCTCCCAGCTTTGTTTCCTTTCTATAGGCTAATAGGCTGAAAATACTGTCACAACCAGCATGTCACAAACTTGAACCTATTAAGAGGCTTTAGCATTTGATAAATATTCCTTCCTGTGAAGAAGCTGGAAACAGGGGCTCTAAAGCAGCAGAAATCTAGTTCCCGATAGTGCTGATTCTGCAATCTCTGCCCTTAGCAACTTATCATAGAATCATAGAATGGCTTGGGCTGGAAGGGACAATCAAAGGTCATCAAGTCCAACCCCTCTGCAGTGAGCAGGGACACCTTCAACTAGGTCAGGTTGCTCAGAGCCCCGTCCAGATGCTCCCTATATCTGATTCAAGGAAGAACCTGTGGCATTTGTATTCCTGCCATTGATGTTATGTTTCTATTTGTAGTGAAAGATTAAAGTGTGTCATCCAAAACAAAGTAGAAGCTTAAACTCACCTCTGCAAAGCTCTTTAAGTTGAGAAACTACCTTCAGAGCAAATTAACTGATAAATACAGAATGAAGTTCTTTGTATTCCCTGGAACAGCTGCTCCTGGAAAGCTTTCACTTATTCAGATCATCAGGATGAAAGTATGTCTATTATCAGTAGGGAACAACTGTCCAAGAGAGCACTAATGTCTCTGATACTTGGATTCAGTGTTCACTGTTCAAGAATCCTGTGTGAGCTTGGATATGTTGCTGTGATTTTTCAGTGGTGACATAGTGAAGTTGTGAAGATGGTACTAAGGAGATAGAGCTATGAAAATGAGGTACCTTCAACCATATGTTCTGTACTATATATAGTGTGTGTGCATGTATATAAATATAGAGAGAGGAAACATTTTAACATATGAAAGTGGTTATAAACTACTTATTTTCACGAAATCTTTGATAAATCTTTCAAGTGAATTTCAGGTTGAAATTTTGTTTGTGTTTTTGCATTTATCACATCATCCAGTTCCTTTTAAAGGAAAACAGTGGGAAGGAAGACTGCCAAAAAGGAGAGGAAAAATAATCAACCAAATTGAATGTAAATTTAAACAGCTTCAGAAAGCACAGTGTTCTTTGAAAAGCATGAAGGTTTTAACCAGATTGTGTGACTAAAAACTGGGTCAATCATTATTTTCATTAAAAATGCAGATGTTTTGGCTAATTCTTATTTTAGCATCAAGCATGTAAATATGCTGTTAAGAAGTACTGTAGCATCTGAATTTCAAAAAAAATAGTGCTTAAAATCCTACTTTCCTGTAATTTGTGGTGAAAAACTTGTGACTGTTTTTTTCACTGGCACTAGTGAGAGATTTGTACCAGTGAATTCCTGGACTGGCAGGTAATGTGGAAAACAGAAAACATACTTAGGTCTTGAATAGATCAGATTAAATGTGTGGCTTTTTCCCAAATCTTTTAAGGATTGAAAAAAGCTTTTTCCCAGCAAAGGTATAAACAATAATAAAAATATGTATGGTTGGCTACTGATATTTTTGAGATCTTGTTTGAGTTGAGGAGGAAGCAGGATAAGGGAAGGAATTTTGAGCAGAGATCACCAGTATTGCCAGATATTTCACAAATCTCTTTATAAGCCAGGAAAGAAGGCTTCTTCCCTCAAGGCTAAGAGGAATGAATTGCTGAAGTGGGAGGTGTAGCGTCATAGAAGAAAAGAAAGAATCTGTTCTCCTTTGCACCCGAGCCAGCTGTTCCATAGATTAAATAATACTTTCACATACATTGGTGTGTTGCAAACCAAGGCAAACATCCTCAACCCTTAATGTTCAACTACATCAATCACTGGTGTATTTATACATAGTGTGACTCCCCTGTAATATACACATGACAGATGGAGCTATGATTGCGATACATCAAGCAGTAATTTAAAAATTCTGCTTGACCAAGTCTCTCTAAAAGTTCTTCAGCTTGCACATTCACAAGTTGGTGCTAAATCGCTAACTCTGGTGACCTCCAGTCATTGAGAAGAAACTACTACAGCTTTATCTTCAGCATCAACAATGAAAGTCTGTTAAAGCCAGTCACACTGGTGAATGAAACACGATGTTGTCCAAGGCATGGCTTCTCTTACCATCTCTCCCAGGATTTGGCAATTGGTAATTTTAGGACTACAGTGCTGACTTTTGCATTTTGTTGTGGAAAAAACACATTTACTGATACTGTTCTGTTGGTTCTGGGTTCCAAGCACATGAAGGCATGTGCTTTTTTTGTTTCTATCTCCAAAGTAAGAACAACTCTTAAATTAATAACAATTTCTTGGTTTCACCTTAAAGACCCAATAAGCTCTGAAAAAGTTCTAGCAAAATGCTTTCATGCAATTGGAAACCTGTGCGAGAGAAGAAAATGCCATTTAGAATGTCTTTGATACTAGTCTTTGTTCCTAGTGTTTGCTTAAGATTTCTTCAAGGCTTGTGTCGTGGTTTAACCCCAGCCAGCAACACAGCACCACGCAGCCGCTCACTCGCTCCCCCCCACCCAGTGGGATGG
>JAVKLA010000084.1:17094991-17162116 GCA_034782735.1 Sagittarius serpentarius
TACTGAACTGAAAACACAGCGCTGTACCAGCTGCTAGGAAGACAATTAACTCTATCCCAGCCGAAACCAGGACAGCTTGTCTTGGACCTTGGAAGTGAAGAACGTTATGTGGCAGTGTTCTGTTTTGTTATTGCCTTTCACAGTGGACTTCAGAGCAATTGTAAGGACTGGCAGCCTCATCTCCCCCATCTGCTCCTTGCTCAGTGCTTCTGTGTGGCTGCATCATTGCCCCTTTACTTCAGTGGAACTTCCATTTTTCTCTTCTCTAACTTTATATTTCCAGTTTTGTCTTCATTTGTCCTGTTGTTTCTCAGACAGTGAATTGTAATCTCCAAGGGAGATCAAAATTAGTAAGGGTTATGAAAGTCTTGAGGTTGTTAAATGTTCTGTGAAAGTGAAAAATGTGTTGTGAAAAGAAAAGCTTTAGTACAGCTATGCTCCCAGCAGCAGCTCAGTTCTTTATTTGCATTGGCAACCAGCTATTGCTAGGGAAGGCGAGTGGCTGCAACTAGTGCAATTTGACTGTCCGTTCCTTGGCCGGTATGTTTACAGAACAACAAATGAGCTAAAGCAGGATCATGTTTCTGAAATTGGGAACAGCAGAACCTGGCTGCTTTCCTCTCCCTTGCTATCCTGGGTTAGGCTGAGATACCTTTCTGTTTCCTAGGATGTTTACATTTATACTGCTAGAAGTGTTTCTTGATTAGAACACTTCTAGTTTAGCTTTTCTGAAATGTTAGCAGAGTGATGCTCGTATTGCTAGCTTACCTTTAGCTCTTCAGAGATGTTGTATTTGGGCAGGTGACAGGCTTGGTAGGAGAGAGTTCTGCATTTGTTTGTCCCTCCCTTGCTAAGTTTTGGGGCTGCTCCCTAAAACTGCTCTTGCAAAGTGAGGTCTTTGCATCTTTGCAGGTGAATTTGCTAGCACAGGGAAGATACAGGTCTGTTGGTGTAAGCCTGCTTATCTCAGTGTATTATGTGCTTACATCCTGGCATGACCTCTCTGTACTGTAAGTCTTGAGTGTACACACTCTAGATTTCCCCCCCCCCCCCCCGAATTCTGAATTTATCAAAGTTTCTCAAAATAAAAGCCTTTAAAAATCAGATAGCTTTACTTTTAGGTAAGAGCAGGTATTCTCTGTTTGTCTACTGGTCATGACTGCCAAGTATTGTCTGTTTCTTAGTCTAAGGCCTAAACTCCATGTGGAATAGCTGAAGTCTCCTCCCTAATTAAGTGCTTTGTTCTTAGCTGCAGTAGTGATGAACTCATTAGAGTTAATGATATCCTATGTGAAAGCATTTAGTACTGAGGAAGTCTTCAGAAAAAATGGGTCAAAGGGAAGTTTCGCTTGTCAGTCAATCCCAGTTTTTAGAGCATTAACGGAGTTGGGTAGTATCTCTTATATGCCATCCTAGATTTATATTCAGTACTGGAACTGTATCTTCATTAGAGGCAGTAAGAGGTATTGGCCATTAAAAAGTAATATTATACTGCACTAAAAAAGGTTGTATGAGGAGTCCAGAATTAAATGGGAAAAGATAAGCATCCTTTCTTATTCACAGCGCTGTAATTACAGAAAGCAATCTTTTTTCAGTTATAGAACTTCTGCTTGTTCTTTTACTATCCTGACCATCTACGTGCCATTGTACTCTCTATGTAATTACTTATGATATAGTATACAACTGATAGTGATTCCAAGATGGTAGTTGGTAAGCAGATAAATTCCACTAAAAAAAAAAAAAGCCTGTGCTTCATGAAGCTTCCTGACCCACAGATGGAAAGCAGCGAAATAGAAAAGTGCATTCTAAATTCAATGTGCTTTAAAGCTCACGTTTTTTTCACTTATGAAGAGCCTTTTCATCCAGCTCTAACAAAACAATTTAGTTCCGTACAAGTCTTGCAAGGGAGTCAGTGATGTACTCGGGAGCTGTACTGTTGAATTAGTCCTTTCATAACTTCCATAAATACTGTTCTTAGAGGACTGTTTTTGAAGCCATGCGCATTGAAGCCAAAATTGCTGTGCAACAATGATTCAAAAGAATTGTCAAAAATACATTTTCCTTTTCTGTCTCAAGCCTCAGAATTTTCTAGGCCCACTCCATCTCCTGTCTAATTGCAGCAAATAACCATTAGTTTGATCTTTATTCTGGTGTTTTTACAGGAACAAACTCCTTCCAGATTATTAACCTGGTTTAACGGATCACAATATGGTAATGTGCCCTAGAGCTAGCATCGCACTGAGGCAATTGCAATACTAAGTCATTGCAATGTCAAGTCTTGCACAGTGATGAATAGAAATAATATGTCTCGAAAAATGTGTGCACTTTGGATTTAGCACAAAGAATGTATATGGGAAACAGCCATTCTCCTGTTGCTGGCAGTTTTGCACCTCTTTTAAAGGGGATATAAATTTTTGTGTATGAACTGTGTAACAACTTCAAGCAAGAAAACCAACATTGGTGGTTTTTTCAATATCCAAGCTAATGAAATGATATTTTGGCAGATCTAGAAGTCCTATTTCCTATTCGGCTTCTCTCCAATGTTATTTATAAGGAGGGATGTGAAGGAGTCAGTTAAAATGAAGGGATAACTATTCCAATAGGCTGTAGTCACACGATGCCAAAGCATTCTCGGTAATGCAGTCCTCGTGTTAAAACAAAGCATGTAAAAAGTTCTGTCTATCCTGGCAAACAACACTGAAGCACTCTTTACTGAATGGCAGCTGTACATTGAGACTCCTTGTTCTGAGGTCCAAATGCCCAGATCTGGGTGGTTATCTGTAGCCTTCTCGCTGGCTCCTCCTCCTTCAAACTGCTTTTGGAAATGATTGTTTGAATACTCTACAATTTACCTTCACCTTCAGCCTACCTAGTTCTGCCCTAGATTTCTGGGTCGAACACTACTGCTACAGAGTAAGCCAACAGCGTGCTGTCCCAGTGTGCAAACTGCCCTGTAGCACTGACGTGGCCATAGCGGTCAACATCCTAACTTCCCAGTTCAGTTCTGCTTTTACTGATCTTCAGAGGTCCCTTGCAACCTCAACCATTCTCTGATTCGGTGATTTGATAACCAAGTCCTATTTTCAGAACTGGTTTTCATTCTCCATGGGAAAACACATCAAATGTGCCCTCCAGGTTAACAAATTCCAGTAAGGCATTTAAAAGAAAGATGCAGGCTTTTTAAAAAAAAGACCTAGTTGCTGTCATTCAGCCATAGAGACTTATTTTCTCTCCGACCTCAAGGTTAGGTTATTACCAATTCAGTTAATCATCCTTAATACGGCTGTATTTGCTAGGTCCAATCCAGCACATACAGAATTTGTAGCAAGACTTGCCTTGACTTCAGTGGGATGGGATCCACAAGTGCAAACTTGAGAATATATTAATCTCCTGGAAGTTTCTGCATCAGTCTGTGCTGCCTGTCAAGCCCTAAAACCAATATGTAAGCCCAGTAACATTTATGTAAGTAGTCTTGCACAGTTCACTGGAGATGCTGCTGCCTTTTGTGTTGTATCATGTATTGAGCAGATGTTTAAGCCTTGTGGTTGCCCTCAGCTTTTGGCTCAGAGCAATAGGATGAGCCTCTTTTTTGCTAGAGAAACAAGCAGCTCATTGTAAAGACAGCTGGAGCTCTTCCTGAGTTTGAATGTCCAGTTTGTTTTTTGGAGCATGGTATGATCGATGCATTAAGGGAAGTACAGAAATGCCTAGGTATCTCTAATATAATCATAGCTTTATGAGAGTAGCAGTCTAAGGAAAACTAAACTAGTTCTGTTTAGCCAGACAGAGAGTAACGTTTGGACACTCAACATATCTGTTCTTTTCTAATAGCTTGTTGACTTGTCAAGGTTCTACAAACTCCTGTGACTTTTTGATTTAGAGATTGATTGGTTTGGGGTTTTGCTGGGTTTTTAGTTTTTTTTTTTTGTTTGGGTTTTTTTGGGGGGGGACCTTGAGAAGCAAAGATAAAATTTTGAGATGGAAGTTCCAGGCTTAATCTTCGCACGCACATACCACCACTGATCAGTCCTGGGACAGGTAACTGAAAGAAGAGGTATTTTCTCTACACCAATCCTGTATGCACTGATCATTTAATGATATATGAGCACGGGTTTATAGAAACCCTGCCTTAACCAGTCCATGAAGCAGTTGTAAACTGCATTATTAAAGCTTCAGAAGTTTTTCTGCATTCTGCCTGCAGAAGATGATGTCTCTATTGCCCAGATGATATCTAATCAAAAAGACTGTACATAGCACATGTAGAGGTTCAACTAACAAATGTTTTTTGGGAGAGGGAAAAGCCTGTAGACGAATGAACTTTGGAAGACAAAGGCTGCTGTTGATCCTTCTGTTATGATGTGCATTGATTGGTAGACCTCTACTCAGGGAATAGCTTGTACTAGATAGATAGAGAGCTAGCTTTGCAGCGTATCTTGAAGATGTGTTAGGCCACTTTTTCTATACTGAGGAGGAAAATATCCACCTATAACAGGGATAAACCAATTTATACGTGTGTGTGTTTCTAATGTAACAGCTATTCAGTAGCTTCATCATCTTAGAAAAGCCGAAGTGGCGAATGTACAGGATACCTCTACTGAGCAGAAAATTAGCTAATCTTTACAGTACCCAAGCTGCCTCCCTTCCCATCTGCTATGCCATTTTGAAAGGAAATAATTCACTGTGTTCTTTCTCCCCTTGCCATAGTGGGGAGGTTTCTAGGAGGGCTGTGTGTATGGCTGTTGCCCAGTATTAAAATGAAGGAAAATTATTTTGAATTTTTTATGTTTTTTCCAAATAGCAATCCACGTAAGGAAAAAGGTATTTTTTTAACTGTAATGGATGGACAGTTATAATACTATGCGAGTACAATTTCTTTTAGTCTTTTTCTCTAACGTCATAGCTTTCTATGCAAACCTCGTTTTTATCCTGTTGAATTGTTACCACGCAAACCTCGTTTTTATCCTGTTGAATTGTTACCACTCTGCGCCTGGCTGATTCACAACCCTGTGCAATGGGGCTCACTCGCTTTCTGGGATGCTGAGTAATTTGGGGCTCCTTTTAAGGGTGTGAAGACCTAGGCTGTTAGCTTTCTTCTTAGTCAAGTATCTTTGCTTAAAAGGACCAGTCCTTGAGAAATACTGGATCGCCAGCAGTTTGATTAATGGGGACTTGGGTTTCTTTTATATAAGGTAGGTGTGTCCATGCATAGATGCTGATCAAGTATGTAGCATTACTTGGGCCCTTTGAGCATAGGGGAGCTGCAAGTTTGGTGCATATTATAATGGCATGAAGACAGGGCCTTATAATAGGGGAGCACAACTGGTGGCGGGGGGAAGCTTAGAAAATATGCTGGAAGAAAATATGGCAGATGAGTAGCATGAGGTAGATCTGGCATTGAGAGAAAATGTTCTGAAATACTACAATGAAACAGGCTACTTCAAAAGACTGTAGTCCCTTAGGTGGGCTTCATATAAGGCACAATGTAAAAAGTCTTTTTTAGTATTTTGTTTGTGAAACCAAAATACAGGAAATCACATCAGTGGCTCAGAGCTGTGTTAGGCCTTGACCTTTGTGTGAGCTCTGCTTGGCTGTAGGTGTCCAAGGCTTCCTCTTCAGAATTGTCTGTGAATTGAAAAGATCCTGCTAGTTTTGGCTTGTGTATAAGCTTGTACTGGGAAGGGTTGAGTGGAATGATGTTTAGCTAAGGCAGCTGTCATGCACATGTCTAGGGTGTATCTAGCTGCTGGTGGTGGTTTCCAGTCCCCTGAAATCCATTTGCTAGGCAACAGGGCTGTCACTTGCGTTCTTCATAACTGTCCAGTTTGGTCTGGGTTGCTGGGAAAATGTCAGAAACACCTCATTTAGGCAGGGCTTTTTGTGAGTCTCTGTGTTGGCGCCATTCTTTCTTGTGAGAGTGAATAGTCTCCAGGTGGATTTGGTGCAGCAGTCACATGAAGTGGACAGTTAGAATAATGGGAGAAGTCCATTGCTTCACTGCTGCTGCAGGTAGTTGCCCAAGTGTCTTCAGCTGTGGAAAGAGACCAAGAGTAACACTGTAACTTCAGCTTGAGGATCTGCGGAGAGTGTGTCTTCTAACCTGTGTGCCTCCAGCCTTCTGTGCTGACTTCTGTCTCTTGAATTTTTCACATTAAGTCCATTCTGTATATGTGTCTCCATCTGGGCCTGTAACACCATAGTTATGCATCTAATGAGATAAAGCACAGCCCATTTACACTTCTTGTCTCTCTTCCTCACCCTTTGTATCACTGTGCTCCTTGGCTTTTTATTAGAAGGGCTGGTTTACATAGAAGATTGCTATTTGGTCTCCTAGAGTTTAGAGCATCTTGGCTTACTGAAAGCTGTAGGACCTGGTCTGCTGTGGGGATTACCTTACACTCCTCCATTAATGGGACTGTTTTCTAGACCTTGCAGGTCTTCTAATTCCTTAGAAGCTCTCAGTCAGAAGGTGCAGGGAGTCAGCTGCTTCTGTGTCCCAGTGAGCTCTTGGCTGAGCTCAGCAAGAACCCAGTTCTAATTTACTACTGTTAGGTCAGTTTAGTCAAGTTGATTTTTCCTAGGAAGCTTTGGCTGTCCTGGAGAATCACCATTCCAAAGGGCTTTTTCTTGTTTTTGTACGGTAATTGTAAGTGTCTTGTAAATCAGTGAGAAAAGAATTCTGTCTTAAAACAGATGTTATTTCTCCATTGGAGTGACTTTGCAGTCCTCTTCAGAACACTCCACTGGCGTTTGTCTTGCTCTGATAGCTCTTGTGGACTCAAAAAATGGACGCCCTAGGCTAGGGTACTGGTTATTGTTTGGCAGTGGCATCATAACCGTGCAAAACTCAGATTGTATGGGAGCTCTGCTCCAGTGGGACCTAAATATTTGATAAAAATCTGATTGAAAAGGTGAGTTGAAAATATGGTGTCCCCATGATCGGTAGTACTTTGAGCAATAGCAAATCAAGAGCTACTTACAAAGTTGCTATTTTGTCTGAGCAATGGTGGCAGGGTTTGTCTTTGACAAGTAGCTGTTGAATAACTGTAATATTAGGAACACACATGTGTATAAATTGTTTTATCCCTGTTATAGTCCTATACTATTACCTGAAATAAATGCATTATTGAAGAAGGTAAAAACCCAAAAATATTGCATGTAGTTTTGCACTGTCTGGGAAATGAGCTCTCATATTCAGTCTTGCATTTCTGAATAGTTAAACTGGTACTGTAGGGCACAGGCTCAGAGAATTTTGTTCTTAAACTGAGTCCTATTTAAATTCCTCAATTGCCCTTGATTTGGGCTGAAGAATTTACTGAATTTGGGCTTCAATTCCAGAAATTTTTTTCCACTTTTTTTTTCTTCATAGCTTACAGAAAACAACTGTAAAACTCTGATCATGAAGCTGTTTGGGAACAACATGTCTTCCTGACTGGTGGAATTTTTGGTATCACTCAAAGCTCTCAGCTGGTGGAGTGCCATAGTACACTTTTGGTTCTCGTCTGGTAAAGGTCTGGGCCATGTGGTGGTGACCTCTGTGCAGAATGGAGAGATCAGCAGGACTCCAAAGACTTCAAATTATAGTGGCATTAGTAAAATTTCAGTGAAGCACACAACTGTGCACTCTTTCAGCTGACTTCAATAGCCTCTATATTGGGCGGATGCATATTGTTGAATTCTTCAACTCTTAAACCCTGTCTTAATGTTCATGCATCAGATAACATTATTGGCAGTATGGAACAGTGCACATATGAATTGCAATGCTTGTATTAATTGTGCAGAGACATTCTATAATTTTTTAACTATGTAAAACATCAGTGAAATAAAACCATCTTGCAAGTTAAGCTGAAAAAGCAATAAGCAAAGGCTGAAAAGGTTCCTTTAACGTATGAGCATATATTTCTGAGGGAATGGAAAGGTAATGCACAAATTGGATTTTAACAAGACTGATGGTGAAATAGTTTTTCTTGAAACAAGGGCAAACAGAACTCTTGTACTACTGTAATACCAAAAAAGAAAAAAAAAAAAAAGAAAATGGCGTCTTTCCCTAAAATGCTGGTGGTTTCCCCTGTTCATAGGGGGAGGGGGAAATTTCTTCTAATGGTAGAATCTGGAAAACACTCCTATATGTTTCTTATTTTATTATTTTCTATAAAGCCAATAACAGTTTCTTACGTGGTCACTTGTAAGGTATCATCATTTCTGTGTCTCTAGGAGCTTAGATTTCTCTACGCTCACATTCCACTATTCCTGCTAATGTGCTGTGCAGGAAGAATTACATTACATAGCTCTGCTGTGCAGCTGGGACTTCCTTGAGGTTTGCATTTTTAAGGCTTTCCCCATCATATCCTGCAACCGAGGCAGCAAATAAATCTTGCTGGTCACATACTGTAGAGAGCACAGGACATTTGGGGTGGAGGAGGAATTACTGTCTGTGCCCTGTGGAAACCAGATTGTTTCCTAAGCCCCAGCACTGCTCAGTTCTGTACACATTTCAGTGATCTTATTGACATCTCAGAATTTATCCTTGGGAATACTGCTATGTGGTGGGAGGAAAATGAGACGCTGTTAGCAAACTGATAATTGAAAGTAATAAAAGCCTTAAGCAAATGCATAAAACTCTTCCCAATCATGGTATTTATGGCCCCAAACTGTTATAGAGATATTTATAGGTTCAATGGAAATACAAAACATATGGTATCTTTATCCGGAAATATTATTTCAATTATACCCTGCATGGATCTCATAAACATCTCTCTTTCATCTAAAAATTCTTCAGTACATTAGGTAAGAAACATCATTCCATTTTTGTAGGGGAATGTGGTAAACAAACATCTTGTTCTAACAGATGTTGAAGTGTGTTTTACAGATTTCAATCAGCAAAAGGAATATTCTATAAGTTTTGGCTCTGGCAGCTCAAAGTACTGCAGCTGTTGGGCCGCACATCTTGTATTCTGCTTTTCTATTTGTTATATTGGAGATTGTGTAGGATCAGCGTATTTTTTCCTGATTTTCATCTGTTAAAGCATAAGCATCTTAATCTGTTTTCTTTGCACTGTGCTAAAACTCTGCTGCAAATGTAGCAGGATCATAACTTAATGCTTCCTCTAACATATCTGTATAAAGAATTTTTGAGAGCCTCTTCTCCAGCTTGTTAGTTTCAGGAAATTCTGCTTATAGGAACTGGATTGGCCTCTTTGTAATGCATTGTTGTTTCAAAGCAAGCCAGTGTTAACTGGGCAGGTGCCTTCTAGAATCTGCAGCTGAGGTTTGACCTAAGCCTAGCAGAAAGGAAGAGACTAGGAATGTCTGTGAGGGTCAAGTCAAAAGGCAGTTTTATCCTTCATCTTGACTTTGGGAGGAGCCTGGTCCCAGCCAGTGCAACTGTTGTCTCCGTCTCTGCCTTTCAGGAAAGGAGGGGATTAGCACTGACTCAGATCTATCACTTGGTTGGGAGTGGGGAATATTGTGCAACCTTTTTGCTGAGGTGGTTGTTTTCTGAGGTCTGATTCATAAACCTAGCGCTGGTTTTTCTGCATGGGTAGAGGGGGAAGTAGACCTGGTATTTTTTCCTTTTTTTCTTTTTAAACATCTTGATGGATCTTGGAAGATTTTACCTTGTCTGAGGCACTGTGCCTGCAGGAGTTCCCTGGAGGTCAGTTTGTCTCTGTACCTATCTGGATTTTGCAGGAGCTGAATTGTAATGCAATGCACACACTGTATTTGAGCTGTTTAGTGGAAACCTTAATATTAGAGCTCTAGGCTGGAACAGGCATTTTTGCTGAGTCCATTAAGCATGTTGCTGTCAACTTTGTTCCAGATATTGCCATTTTTTAAGAAAAGATCCCGTCCAGCCTTGCTTGCCATGACTGCAGCTTGATTAAATTAGCCCCTATTTTTGTAAATCGCCTTTCCTTGTGCAACAGTTACTCTGTCAGGTGTGCCTCATGTTAAATTGAAAACACTGATTTCTGTTATCTTTTCTTCAAACTGTATTGGACTTGTTGATTGCAGTTACTTGGAAGTATTGGGCATATTCATCTCTGCTTAAGAGAGTTTGTAGGAGGATGTCAGCCCATGGGATGGCTAGTGAAAGATCCTTTGGCATTTGGCCCAGGCTTTAAAGCCCTTTTATAAAACTTTCCTTCCTAAATTTTCTACTTTTTTTCAGTTTTAGTGCTACCAATCTCCCATCTGTCTGCTGGTTTGTCTTGCAATATTCATGGAACATCACTTATTCTGAGATCTGTGAAGTTACAAGACTTCCCTCGAAATTCTTCTTCAGGATCCCTGTTGCCTATAATGGCTGCATACAGTTATAGTGAGCATTACAAGTGTAATTTTTAATTCCTCAGCTCCTTTTTCTTCAGTTTATTGCAGAATGTGCTAAAGAGCTGTTGTGCAAAGTCTCTGGGTTTGTGCTGGTTTTGTTTTTTGTTTTTTTTTTTTTTTTTGTTTTGTTTTGTTTTTTTTGTTGTTTTTGTTTTTTGTTTTTTTAACTGCATCACTGTGAATTGGTACTGTGGTGAACAATACAATTATTCTCATCATCTTGACATTTTCTGGATTCTTGTTAGGAATGTGGAATCCACTGGCATGTCTTATGGGTGTGTCTTTAGAGCTACATCTTAAGTGCAGATCATCTTGCTGCTCCCATTCAAGATGGATGTTCAGAATCTCTTGTCATGGTAATTCTGTTTATTCAAATGCAAACCACAGAGAAACAATATAATTGGATAGGAAAATATGTTCTCTTAAAGTCAGGGAACACTAGAGGAGCTAATTTTCCTGATTTTCTTTGACACGCGTCACTGATCACTGGATATAAATTATTCAGATGTTAAAAAGATCACAGTTGTAAATATGAAAGTAGTTTGTATCAATAATCACAACAAACCAATGTTACTGAATTACTGAAACAAATTATTCATGTCATCATCCTGCAATTTTTTCTGTTTGACCTTTAAGCTCTGGCATATGCTTTTCTGTAGAGTGCTGTGATAGGAGAGGAAGCCACATTAATTGTGGCTGAGGGTTCTCTCTGGGTTAGGATGCAGAGCCGCACAGTGAGCAGGAGGTATCAGCAGGTTTTATGGCTCCTCATTAACCTGCGCATGAGTGATTTTCTGAATCTTCCATTCTTCAAATGTGAACACTGCTTTAAAAGCATTTGAAGTGACTTTGGGGAAAGGTAATGGTTGAACTTGAAGTCACACAGTTAAAACACACCCAGAGTGACAAGGAAGAGTATAAAGGGTACTCATGGGATTATTGACCTAGGTATGGAGTAGTGACAGGCGTGTGGCTGGGCTGGTTGGGCTTTTGTACAGTTTGCAGCCTTGCCTGTGGATCTGGTTTAGTTGGGAGAATGTAGCTGTACAATGCTGTAAAGCACGCTCGGGCCTTCTGTCCCATCTGCCTGCTCTGTGCTGTGTGGACTGTGCAGAAGAGACTGTGGAGTCTGGAAGGAGAAGGAAACGTAGATGGAAGAGCTATGTTTCTGAGCAGGTAGACTGAGGGTCCTGTAAAGACCTTGGGATGCACTTAGAACTTAATGCACAGGATAAAAGACATTTTCTTCTCATTGACTCACTTGGAAGAATCAATTTATCCTTGTTAACAGGTGAGAGCCATCTTGCCTTATTCATGCTTACTGAGGCCTGACTGAGAAGTAGTCAAGCAGCGTCTTACTTGACTTTTCCAGGGTGAAAAAGTCCCCATAAAGACAGTTTTGTGGAGCTGATGGTGATAGATGCAGCTTCATCATTTCACCTTTTATGTGTTAATTAGTGCTACAGAAAAATGGGGAAGGGCATTATTTACATTTGGTTGCTGCTGGTTCCAACAGTGCAGCGCTTTTGTAATGCTCGTCCAGCCAACTGACTTACAGGCTGTGCAGCAAGCAGGTGGTACCTGAAAAAGGCCTGGTGGGATTCTCTTCCAAGATTTGATTAAAGTAGCATCGTTTTGGGAGATATGTTATTCCATGTATGTGAAACCCCATGGAGAAGACTGAAAACTTTTGAGCTTTTTGTTGCCCTATTTGTGGTTCACCTTATGAATAGCTAAATACAAGCATGATGTCAGTAGGCTGACTATCCACTTTAATTTAGAGCAGCAAATTACAAAGCCAGATAGGTTCTGATGTTCATTTAAGAAAGCAAAAGTTCTATACATGGAGAAACTGCAGCAACACTAAGCATCAAAATAATGATTACCCTTTCTGTTAAAGAGAACTTCTTGCATTAAGTTCATTGACAAGTAGGAGACCAGTGTTAGGTCCTGGTATAAGCTATTATCTCAGGTCAACTGCTGCGTCTTCTAGAGGTGTTGCAGAACTGTGTAACCACTTTTGGGAAAGAAGAAGAATGTCTTTAGGGGGCCAGCACTTGAAAATATACTGTTCTTTCAACATCCATAGACTGGTTGCTAAATAACGACAGACAGATCTCTTTCGCTCCACAAGAAGGCATCCACTGCTGCGCTTCTCTATGGAAGAGGATAGGCTAGCATTACCCTGCGAATATCAAGCGATGTGCAATTCTTGTTATAAAAACAAGCCCTTGAAAAAATCTCTTGACAGTTTCTACTAAGTTGTTCCTACAGTGCAAGTACATGTAATTTTGCCTCAGAATCCCATGGCATGCTTTGGTCAGTTTAAGTGAATAATGCAGCTACCTTGTGGCGGTACAGCATCTGTTCTGAGCTGCTGAACCTAGCAAGTAACAAGGTTGTGAGAGCAAATCCTTCCTCGCTCTAATTCTAAAACCTTTAGTGGTATTGCAACAGGTATTGATTTGGCCCATTTTAATCCAAGAGCAGAATTCCTGCCAAAATTGAAGATAAGTGTGACAACCATTTCACTGATTTATCAAAGTAAAAGGGGAGTTGCATTAGGAATTTTGGAATTTAATGTAGTGCATAAATGGCATTTCTGTCAGCAAAAAATGAGAAGTTTGATTTATAACAGATAACTTCAATAATTTCTGAATTTCCATATTAATAGGAAAGTGGTACTTCCATTTTTACTATTATCCCTATATGTGCCATCTTCTTATAAATATGGAAATTCGGTAATTATCTGCAGAACTACTTTATTTTCAGATTATGTCATAGAACTTAATGAATGGAATTTTTATTTTTTGTACTATCATTTTTTTTTCTGTTTTATTTGGTCTGGTTTACTGTATTGAAAGATAAACTCTGTTTAGCCATGTTTGACAGCATGTCTAAAACTAGATGTCTGCTAACTAGTTCATTTTCCTTTAACCAAAAGCACAGAACTGAGCCATACTTAGATTAGATGCTACTGATTTGGTTTATGACTTTACGTACAATGTGCTGAATAGGAACTTGCAAATGATATATTGTTCATTGAAAAGGAATTCATGGAAACAGTATTGACAGTGAATAAAACTAGGGCTAAAAGTATACCTCGGCACCATTATGTGGAGATGATAGTAACACCTGCAAGAACGAGTCCTTCATACATGTTAGTGATCTTCTAGGAATGTAATAGTGCTAGCCATATGTAAGGACTAAAGCTGGGAGTATCAGGCAGAACACATCAGTACTTGATGGATAGTACAGTATTTTGAAAAAGCAGCAGTGTTTGGAGTTGAAGTGGTTCAGAATGAAAATTGTACTGCCAGGGGTTTGATTACACTCAGTCCATATAATCACACCACTCTTAAACTGTGAGTAGTTTTAGTATCAGAGTCGTCCTGTGGTTTTGGGAGTACTAGCCAGGAGATGCTCAGCTGTTTTACATTGCCACATATCTCTTTTGAGTCATTCTTTAGTACTGATGCAATAAGAAGCAGGGTGAAAAGCTTCATTTCTAATGAAGAAGACAACTTTTTTTCCCTGTTACAGAAGACATCACAGCAGGTATCTGTTGATGGGGCTTTCCACAATGGAGTTCTTCTGAACCAAGTTAGCCAGTGAAAATTGGCCATGTGAAAGTTGTTCTTATTTCTGTAAAGGTGCCTACACCTCAGGAGTCATGGTTCTGTGCCTTAAATTTTGCATCTAGGAGCTTTCATGTTAAAGTTAAAACTTCCTCCCAGATAGCTTATTCTGATTTCTTTTCTAAGTGCAATGTTCAGTTCAGGGGAAATAAATTTCAGAGGGAAGCACAGTTTACCATGAGAAGCTTTTTTCCTTGGCAGCAAAATGCCTTACAAAAACTTGACTTTGAGTAGTGCTTTTGAATGACCCTTCTATTCTGTGGTGTTAGCTAGAAGTTAAACACTTTATGCTGCCCTATATTTATGTGAAAAATCAGAAATCTGTGCATCACAGAATTGTTTCACCTGAAAAGTGGATGTATACAAGGTTACTGCATGCCTTTTCTCCATCTTAATCACGAGAGATTTATGATGAGCTCCCCATGCACTTTTCTCATTGCAAGTATTGCTACAGTGTTAAGTGACAGTCCATTTCATATTATGCCTGCATTGCGTGTGAATCGATAGGAAGAGAGCTGAGGCACTGAGTTTAGTATACCGTGTTCAAAATTTGGAGCAAATGTCTTAGTGCTTGGTGGGAGGGAATAATATACATTTTTGTGAATCTATTGTATGAAGAAAAGAGTTTGTGTACAGATGCCAGAAGCGGCTGAGAGTATGGTATGGATAAGCTGTGACTCGGATGGCCTTTGTGGTGATAAACACAGAAGAAATAGATTGTCAGATGTAGACTGCGTTAACAAGGAAAACAGTTTAGAATAGGAGCTGGCATCTCTAAGTATGTGAATGTAGTGATGGTCCAGAGTTAATTATCAAAGCATTGATTTTTGCCTGAGTGCAAATGGTACCAATCCGAATGTCGTGAAGGTCCGGCATTCTCAGAATGTTCTTGCTGCACTACCTGTAAGGTGTACGCTTTGGGTTTTGTCCTTGTATAGTTGAAAAATCACACACTGTTTGAGCTGTGAATACTGTTGTGGGGTGAAGCCACGTTTGTAATGTCAAGGACTGAAACTATGCTCATTTGCAGAACTAGCCACTCTGAACATCAAAATGATTCCATCAGCCTTACTTCAGAAAACAAATGATGTTTGATTTAGCTGGGCGAAGTGATATTTCAGAACTGGCTTCAGCAATCTTTCTGTAGCTTCATCTGTTGCAGACCAACTGTCAAATGGAGTAAACAGTCTATCATAGTTGAAATTGGAAGCAGGCACCTTGAAGCATATCTTGAATGTGCTTCTGTTACATATGGAATTACAAAAGTTAAGGTCTTTTTGAATGCTTCTGTGGCCTTCCTGTTGAAATGTTACCTCACTCTTGGGCACTGAAAAATCAAGAGCGTGGATGCAGTGATGCTTACAAAATTCTCTTGGAGTTGAGTAGCTGCAGCTGATGCCCTGTTAAGTTTTTAAGGAATCTCTCTTCCTTTGAAGCTCAGCCATTTTTGTAACCATCAGTTAATATTGCCTATGCACCTGAATAATAGTCCGTGGAAATCATTCTTTCCATCCTGTTCAGCTGTATTTTAATCAGGCTCAGGACATCTTCTTTGAGGAGCGAAGTGTCTCAGCTGTGAGGCAGATCTTTCATTTCACGTAGATTGACAGAGCAAGTAAAAGGGAGGATTGTTGAATGCATTCAGCTTTCTAACATGAGTTGTCACTACTGTACACTATTGCTTTTCACTGCCTCCCTCTAGAGATAACAGTGTTCTTAGTCTTTGAATTTACAGAGTTCAGTTCTTTTTTTACAGCTATTCAGCCAACAGACTTGGCCTCCAACTGACTTTTCAAATAGAAGTGCTTTGCTTGTTTCTTCCATTTTTACTCTGCTGCAGAAGAATCTGTTTGCAGGCTGATGATCCTACCTGAATTTGATTCCTGGGTGCATGTGGTGCTACTTCATCTGGCTACACAGTAAGTTTTTACTGCAAGTCAGCATTCATAGAATCATAGAATGGCTTGGGTTGGAAGGGACCTTAAAGATCATTCACAACTAGTTAGTATGTTGGTTTCCTTGGACTCCATTTAAGGATAATTGCACGATGTGGGTAAAGGTAGTAGGCCATGAGTTCTAGCTCTAAGAGTTTTTCCAGCCAGAGGTTCTTCTGGCATCTTAGGCTGAGGAAAAAGAACACTCACTATTTACCTGACAGCTTCAGTTTTGTCGCTAATGTTGGTGGAGTTCACATATTGCTACTCTGCTCAGTTCAGTAAGCCATTGAACATTTTGGCCTGGGGAGTTCCTTTCCTTTGGGAATGATTAAATGTTTGGAAGAAGACAGGAAAGACTAAATAAAGCAGCACTCTTCAGTCTCTTGCACACTGGATGAATAGATCGGTATTCAACGGGACTACTCCATACTTTGGGCAAAACTGCCCCTCTTCTGAAGATAACTTCTAAGCTGGTAACAGGGCAGTGAGCCCAGTTCACAGAGTCTGCGTAGCTCTGGCTTCCTTAAAGCTGCACTGCCTTTCAGTATGTGAGGCTGCGACTCCAAGGATAAGTCTGCATGGCTGCTCTTACAGAGACAGGACTTGTTGGTGGCTCTGCGCCAAAGCTGGTGTTGCTGTGCTGTTCCTGGTGGTAGTCATCTCATGCAAAATTGGCTTGTGTCTCTGCAGTATGTTGTACAAAGTCACGAGATGGGACAGGCATTCAGGGAATTGCTTGAGAAAAAGAAAGGTGAAGGGCAGCAGTTGTTTAAGTATGCTGTTTCAACACCTCAGTTGATTGAAATTGGCCTTCTTTGCAGAATTCATTAGAACAAAGCCTTTTGTGCCAGTTGAAAATCTGGTCTTGTACACCTGTGGTTTATTTCCATCTTGAATTCAAACTAAAAATACATAGTTCCTAGAAACTATGACTCTTCCTCCTTATTGCCAGTGATTCCATATGCTTTTTTGTTCCTTGCCAAAGACCTAGAAGAGATTGATTGCAGTAGGGTGCATACAATTCAACTGAACACGGCATTCCTTTGCTTTGTTATGCTGGCCTTGCTGTTGGTACGAAACTTTCTGCTTTTGTCCTCCCATCTTTGGATTTATGTTGGCTCCTGCTAATGAGACTTAAAAGGAATAAGAACTGACCTCAAATTAAGACTGGGCTATTCCTGCAGAGCCATCCAAACCATTTATAATATTGATCAGTTAAGCCCCATGAATTCTTCAAGTCAGTGAATGATGTGAACTGACAAGTTAAATTATTACAGTGGAAGCCCTGCTGTGCTAACTTAATTTATGTTGCAGGGCCTCAAAACTGATTTTTATCAGTGTATTTTTTTGTTGGTTTTTTTTTTTTTTCTTTAAGACTGAAGTGAAAATGTTTTTGAAAAACAGTGTTTCCTGTGAGGATACATCACATCAAGTCAGTTGTCCAGTGGAACTAGAAATAATGCTGCTTTTATTTTAAATTCAATAGTATAGGCATCTAGAGCTATAAAAACTTTTTACACATTGTGTGGCCCTGGGAAGATAAAGACAACTTGTATTTGTATTGTATTACCTGACTTGAGGTATTTAGTTCAGGGGCACGTTTCTATTATGTGAATGATAAATTGGAGAGGAAAGCCACATATGGAAGAGACACAAAGTATAACTTGTGGATTCTGATGGTTGCAGCCCCGGGAAAGAAGAGGGAAAATGTCTTTCAGCAGTGCTGCAGTCAGGTCTGCGTTCCTCACAAAGAGCACCAGGGCTCGAAGCCATGGAAATAATGGTGGAATGCTGTGCCTAGCCACTCAGGCCTTAAGTGTGTGACACAGTTGTGTATTCACAAAGCAATGTAAAAGGAGGTTTGGTGTCATGGCAATGAAGCTGATGACAGCCTGAAAGAGTGGAAAATAAAATGAAGGGTTTTGTCTCTTTACTGTATACTAAAGTAAGCCCTTAAGTGAGACAGCTTAAGAAAAAAACTGCCGCTTTACAGAAAAGGAGGAAAAACTAGTTTTGGCAGGCTTCCTTTACATATAGTTTACCCTAGTGCATTACTGCATAATGTCCTCCTGCTGTTGTGTTCCATTTTTCTGAACAAAGAAGTGACTTTTAAATAGGGCCTGTGAATGTATTTATAGGGAACAAGTGTTAAAAATAGTGATAGAAAAAAACTCTAAACTGGTAGTGGATTGTGGGCATTGGACTTGCTCCGTTTGGGTAAGGAACAAAGGCTCCATCCGTGACACATGCTTTCCTTGCCATCTCTGCATGCAGACTGAGCAGCAATAACCTGTGGCTATGGGCACCCAGCCCAGTATTTGGGGGTTGCTGGACCATGGCACACTGGCAGGTAGAGGTGATTCCAGCTATTCCAAAGACTAAACGTTCATTAATTGATTAATAGTGCAGCAGGATTAAGTGCTAGATTTCAACCATTCCTTGTTGGGACTGAATTGCTTTGCTCCTCATTCTGTTTTGGTTTCACTAATTTCACATTTGAGTTTTGGGTTTTTTCCAAATGAGAGAGATCCGTAACTTCATGTTTAATTACTTAAATTTTGTTGTCTTGGCAGATGGTCCTTCCCACAATGCAGATATCTAAAATTTGTCAAAGAGCAAGATTTTTAGGTTAAGGTATGAGTCAGTGATGCTGTTTTGCAAGAACCCTGCAAATTAAATCCTAGTTTGTCACTTAAACAAAAACAAATATCCCTTAAGTTTTCAAGGGCACTGTCCTGCAGTATAACCAGCACCCGTACAGTCCCTTTCACATGCATCTCTCTGTAGGTGAAGTGTCCAGCCCTTCACCAACAAATGCTATTAAGCCGAAGTGCAGCGGGAAGGAGCCAGCTGTACCAGCTGCAAACCCATACTGCCTATCAGCAGTAGTGATGCTTGAACATTCTGCCCAAATATCAGTCTCATAAAGTGAAGTGGCTACTTCTCTATTGCTGTCTTCCCAGTATATGCACCTTATTTTCTTGCATTTTTTTCTACTTTAATTATCCTCCTTAACAATGTAGTTATCCATGCTCATGATCTCCACACTACCCTTTCATTGTTGTATTTTTCTACTAAGTTGTAAGTATTGGGCAGATTGTGCACTTATATGAACACTTACATCCTGTCACTCTAACAGTGTGCTTGGATAGCGGTCCAGACTATCGAAGGAGCTTTTTAGAGTTGTCTCCAGTTTCTTATTTATGTTTTGGTTTTATGGTTTGGTTGTTTGGTTGGTTTTTTTTTCCACTTTGACTTTCAGGACACAAGCAAAGAAATGGGATCAGCTGCTGTCTACCTACAGTCAACTGGCAGCTGCTGAGTTTTCAAAACAATACATATACTGTATGTATTTTTAGGGCTTTTTTATCAACAGCCAAAAAGTTTTGCTCTGATTTTTACACCTACAGTCTTGAAGATAGTACTGTATTCATTTTGTTTGAAAGAAAATTTATCTGTAGTGGAGACTTTTCTCCTGACGGCAGTGCTTCCTTAGTGCCTTAGGCTGTTTTAAGCAAAGGTATAAAACAGGGCAGCATGAGCAAAGCAGTGGAAAACACAAAGCCAATTATGGCCTTGACCTGATTCATTGCAGTGAGGTGCTGTAATATTTTAGGCCATGTACTGAAAAGGTCCCTGTAATGCTATGGTACACTATGGGACAAGACAAAGACAAACTAGTGATGTTGGAAAGGATGTGTGCCCGAGTCTCCCAGGCTCCAGAGTATGGGGTGTTCGAGAGGGGAGGGGAGGGAGAGTGTTCATGCACCAAGGGCAGTCTGCCTGTATATTTGTGTATTTTTTTTCTTTAATTATGAAGACTTCCTGCAGAGGTATCTTAGTGTGTGTAGGGGCAACTTTCAGGGCAACTGTATAAAATAGCGAGCAGCATACATAAAACCTGTCACAATTTATAGTGAATCATTGGCAGTAAATAGTAAATAGAGCATTTATTTTACTGCTTCTGGCTGATAACTGGGCTAAATTTGGAAGACAGAATAGACAATTCCAGTTCTTAACATGTGTGCTGTGGTCTTTTTGGTATATGAACCACCACATGTCCCTTTTGCTTGGAAACTGGCTTTTCTGTTATCTTAGTTTAGTTTTCTTCATTCCCCAGTCATTAACAGAGCTTCAGTGGATAGCACAGATCGCAGGCTGTGAGATACCCACTTGATGTTACTGCTTTTGAGTCACTGGCTGCAATTACTCTTCTCTCCTCCTTTGAGAAATGTTAATCTATTCCTTACATTGCCCATAGCCTCCCTCTTCCTAAGATACTGAGGCAAAGATTTCAGGCAGCATCTACCTGACTGGGTACCTGACTGACCTTGGGTTTTGCTCCTATCTTTTCATGTTCTGGGTGCTGAACTAACATGTCTGGCTGTTCAGGCCATCACCAGGGTGTCCCAGAGTAGGAGCTGCAACAGAGTCCTGAAGACCTTTTTCTAGTGATCTCTCCAGAGAGAAAATCTTTCAGGACAGAAGAATTCCTGTCACCTGAGCGCATTTGCTCACCAAAAATCACTTGAATGAATCCTTGGAGGCTACCACCAGTTTGCTTCAGCTGATGATTAAAAGCATGTTATTGCAAAAATATGCTTTCCTTCCATATGCTGCTCTCATCCCAGCTGGATCCAGACACCTTCATGTTATTGCATATTGTCTCTGGTCCTGTCAGTCATCCCTCACATCAGGCCTCACTAAGCCCTGCTGAAATTGAGACTAGTCTAGCCATTGGGGAATTGAGTCCCATGGCAGTAAAGCAGCTGTACTTTATTCTTCATTTTAATACTTAACTGTGAACATGGCCCTTAGTGACTGCAGATCCCAGTCAAGGAGGATGTACTTTCTGCCTCTCAGTTCTTTGTACGTGGCAGTAGCCATGAAAATCACAGAATCATAGAATGATTAGGGTTGGAAGGGACCTTAAAGATCATCTAGTTCCAAAAGTACGCTCTTTGTAGCAGCTGTACTAGAATGCCTAACAATGTCTAAGCTACCTCAGACTTGGAGGTGCCTCAGGCATCAGTTTCAAACCACAGAACTAACAGGACAAGTGGCTCAGTGGGAATCATTGCTGTTACTGTGACCTGTTACTTTCCTGCAGAGAGAGGATGTTTGACAAAGGTTCTGCTATTCAATTATCCTGTTTTCCTAAGTATTCCTATTTGAAACAAATGGTAACTGATTAAAATGAAGAGCTAAATCAACTCAAAACATGTATTCCCACTCCTTCATTGCCTGCTTTAACTGAAGTTGGTCCTAAGCATTCTGGAAAATGCCTATAAACTCCTTTCAAGACATGCCTTCCCAGTAATTTTGTGTGTTGGATTGGGTTTCTGTGAGTACATTTTATTGATTAAAAATTGTGTCCCTACCAAAAAAAAAAAAAATCTTGAGTGGGACAGTGCAAGAAACTCCCTATAAGCTGATAGGACCCATTCATGTTGGGGCTTGCAGAGAGCTTACATAGTGACGGAAGGGAGACCACCACCACTTAGTTCAGTCTCACTTGTCATCCCTGCATCGAACTTTCTCACTCGGAAGACTTTCTTGAAAAAAATTCTTCCTCTGACTTTTCAAAGGGTGACTGCTAGATAGTGTTTTGAGACTTTCCTGCTGTGACAACTGCCTTCAACAGACCTTTTAGAAAACTGAAAGAACAAATGCATTTGGAAAGAGCTTGATTTAACTGCTTCCTTGGAAAAGTTTTTAAATGTCGCTTTTAGTGCTTAGCTCCCTAAGGTCAAATTTTCTTTCTCTTCCCTTGGAAAAAAAAATGGCCAAATAAGGAGAACAGGCTATATAAAACTGGATATGGGTCTTTGCCACTTTTCATTTGATTGCATAATCCGAGGTGGATGGATAAATGGTTCCCACCAACAGTCTCCTCTTTCTTAACTTCAGCATTTATCATTAAGCTATCTCACCGGTTCCTGCTTACTTTGCTCATGCTGAGAGCACTTGATAGCACAATCTCTAGGCATTAAATTCCAGGTATTTCTATACCTTTTTCCTGAGGCTTCTGCCGTCTTAGAGAAATGTCAGTACGGTTATACCTTCTGCCAGCTCCTATCTATCCATCTGCAGTGGGCCATTATAAGATTGTTTCCCATGATATCCTTCCTAGCGACATTTTACATGCATACTGTTTTCCCCAAACGAGTTTGCTGCATGTTAAATTTCATGGTAGAATGAATCTCTGCAGCTGAACTGGTACATTAAGCTGGGAAAGTGGTGTGTTATAAGGAAAATGCTTTTAGGCACACTCCTAACAGATGATTTTTAACTGGTGTTATGACTGGGTGCTGCTCTCTCTCTGTTCACAGTTCACAATACACATGTCTTTTGGTCCTGCAATCCTTAAACACGTAGGAAAGAGACAACTAATTTGCATGGGTAATCTTATGAAAGCCACCTTTGTAATTAAGTGTAAACTGTGATTCAATCCACTGCCAGTATATTATGTCACTTCAATAAACTTTCATTTCATTATCGAAAGTCAAAGTTCCCTTATTAAACTTTTCTATTAAAACAGAATGTGAAGAAGCTTCCAAAATCCACATTGCTTCTGCTATGTCACTTTTTTTCTAATGTAATGTAAACAGACAAATAAGATATCCCATTGTGTTAGCCTAAGGGTGTTAAACATGCCCTTGAAACCAAAGACAAAATAAAGCATAATTAAAAATCTCATAGCAAGACAGCCCTATGGCACAGCTTCCATTCCTGGCAATGTGAAGCAAGGTATTGAAGACTGAAGCGTTATTAGGAGGCTGAGAACATCTTTAGCAAACTGCCTATGGGTATAATACATTCCTGGGCCATGAGCTGGTCTTAGCTGACAATGAGATAGTCTAATAGACAGCAGATCTCTCTCTACAGCTGAGCAGGTTGCTGTCAGCCATAACCTTGAGACATGACTGCAGCACTTTAGGTTGGCTAGGAAGCTTTATGCTAAGGCTTTCTGTACCTTGACAACCTGAGGAGGAGGTATTTCAGTGGGACTGTGCTTACCAGCTGGAACAGGGAGACTTCAGTGGTGATCTGGTCTTTGCCTGAGGTGGTGTGCTGAAAGTCCCGGTGCTCTTATGAAACACTTGAGAGAAAGTTGGAATGGTTTCATGTAGCAGCATGTCAGATAGGTCCCTCCACCTTTCTTCACAGGGGACCAGTGGCCCTCCAGGCAGACCACTTATAAATTGGAGAGCAATAGGAGAATATCTTTGATGCAGGACAGTGCAGATCTAACTCACATGAAATTTGTTTAGAGATCTAAGCAATGCACCGTCTGCAGCATACAGTGCAGTGCCAAACAGGCAGGCTACCCCAGTTCCTGGAAGCATTGTGGTTGTGTTAGTGAAATGCTACAGTGGGTTTAATTACGTCTCCTTAGGTGTCCTCTCTGTGTCTTAATTTATTGGAGGTGTCAAACTGCCAGTGCTTGCAAGAGCAGAATCAGCTCAGTGCACATGAGGATACTGCCTTGTTGTCACACTTGTGCCCAGCCAGCATCGCGTGGGATCTGCACTGTGACCAACTGAAGCGTGCCAGGCACAAGGACCACTCTTGATTTGAAGGCAGGTAAACAAGAGTATTCAGCTGGTAACTTGTGTCAGTGACTTACTACTAACACTGCTGGAATAAATTTTGTCCTCTTTGGACTCAGCTTCCCTTCCCCTGCTTTCCTGTGGTAATTTTCCTTCACTGAACAGCTTCTAACCCGGTGCTTGGTGTGTTGTTGTAGGCATGGTATTGATATACTGTTGTCAAATTCCTCTAAGGGCTTTTGGTAGGCTGCACATGTTGCAGTGTAGCACTTTACGTATCTTATTTACTCCCCCCCCCCCCCCCCTTAATTTTTGTCCCATTTTGATGCTGTTTCTGTCTTTTGGACAAACTCATCCTTTTGATCATGGAATTTTAATCTTTGGAGTATAGTGATCACTTAGAGGTCTGAGTCTGCCTTGTGCTTGTATGTTCTGCCTTTGTCATTGCGCTAATTTTTTTCTCTTCAGCTTTGAAAAATGCATCTTTGAGGTACCGAGCCAATATATTGGGAACAGTCATTGGTCCATGTTGAATGATACGATATCCTTATTTTTCCAGAGGCAATGACCAGTTTGTCTGATTTCTATCAAAGAGTTCCAAATCATAGGCATATCTTTCTGTGAAAGAAAATATTTTCTGATACTTGTTATTTTTGTAATCTTTAGGTGGCTATATATTTTCTCTGGAATCGAAGTTATCATACCAAGTTTTATTTTTACACATTAGCAAAACAATTACGGAGGCATTTTAACTAAGTGGATTGATTAGCTATTCTGAATCTCGCTAGTTTGGGGTTTTTTTGCGGCCTTTGGTAATCCTCTTACTGACTCATAAGCTATTAAGATCCTTGTGTTTCTGTGTAGAACTGTGTGGATAAGAACAGTTCTGTGCCAGGTGTTAGTATTACAAAATCTGTAAAGTGGGAAATGAAATGCAAAAGGTTTGAAGTGCCCTTTGAAGGCAAATAGTCTTAGTTGTGGTACGACTTTTTACTTTGTACCTGCAAGCACATGAATTGGTGCCCTTTCGTATGGTGGGCTGTGGTAGAGATATGGATCCTTACAGCACTTATTCATACCATTTAATTAGTCTTGGTTGACAACTGGTGATTAGGACTAGTGAGGTGCTCTCAAGCATTTTCCCTGCCTTTCATATCTCTGAAAGAAGAGGGACAGTACATTCTTTTTTCTTACATTGTTTTGACTCCCCTGAATTGCTTCTGCTTAGTAAAGCTAGTGCAATTGAAGGATGATTATTTGATCCTAGTGAAGAATGTCTGCTGTTCCATCTTCCCTTGTGGCTGCTAGGAAAGATCAGCCTCAAGTGACTGGAAGCTAGGCAAAGCTGAGGGACAGACAATAGGAGGGAACCTGTTGTGGGTATTGTGGGTGTTGGTCCAAGGTCTGAGATGTATTCGGAGCTGTCTCATAATGTAAAATGGGAGCACAGGTATTTCCAAGCATGACGGAGCAGCTTCTTTAAAATATTTTTCTACCAAGTGAACTTGCTGTCTTCTGAGGACTTGACTAAAAGAACAGATCATAATATATCCCAGAAATCAAAAAATATTCTGCTTAAAGCCTGGTTGTTGGCACAACTCCAAAAGCAGCAATTAAAATTAGTGTAAACTGTTGAGGGAAAGCTCCAGACTTGCTGCTCATGACCAAGCTTTAATTCATCCTTTCCTGTATTGAAGAGGTGGGACCTTTCCTAGATTGATTGTTTCCACTCTGAATGTTATGGAATTATTAAGCAACGCTTCAGAGTGTACTGAATTTATGGCCATTATTTTCTAATGAATTCTGGTTGAACTGACAACTTTAATCAATTCTACCTTTCAGAAGTATAAATAGGAAGGAGAAATAAATAAATAATGCTTTGGCCACAAGGCAGTGCAACATTTGGAAATGAAGCTTGAAATGTCCAACTGAGTTGCATTAATGAAATATTAGGTCTCAAGTTTGTAACCCCGGCTGGGATGTCATGGAACCCAGTGTTGACATGTGGAGATTGTCTTGGAGATTTGCTTTAATCTTCTGAGCTGGCAGGGTATGAAAGATTAAAATGCACTGGATCTATCAGACTTGCCACCTCTAGTTCAGGCTAGTTATTAATGTGCTATGTGGACAGCAATACTTTATTAATTGTATTGCTGGCCAGTGATCAATGTGACAAGCTTAGCAAAGAGCACAGTTATTCATCAGAGAGTTGTCAAGAAGTAATTGCCCTCATATGCATTAGAATAAGCTAGTGTGAGAAGCAGAATGCATGTGCTTTTATCATTTTTAGGTGCAGGTGTCAATGAAATTAAAATCTGCTAAGGTACTAGTAAATAAATTGGAAAGGAATTCATTTTCTCTGACACAGTCATACCACTGGAAAGAAAGACAAAGGGTCATACTTTAATGGTATTTATATTTTGAAGTGTTTTAAAAGTTTTTTCAACAAATTTCTTTCTGTATACAGTATTTGATATCAGTTACGGTTTTGTAAGGGCAGGCACGTGGTTTGCAGCTCTTTCCTTATAAAGAAAAGTGGAATAGTTGAGATGTAATTTTGCTGAAAACTTTAAATTATAAGAAGTACAATGGCACAGCTATTGCGTTACATACAGAATATATTTAGATCTGCCATGACATTCTTTCACTTTTTGTGGGAAAGCACATCGGTAATAAAACATGAATGCTTTTCTTTCTGCAGAGGTGAAGACTTACACTTTTCACCAAAGACTGCTATTTTAAGGATTGTCAAAAGCACTAGGGAAGTGACAAAGGTAAGGCTGAATTTGTAATCTCTGTCCTGGTCCCTGCTGTACCTGACAATATGAAGGTTTCTTACATGATAAGTTTTCCCCATCATCCTAGGTAACCTTCTACTTCAGCTGTGGTGCTAACACACGAAGTGATGTCTGCTGGATGCAATGCTACTTTGCACATGTGCGTGCAAGTGGTTATCAGTGACCTCAGTGAGAATGGCAGGTGTTCATCTCCATTGGGTTTAAGAGGGTGAAGGAACTGCACAGCCTTCAAATAGAACTGAATCCAGCCAAACGCAGTAGTAGTGTGTGCTTAATGTAATACCTTAGGGAAGTCCCCTTTTGGCTCAGTACTGGCCTGGCACCCAAATGTGGCTACAGAAACCTAATAATGAGTGCTGTGGCTTGTGTACTTTGGGCTGAGTCTGACCTTAGTTTTCAGTTTCTTGTCTTGCGAGTCCTTTGCTCTGTAACATCAATTTTCATGGAGCTTTGTATTTCAGTTTCTATTTAATACATGCACAAACTGGGCTTACACTATAGACGGCACACTATCTACATTTTGCTTTGCTTTTAATCTGTTCACGTTGTTTCTTGGGTTTCTGAGATCCCGTTGAACAGAAGGCCTGTAGAGAACCTATCACAGAAGATAACACTTCAGAATATAGCTGAGGCTAAACCTGTCTGTAATGATCGTTTATTTATCATGCACCTAAACAATGATGTATTAGGCTGATTCTCCAGGACTGTCAGTCTAACACGTTACTTTTAGTGAGTTTAACAATCTGAAATAATTGATTGAGGCCAGAGATGGGCAGAATTCTGGGATAAGGCGGGATTTTTTTGGAAAATAGAGCACTTTGGTAGGAAAGGATGAGCAAAGGGACAAGTCAGTATTTAGGTTACTAAAAGGAAAGCTGGCAATATATATAGTTTAGATTTGCTCATGATAGTGCATAGGCTGTGTGATAATGAGACCTGTTTAGAATGGATTTCCTTGGCATTCAACAGCATAATTTTTAATGATCTCATCTGGAAGTTCTGCTTCTGCCTTGCCAGTCAAAATGATCTCATCTAAATATTAGGGAAAGTACTGATAGTAGAGACTACTTTATCTCACTCCTAATGCATGCTACTAAGATAAAAGAAACAACATTCTGAAAGTAGGTATGAGAGATTCTTTGTCCAATTTCAAACCCACACAAACAGACAAGGGTGAAAAACGTGATATGCCTTTAAACATCATTAGCATGATCAGCTTAGAAAATGAGCAGTGACTATAAAGTGAGAGGAAGGGGAATTCAGTTCACACTGAAGCAGCAAGTGAAGGACTGTTTAAGCATTTTCTGCTGTGTCTACTATGATGAGGCCCTGTCTCTAGAAATTCTCTCATGCTTCACAGTATAAGTGTGTATCTTTATTGTACATGATACAAGGCATCCAGCGTTTTATTACTGGCTCACAGAACAAATTCAGCCTTTGACAAAAATCTTTATCCACACAGGGAGAGGAACAAACATTCGGTATGGAAGAGTCTTGCAAAGACTAGAGATAATGCATAAAATCAGTAAAACGTCATCTTGGCTTCCCCAGCACTAGCATGAACTCAAGTCACATAGTCATTGCAAAGCCCTTACTGTATCATCCAGCAAGACTATGAACTTCACAAAAGCATCCCTTGCAAATTCTCTGCAAAATGGTTTTTCTAGTAACTGATCCAAATGCAACATTTTTTAGCCACTTTCTGATTTCTGGCATTGAAACACTTTGCCTCAATGCCTAAAAAATTTTGTTGACAATGCTTTGGCTTATAGTTTGTTTTGATAAGTGTCAGACTGGCTGCTGTAGTTTTTCTTGTTCCTTGATTCCTCCTTTTCTTGGTGTTTGCCTACAGTTTTTAATACTCTGGCCAGTGTTTGTGTGGTCTGTAGAACACTAGAATCTAAGCCTGAGTAGATCCTGGCATTTGTATGTCACAGTAAATTAGAAATTATGAATCAGTGCAGTAAGTTTAAAAAATAAATGTTAGTATTCTGAAATAGGACAGTGAATTAGTTTTATCACTTACATTTTCTGTAGATTGGTTTTATTCTGTTCTCTTGGGTTAAATTGGAGCCTTTGACCCTTGAAAAGTGGGGCAGTCATCAAGGGGAGAATAGTTTTAAGGAATAAGCATGGTAGCTAGATACTAATGCTTAGGTAGTTAAAGCTTTCAAATTAACTGATGCTGTCATCTGTTCTAATATTTCACTGAATGAGTGGGAGCTTTTCGCATCCTGCGGACACAGGCAGACACTGTGACGTTACTTTCTGCTTGTGCTGTGCATGTATGTAACCAGGGGCATGACTGGTATACATGCATGTATGTTACATGAGGAAGTTTTATGGCTGTATTCAAGGTGTACTGCCTTTTCTAAACACGACAAAATCCTGTGCTGAATACTGAAGATGGAAATTGAAACTAAGTACATTTATAAGAGCTGATGTTTGTCGATTACTTGGTGGCTGTAATATCTGCATTGGAAGCCTCATTTTCAGTCAACCCACTGGTTACAGGAGGTGCAGAGCAAAATTCATGTTTGATGTTATACAGAAGATCGTGTTTAATTTATCGTCCCTTTGCTTTGCTCTTTTGATCCTTAGATTTTCTTTAACTAAAGGTTATAGCTTTTAATGATAAATTTAGATTGTGCAATGCATAGCTAGAGACACCAAGCAGTCAGAGCCTTGCATACATACATGGGGACTGCTATGTAATATTTTTTCTCTCAGGATACTCGTGACTGTGTTTTCTGTTCTGACATGGAGAATGAAAATTCTCCAGGCACAGTTCTCTCTGTGGATGTCAGGAATTGATAATGTGCCCTTTGAATAGTAAACACCATCCAAACATCAGATGAGATTCAGAAGTAGCTCTAGGGCAGTCCAAGGTGCTGCACTTAAAAGAATTTAAACATCTGAACTAAGCGGGGGGTGGGGGGGCAGGAATCTCTGGCGGGAGAGCTGAAGCCCTGAAAATGACAGCTGTGTTTTGTTTGTTTCCATTCCGCACAGGTTGCAGCTATTTCAGTTTTCAGCATTGTGCCTGGCAATTGCAGTGCTTGATAACAGGTAACTGTCAAACCCAACTGGAAAATACTAACATTTGATGGTATTTTCCATCACTAGGCAGAGATGGCTTGGTAGGCCACCTGACCAACTCTGGGTAAAGTTCAGCTGAGGGACTTCTGTATGATCCATCCTTCACCTGGAGAGCACAACAGAAGATGAAATGTGGCATCCCACCAGAAGTCCTGTAGGTCAGGCAAGACACTAAACAAGCTGCCAAATGGGACAGTTATGAAAGGACAGATTCTGATCTGTTAATCTGATGTGACTCGGAGTTATTCTAAACTCAAGTTGTTACAAAAATCTCAGTTATGTTAACTACATGGGCTCCAGAGCATATGTAGTAAGTGTTTCTAAAGCAGTATCTGCTCAATCAGATAGGCCTCATATAACAGCTTGTCAGCTACAATTAAAACCTTTCCCCTTACAGTCCACCTCAAATGTCTTTCCCAGTCTGTAGACTTGCAGTGTGACACCAATACATGGTATGACTGTCCACACTAATTCAGTCTGTCAATCCTTCTTGTTTTCTCTCCTCTTGAACGTCTTCATATGTTGCTGCTAAGTTTCAGGCTTGGAAAGAGGAAGAATGTGGGTTCAGTCTGCCTCTAGTATTATATGCACACATGTATATATGTACTCTATAGTCGGGCCAGAGCCCAACTAGAACTTCATCTGGCTACTGCTGTAAAAGACAATAAAAAATGTTTCTATAAATACATTATCAACAAAAGGAGGGCTAAGGAGAATCTCCATCCTTTATTGGATGAAGGGGGAAATACAGTGACAAAGGATAAGGAAAAAGCTGAGGTACTTAATGCCTTCTTTGCCTCAGTCTTTAATAGTAAGACTAGTTGTTCTCTGGGTACCCAGTCCCCTGAGCTGGAAGACAGGGAAGAGGAGCAGAATGAAGCCCCATAATCCAAGGGGAAATGGTTAGTGACCTGCTACACTACTTAGACACACGCAAGTCTATGGGGCTGGATGGGATCCACCCAAGGATACTGAGGGAGCTGCAGAAGTGCTCACCAAGCCACTTTCCATCATTTATCAGCAGTCCTGGCTAACTGGGGACGTCCCAGTTGACTGGAGGTTAGCAAATGTGATGCCCATCTGCAAGAAGGGCCAGAAGGACACAGCTTCCTACAGCATTCTCCTGGAGAAACTGGCTGCTCATGGCTTGGATGGGTGTAGTCTTCACTGGGTAAAAAACTGTCGGGATGGCTGGGCCCAAAGAGCAATGGTGAATGGAGTTAAATCCAGTTGCAGCCAGTCATCAGTGGTGTTCCCCGGGGCTCAGTATTGCAGGGAGGGGCGGGGATTGAGGGCACCCTCAGTAAATTTGCAGAGGACACCAAGTTGGGCAGGAGGGTAGGAAGGCTCTCCAGAGGGATCTGGACAGGCTGGATCGATGGGCCAAGGCCGGCTGTATGAGTTTCAACAAGGCTCGGTGCCGGGTCCTGCACTTGGGTCACAGCAGCCCCGTGCAACGCTACAGGCTTGGGGAAGAGTGGCTGGAAAGCTGCCCGGCAGAAAAGGACCTGGGGGGGTTGGTCGACAGCCGGCTGAATATGAGCTGGCAGTGCGCCCAGGTGGCCAGGAAGGCCAATAACATCCTGGCTTGTATCAGAACTAGCGTGGCCAGCAGGACTAGGGAAGTGATCGTCCCCCTGTCCTTGGCACTGGTGAGGCCGCATCTCAAATACTGTGTTCAGTTTTGGGCCCCTCACTACAAGAAAGAGAGAGAGGTGCTGGAGCGTGTCCAGAGAAGCTGGTGAAAGGTCTAGAGAACAAGTCTTAGGAGGATCGGCTGAGGGAACTGGGGTTGTTTAGCCTGGAGAAAAGAAGGCCCAGGGGAGACCTTATCGCTCTACAACTCCCCAAAAGGAGGTTGTAGCGAGGTGGGTGTTGGTCTCTTCTCCCAAGCAACAACTGGTAGGAAGAGAGGAAGTGGCCTCAAGTTGGGCCAGGGGACGTTTCGGTTGGATATTAGGAAAAATTTCTTCACCAAAATGGAGAGTTGTCAAGCATTGGAACAGGCTGCCCAGCGAAGCAGTTGTCACTATCCCTGGAGGTACTTAAAAGGCGTGTAGATGTGGTGCTTAGGGACATGGTTTAGTGGTGGACTTGGCAGTGCTAGGTTAATGGTTGGACTCAATGATCTTAAAGGTCTTTTCTAACCTAAACGATTCTATGATTCTGTATGTACGTATAAACATATGTATATATGTAAAAGAATAAGGTTTTACTTCCTCATACACCAAGCTTTGTCTTTCCCTTTTGGGATATTTTCTCCGATTTTGTGTTGTCATAGCATGTAGATGTGACAACTGTCTGCATTGGATACTGTATAGAAATTCGCAGTATGTCTTGAGTTTAGTCCAGGTGAGCGAAAGTATGCAGTAAGAGAAGTATAACCACTCATTAGGAGGGCAGAGGTTATGTCAGGGAGTAACAAAATGTTCCTTCCAGATTTAAAAAAAACGCAAACAAGTGTCAGATGTTTCTGTCCCATCCCCGTGCCCAAACCACAGAAGAAGACTTCTTGAAAATAATTTGATTCGTATGCAGTGCTACTTGGTGTCATTATGTTATGCTTATATTAATGTCATTCTGAGATTGGCGTTTGCCTGTAGGAGTGATTGAATTGTGTATCATAGATAATTAATATAAAAGTCCTCTTAGTGGTGCCTTTCATCTCAAGAGTCTGAAGATTTTTCAGTTTTGAAAAATGAAGATGAAAAATGTTCTTTTTTCTGGTCTTTTTATGCTTTGCTTTATTAAAGAGCTCTTGTGGTTGGCATCACACCATTAAAAAGCTAGAAGCTGATAGCCACAATATTTCATGTGTGGTAGACTTTACAACAAATTACAACACTGACTGCTGAGACTAAGTTGCTGGAAAAATGGGTTTAATTGTCCATTCTGAAACTATTTCCAGGATCAAATAGAATTTCTTTAACTACTCATGCTCTTTATAACCCTGGTTCAATTCCGTAGCAGTAAATCTGATGGGAAAGCAGAGCAGCAAGTTAAAAACAGCACTGATGTTTTACAGCACCAACATTAAACTATATGTCATCTTCAAATTAAAGTACTGGGCTGAAAGGTTTTCTAGTTGTAATGATTTGTTACTATCTCGAGATCTAATTTGCATTTTAAATACTTGTCTTAACCAATGGTTAGGGACAGTGTGTGTGTGTGGAGGGGTGTGTTTCTTTACAGCCTCTATTTAGTTCACTAGCCTGTTGACTTTTTGTCTTGCTCAGGTTTGAAGAGGAAGTTGCTCTTAATGAGAACTCTGATGTGTTGTTATCACTGGTTACGTAACCATTTAAATGACAAATGGGGACAAAAGGAGCATTGAGCACAGACAATGTGTTGTTCAGACTAATCATTACTGTCTTTCAGTCCTCACTGGACTCAATTTTCAGTGTGTATTCATATATGAAGTATAGATACTTCTATTTTGTCCTGGTTTAAGTGGTTGCTGGAGATGCAAGACAATGAAAAATTTGGCTGCTTATGCCTTGCACTGTTTCTGGAATATATAATTCTAAACACGTTGACACTTTTGGTATTTGTAAAGCCCTGTGGTGTAAAGGGCATTCTTCTATAAAAGCTACGTATGATTTCATGTAAATCACCTAGTATAGGAAGGGTGAATTCTTCTAGATAGGTCAGAGGAGCCTGAAAGAATACCTTTCTGCAGCCTGGCTGATTCTCTTTCCAGTTCTGATGGTAGTGCAAGAGACAAAGGTAGGATCTTGTTCTTCCTTGACCTTTGCTAAGGCCTGTGCAATTCCTAATATGGCTTGTATAGGTGAGGCCTCCAGCCTGTAGGTCAGTGTAAGTGGGCTGTTGCGCCTACATAACCTTTTGTTGTACTCCAACAGAGCTCCAAATACATGCAGCAGCTCTCAGCATCAGGGACCAAAGTTGTTTTTTCTTGAAGTAAGTGTCTGAGAGTGTGATTTCCTTTTTTCCGCTTTGGAATGAGCAAGGATAGAGAGATGTATCGCAGAGTGGTTGAGGTTGGAACGAACTTCCGGAGGTCATGTTGTCTCCAGCAGGGGGGCTCAAGCAGGGCAACCTAGAGCTGGTTGCCCAGAACCATGTCCAGATGACTTTTGAATACCACCAGTGGTGGAGACTCCACGATCTCCATAGGCAACCTGTGCCAGTCACCCTTGGTCACCCTCATGGTAAGAAAGTGCTTCCTTATGTTCAGCATCTCCTGTGTTTCAGTTTGTGCCCATTGACTCTTGTCCTTTCACGGGGTACCACTGAAAAGAGCCTGGCTCCATCTTCTCAACACCTTCCATTTGGGTATTTATATACGTTGGTAAGATCCCCCCTGAGCCTTCTCTTCTCCAGGCAGAACAGTCCCAGCTTTCTCAGCCTTTCGTCACATGTGAGATGCTCCAGTCCCCTAATCTTCTTAATGGCCCTTTGTTGGACTCTCCAGTATGTTCATGTCTCTGTTGTGGTTTAACCCCAGCCGGCAACTCAGCACCACGCAGCTGCTCACTCACTTCCACCCCACCCAGGAAAATAAAGTAAAGCTCGTGGGTTGAGATAAGAACAGTTTAATAGAAGAGAAAGGAAGAAACTAACAAGGACAGTAATTAACAACAATAAAGCAGAAACAATAACAAAAGGATTGGAATACACAAAGCAAGTGAGGCACAATGCAATTGCTCACCACTTGCTGACCAATGCCCGAGCCGTGCTCCTCCCCCCACCACCAAGCTGGGCATGATGTCCCATGGTATGGAATACCCCTGTGGCCAGTTTGGGTCAGCTGTCCTGGTTGTGTCTCCTCCCAACTTTCCTGTGCCCCTCCAGCCTTCTTGCTGGCTGGGCAAGAGAAGCTGAAAAATCTTTGACTTAGTTGAAACACGACTGAGCAACAACTGAAAACATCAGGGTGTTATCAACATTCTTCTCATACTAAACCCAAAACACAGCACTGTACCAGCTGCTAGGAAGACAATTAACTCTATCCCAGCTGAAACCAGGACACTGTTGTACTGTGGAGCCCAGAACCGGACCCAGCATTCCAGGTGTGGCCTCACCAGTAGAAGGAAAGGATCACCTCCCTCGACCTGCTGGCAATACTCTGCCTAATGCAGCCCAGGATACAGTTAGCTGCCTTTGTGGCAGGGGCCTGTTGCTGGCTCATGTTCAACTCGATGTCCACCAGGACCCTCAGGGTCAGAGGAGAAGGAAGGAGGGTTTTAACCCAGAGAGTGGCTTCTCTTGGATTCAGACATTGCCTATACCTTGGTAAGGCTGACCTCTAGGGACCCGTGTGACTTGCATTTGCTCTTACAGAGGAAAAGGGCAAGGCTTCAGCCTGTGTGTTGGTACACATCTCCTTTTGTCAGTCCCACTTAGAGCTGTAGTAGACTAGGTGAATTGCCTGGCCCGCAGGTCCCCTTTCAGGATTTCACTTGCTGAGGGTGGTAGTTAGATATTTGAGCCTCAGGCTTGTAGTTGCTGTGAAGGGTGTTGAATCTCAGTAAATGAAGAGGAAGGGATCAACATGGGATATGGAGATGGGATGTGAATTCTTGACTGCCAGTTTGGAGCTGTGGAGTGTTTAATCAGTGCAAGGGGATGAATCTGGTGACAGCATTTGCTCCCTTTTTTTAATTTTACGAGCATAATCATTGCAAAGGTGATGCTCATTTTACAACATATTTGTATTTTTTGCTTAGTTTAAAGTGTGTTGTGCTTCCATGTTTATGCCCTGGGGACTTTACAAACTGATCTAGTTTGAAAGTATTTGAGATTCCTTCTGAGAATACTTACTGTGCCAAAGTTTTCTTTCTTTTTAAATAACGAGCAATGCTCAAATTGGATAATTCCAGAATTTAAGAAACAGGGTGGGGGAAAAATAGAGGGAGGGGACAGGGCATGCCAGGAAGCATCTTCACTGTGTTTTTTCCTTTGAAGGGAGTAGCCCATAAGTATTCTGAAGTGTTTTTAAAAATATGTATTTGTGTATATGGCCAACATGTTTCCTGAGAATTCAGTAGTGAATTAGGTCTCAGGAGATTTGACTTGTTTCCTTGGCTCTGTTCTAAAACCTCTTATAGCCTTGGACAAATCCTGGTTTCTTCAAGCTCATATTCCTTACCTGTGAAAAGAATAATTGCAAATTTCTGAGAAACTGTACCTCCTTTGTCTTTTTTTTCTTTTTATAGTAAACTTTTGAGAGGGGGACTTTCTAACTGTACATTTGTATGGCCCTGAATGCGCTTTTCAGATTTTGCCTTGAATGAAATTTTAAAAATGGGTGATTTCAGACTGAAATTTTCAGACTTTCACTTCCAGGTATAAGTGATGCTGTCCAAAGCAGAAAAAACATACAAATGAGAAAAAAATCTCTTGGTTAATAAAATAAAGGTACGAGAATGCCTTGAAATGAACAGAATGTGGACACCATAGTTCATAATACTCTTGAAAAAAAAAAAAATGTGCAAGTGCAACTCCACCAAAATCTTAGTCCCGATCTCTTGCATTTGAATGTAGGACTTTTCATCATCCTTGGAACCTGTTTGTGGTCCCTTTTTTGTCCCCTGCCTCTTCCAGTGCACTTTTTGTGACAATGTTTCATATTGCCTATGAAGAAGGAGGTGCTTTAAATCAGTGGGAACTGAGATTGGAATGAGGGAAAAAGGTTGAGTTGAAATGGTGTAGCAAGATAAAGTACTTTAGTGTTGCTCACCTTGTGCTTCAAAAGAATATGTATTGCTAATAAAGTGCTCATCAGTGTTTTTTGAAAAAGAATTTCTTGGGTAGCAAATTGAGGCAGACTTCTACCTTTGTTTAATGAAATGTTCCTGTCAAACCTTGAAGGAATTTATTAGGTTTCTGGAGATCAGCTGATGATGTGTTTGCCGTGCTGTTGCCCAAAGGGCTTGGACATATCATGGTATGTTGCTGTGTTTTGGGGAACAAGTTCTTTGTTTAAAAAAAGCTCTAATAGAAGAGGAGAGTATGAGCAGAACAGTAGCTCCCGATACAATACACAATGAGAAATTTAAACGGAGGGCTCCACTCTAATTTCAGGTGGAAGAAGGAAGATTAATGAATCGCTGTAATGTGTTAATGAAAAATTTTTGTCTGTGTAGTTCTACATCACAAGTCATAAATGACATGAATAAAAAGTGGTTTATTTTAAATACATTAACAAGTTTCTTTGCAACAAATTAACTTATAAAAGTAAAGAGAACATTGTTCTGTATTTTCGGATCATTTCTTCTTAAGCAGTGTGCTTCTCAATTCCTGGAATGCATGAAGAACAGACTTTTTATTTGGAGACGTAGAGAATTTCACCGGCAGGAAACTGAGTAATGTTATAATAGAGTAACTTAGTTGCCTTAGGCCGGGGTAAACCAATTTTGATAACTCTAAAACTGTTGTTAATCAAACCTGAATCTTCCTAGATTTTTATTTAAATTGCTACTTTTTGCCTATTCTTTTTTAGTACTCTCTGTGAGAATGGGACTATTCTTTCATTATGTAGCACTTTGTGAAGCATGGCAGCATACTTGTGAGGCAGCCTATTCTAAGAAATTGATATTCTGAAGAACTAAAAGATTTGGGTAGTTTACCTAGCTGTCAGTTTTTCAGGCTTTTCAGCTAAGGTTGCTGCTGCATGTCAAATCTTGCAGAAGCTTAATTTGAGATACAGCACCAGTTCAACAAAACTCTGTCTGTCCAAAGCAGAACTGAAGGTGATAAGATTAAGTGAATAGCTACCCTGTTTCTGGGGTAATCAAATTCTGTAATTAGGAGTTCAGTAATCTCAGTTCTTTTATGTAGTCCCTCAGTGTTATACTTAATTCAGTATTCAGTTTGCCAGTTTGTGGATTATGTTTAGATTATCGCTCAGATGTGTGCTGGCTGGACTTCAATGCACCTGAAGGCCTTTAATTGAAGATTATCTGGAACCTTGATCCTAATGCTAGTGACCTCTGTTATCTCTGGTCTTCAGAAAGTGTTTCTTTAATGGTACATTTGCACTGAGGAGCATGGCAGGCAGTCATCCACAGTATTTGTGCAGGGTCTGCTAATGAGTTAGGATCGGCACCTACCTTCCAATTACTTTTTACTAATCTAGAAACTAACAGCTGCTGAGGTTTTTCTGTGGTTCTCTACAAATCTGATATTTCTTTTCTGTACCTAACTGAAGAACTGTGGAATGGTTTTGATGAGGAATTAGAAGAGCTACAGGGATAGTGGTGCTGTCTACCTGATTAACTAAGTGAATCTTTAATGTAACTGGCTTTAGAAGTCAGTCAGACTGGGAACTAAGCAGGGATATGTTTTTAGGGCAATCTGTGAGCAGCAAACAGAAGGGATCTTTCTAAAAAATAAATTTAGCTGCTTACTGTTTATAGGTCCATCTCCTTGATCTAACATGAAGTTGTTGCCTCCCTTGTGTTCAGTGGAATTAAGATTAAAAGCTTGTTTAAGAGTTCTTAAATAGCTCCATGTGTAAATGCAGATTTCTGAGGTATAGACCAAAATCCATTACAAAGACGCTTTCAAAAACCAGGTATTAGAAACCCTTTTTAAAGTACTGCTATTCCTGTCTTACGTTCACACAATATTATGTTAAATTTATACCAAAACAATTCACACATGGCACTACTCTGGAGGAGTTAGACACTAGAGACACTGGATGTAATTCTGCTCTCAGTTGTACCTGTTTCACACTCAAACTTTACCCCTATTATTCACCAGTATAAATGAAAGTCAGATTACCATCTGTTGGCATTAATTTGTTTCTGCTCTGTGCAACATGCTAGAGGCTGGAAAGAAACAAAGTTAGGTGGCATTATTGGCAACAAATACATTTGTGAAGATGACGTAGACATGTAAGGAGAATAATGCAAAGAGACTGCATGGCACTAGCTTTGAACCATAGCAAGTGAGCCTGACCTTGTATCTGGAACAGCCATACTGTTTGCTGCTGCTGTTTGTACTGTCCTCCGTGGAACTACTTTGCAACCGGCAGATTTTAGGTTTTGGCTCAGACTGGGATGTCATGCACACCCCTATTTTCCAGCATCTCTGCTGATACAATAGCGGATAAATTTTCAGATGCACTCTCCTCATAGCTCACATTACTGTTAATGGGAACTTTACAATTAAATCCCACGGCAAACGCAGCACTGAATTTAATTCAGACTTGTGAATAATCTGACCTATTTCCGCCCCCCCGCAGGTAGCTACCTTGGGTAGAGGCATGCCTCAAACTTTTAAGATGACAAGAAGTTTTAGGGAGAGAATCTTTTTATGCCACTGATACAGTCATAATACATCGAACAGCCCTTGGGAAACACACTACTTATATCTAAAGACTCTTCCAGTTACAGTTGTGTGTTTTAAAGATGATTTGTGTGTTCAGCACAAGATCTGTATTTACAGTTTAACTTGCAAGTTTCAGTCAATGGGCGCTCTGCCTGAAACCTCTAAAATACTTTTCCAAACCCCAAAACCAACAAGGCTCCTTCTGAATCAATTCTCAGATTCTATTTCCATCATCTATTTACTTTGAGCCTTTTGAATTAGTCTGTTAGTGCCTCTAGGAAGTTAACAAAATGGGGTGCTGTGGCTCCAAAAAAGAAAAAAAAAAGAAAAAAAAATCCCTTTTGTGATGGGAGACTTGTTGCACGGAATGTCCAGAAAGTACCTCTTCCTCTGAGGTTGCTTCAGTGCAGTGACTTCCCCTGCTCAAAACCCGAGTGTTACAAAGTGTTATTCATAGGGACCTGTGAAAACAGCCTACCAGTCTGTGACAGCAGTGATGGACAGGTTGCCAGTTCTATTTATGGCTTTACTTGTAGGTAGCTCTCCTACAGCTTTTCTTATAACATGTTTCCAAAAGTTAAAGCGCTGTACACGATCTGTCTTTCTAACCCACATTCTTTAGAGCTATTGAAATAGCAGGGGTTTTTGTTGTTACGATTTGGCTATGAAACTGGTAGATAGTCTTTTCTAGTTAATCCAAAATGTTCAGACATTAAAGAAATATTTTTTAAATTAAAACATTTCCTCTAATTTTTAAGGTATAAACGGCTTTGGGAAAAATATCCAAAGTGTTTTATTTAGAAAATAAAAAAAATAAACTTCTGAACTGTATTTTTCTTCAAACTCTTTGTGTTCAATCCAAATATATGAATAATTTAGATATCAAGCTATGGATTTTTAAAGCAAATATAATAAGGCAAAAATCTTGGCAAGCTCTACTTATCTTGTTTTCTTTTGAGCATAGCAGAGAATTTGGACAAAAAGTCAGCTAAGCTTGTTTTGTTCATTTCAGTACTGTCTGTGCCTCCTGATCTTCTCAGGTTGTGCACAGAAGTGTCCTCTGCAGCTTAAAATGGAGTTTTGGGAGGACCTTGCAGAGTGTGGCCCCCATTACCTAAATCTGACTTGAAAGAGCTACCCCTTAAAAACTTCAAGAATGAATTCCTGTTGCAGATCAGTTCCCGTGTTCAGTATGTGAGGCTGAGGATGAAACTGATACATTGATATGTTAACAGGCCCAGCTTCCTCATCTGGGCCTGCTTAAGTTCCCCTCTCCTTAGTGAAGTTATGCAGTTTCATGCCAGCTCAGGGTTTGATGCACAGTTTATTTTCTGAGAGAGGGGACCCTTTGGCAACTCGGGAATAACTCACAGCTATGAAATTTGATAGCATCCTTTCAGCCTGTTACAAAGCAATCCATGGTGCCTCTAGGCATCTGAGGTGTGGGAGGATGTTTCATCAATAGTACACTGATACTGTGTAAAAGCCTTTGTAAGTAAGTCCCTTCTTGTATCTGCAATATCTCTGTGTTAAAGGTAGTCAACAGTTAAAGGCTTTTGACTTCGTCTTCTCTGTTCCTCTGTGTGACTTAGAATCTGACAAGTGTTTGAGCCTTTTTTGAAGAAGTGGGAGATTGTGCAACTGGGATTTCAGTGGCAGGAATGTCTCTCTGAAGGAATTTTCGGCTGAAGTGAGTAATTGCTTTTCACCAAGATGATAGATTTGTGAGGCAGAGGAGGGGAGCCGATAGTTTGACCGCTTACAAGTAGCTTCCTGATTTGGATAAATTAATGCAGATTGAAAATGTTGTAATGCACACCCCAATGAGCAATATCCTCTGTGCACAGTGAGAGATACCCCAGAACTTTACACCACTATGAAAACATTTGTTGCCATATGACTTTCTTTAAGGAGGAGTTCAAACAATTTTACTTATTTAAGGAAGCTGTGATTGGAAAATGTCAGCTCTCTGTGCAATTAGCTGCTTTGTTTTGCTTTGTTTTGCTTTGGTTTTAATTGATCCTCCAGAGCATCAGCCCTGAACTGGATTTCCATGGCATTGTGGAATTTACTGGATAGTCTAAGGAACCTGGAACAATTTGTGTAACTTGTACTTAAGAGGATCGTTGATTGGTGCCCACCTCTAAAGATGACGCTTGTATCACTTAAAGTGTTGAGGACATAAATGTTTCTGCAATAGCAGCATGTGGAGAAAAGTTCAGCAGCATTGAACACTTAAGTCCCATGGAGCATCTTTGGGATGTAGGATCACGTGTCAGCAAAGTAAAACAGTGAAGTATCTAGAATGTAGTTGCGAGTGTCTGTCTGGTATATAATGAGGCCAGAAGGGTAAGAATCATTTGTCTGAATCATTGCTTAACTCAAACACTTAGCATTTTCTGCATCTTCAATTTAAGGCTTGATTAGCTTCACAGAGAAAAAAAATTTTTTATATGATACTATTGTTTTATCGTCTTAAGACTTGATTCTCTCACGTAGACAGACCTTGGAAGCTTTCTGTTTAGTTCTTAAGATTCCCTCCCCACAGCCTGTTGGCCTTTCCTTCAATTTCTTTGGAACCTTATTCTCTTGGGGAAAGCTCTTTCTGCTTTGAAGATGTCAGGTTCCAGGCATCTGAACTTCTGAAAGCCAAATTTGTTTTCTCATTCAAAACACCTCTTTGGAGCTAGGGCCCTTTGTTTTTAAAGGGATATTGCCAATTAAAATTGGCCACTGACGGTGGAGCTGTATCAACTTCAGACCTCTAAATTCTCATGGAAGTATTTTTAAAGAAAATAAATATTCCCTTTGCAGTATTTTAGAACCTAAACATTTTAGCATCAAAAAACTTGTGGTGAGGTTGACAAACAGAAAGCCCTTATTTCCCTACCCTTCTCAAGCCCCCTAAGTTCTGAGGTGCCCGCAAGTGGCTGTACAAAACTGTTTGCTTAAATTAGCTTTTGCTTAATTTCTGATTTTCTGTCCAAAAACTAATGAGCCATTGAAGGAAACCACACTAATGAGATGCGCTACAAAGCAAAATATGCCTAGGGCAAAAAGCAGGCTTTTAATTTGTTCAACTTAAATCTCTAACATCTGGCTGTGAGGGATGATGTCACTAAACACGCTAAGAATATCAGAAATAGACTTTTGTAATCAGTGCCTCCACTGTTTGCCTTTCTCCATTTGCTCACTCATTTTCTTGGCACACAGTAATACAGGAAAATAAAGGTCAAAGACTCTAAGCCGTGAGTAGAATGTCGGTTTGGACATGGACCATTGGGCCTGGTTGCCAACTCCTTGCCTGGTCAGCTTGCACCACAGCTGATCTGGCACACACACAGAGCTTCTCTTGGCATTGGGTGCCTCAGGGCTGCTCAGGAGTTAGGGGTGGGTAGGAGCATCACTTAGAACAGCAGTCTCAAGAAGGTGGGGAGATGGGGACTTCAAGCAGCAGTAAGTCAGAGCAGTTTTGTGCTTCTCCTTCTGTGTTCAGAGGCCTGGTTTGATTCCTGGTGGGCCTGGGGTGAGGATGTAGGCATAACAGCTGGGGCTAGTACTCCCACGTAGTCTGAGCTGATGAAGCAAGAATTCTGGAGCACAGTTGGACTCCTACTGATAAATTCCGCTGCTTGTCACAGGCCTGAACAGCTTCCTCCTGAGAATGGCTGGCTTGTGGTGACTCATGTCATCAGTGTGGCTAGCACCTGGTAGCCCTTGGCAAAGTGTACCAGCATACACACAGCCAGCTGGGCTGCCTTATTCATCTGGTTAGGACAGGTTCCCTTTTCTCTTTTACTACCAAAAGCAAAAGGCTGTTCATGCACATTTAGCTTGGTCACAGGGTGTTGTGGTTTAACCCCAGCCAGCAGCTATGCACCACGCAGCTGCTCACTCACTTCCCCCCCACCCAGTGGGAGTGGGGAGAGAATCAGAAAAAAAGGTAAAATTCATGGGCTGACATAAGAACAGTTTAATAGAATAGAAAGGGAGAAACTAACAGTGACATTAATAGCCACAATAAAGTGACAATAATTACAAAAGGATTGGAATACACAAAGCAAGTGAGGCACAATGCAATTGCTCACCACTTGCTGACCCGTGCCTGAGCAGCGCTCCTCCCCCGGCCCATTCCCCCCGGTTTATGTACTGGGCATGATGTCCCATGGTATGGAATACCCTTGTGGCCAGTTTGGGTCAGCTGTCCCAACTTTCTTGTGCCCCTCCAGCCTTCTTGCTGGCTGGGCAGGAGAAGCTGAAAAGTCCTTGCCTTTGTCAAAACACGACTGAGCAACAACTGAAAGCATCAGGGTGTTATCAACATTCTTCTCCTAGTAAACCCAAAACACAGCACTGTACCAGCTGCTAGGAAGACAATTAACTCTATCCCAGCTGAAACCAATACACCGAGAAAAATTGTTGCATGTTGTCTGCCCTGTGAAATGCGATGCCTCATGTTTGTGTTTGCACTGTTAACTGGCCACCCAACTTTAGAATACCCAGATAGGAAAAATAGGTTTGTTGACCATCAGTCCTTGTAAGCAGGCTAAAATGAGATCTGAGGGACCCTGTAATCAGTTATTATCTGTAAAACTGTTCTTGATTGCCTTCAGTCAAGCTGTTTCCAGACAAGGTGAACTGTGGGCTCTGAAGTGCTCCATTAAGAGTGGTGCATCAACCCAGATTGCTTGCAGGAGCAGTTTGTTGGATGGCTCCCCAGTCATGTCAGGTGTGTACAGTTATAATCTGTTGAAAGAAGGCTGTAGTAGGAATTTTGTCTGTGCAGCCACCTTTTATTGTGGATTTCCTTGTGAAGCACTGTAAGCTTTATTTTCATCTAGCAGCAATCTCTCTCCTCTGCCTGGAGCAGCGATTGCTCTTTCTGAGGCCCACTGCCCAGTGGCAAGTACTCCGTCCTCTGCAGGTAACTGGTGTGGGCAGAGTTGGATTTACAGTTGTAAAGTAGCCTGATTCCACCAGCTTCCTTTTTTGTGTTTTTTTCTAAAAAAGAGCAAATCTGAGTGGAACAGGACAATTATTCTGTCTCGTAGAAATAACAGGTTATTTTGTTTTGCTGAGCTTTAATTTTTAGAGAATCCTAGAAAACTCGGGCAATTCTTTCATGAGAGTGTTTTAAAACTAGGTGGTTGTCATAATTCACAGGTTCTGCTCTGTGGATCTTCATACTTCATTGTCCTTTGAACATTTTAGTGCACTGGTCTATGTCTTTCTGCTTTGAATGTACTTGAAATCATATCTGTGTAGTCACACTTCTCCCGTTTGCTGAATGTAGCAAATGTTCCACCACTCCCATTTGCCAGGAGATTCTTTTATACTGCTTACAATAAAAATAGGGCTGTACATAGAAACTTCTCTGTGATGGATAAAACTTAATGATGGGAGAACCAACGATCACTAGCACCATCTATTAATTGAGGAGGAAAACGTGTGTGTGTTTTGTTACCTGGCTGTGCAGAATTAGGGTACAAATCTGAATAACTTGAACTGTGAGAACCAGTCCTTTTACAGGTTCCCTCTAGTTCAGGGGTACTCTGCCAAGTGGAGTATCCCACCTTTGCTGATTCATGCCTGAACACCAAGTAACACAAATTCCCAGCACCTCCACTTCTCCACTCCTTCATTCCAGCAGAATTAGAAAGAACAAATTCCTAGCTTCTTTCTGGTCCTTACTGTTCAAGAAAAAATAATATTGGCAACTTCCTGGGACAACTGAAAGAGAGGCTGACTTTCATTTATGTCTGGGAAACACTGATGGCAAGCCCTCTGGTGTAAGAGCAGTGGGGGGCCCTGTCAAGTCTTTTGCATTGGAGAATCTAATTCATCTCTCTTAGGAGGTTCACAGAAGACATAATCAGATTGTCTGGTCTGATCCAGTTGGTGTCACAGGTCACTGAATTGCATGCAGATTGCTCTGTAATGACTCTTATCCTGACATTCTCAAGCATTGACGAGATCCAAAGGGTCACAGCACTGTGGCAGTGGAGCCAAGGCCATGGAAAACTTTCCTCTTGAGTGGTTTTAGCTTCTGCATTGTCTTAATTTGTGTTTAAAATTTGACCCCAGTTTCATTGCAGTATTTAAGTGTGCAACTCCATCAATTCCAGGAGCTGCTATCCTTCTAAACATGTCTTGACACCTGGGTCTTAGTGTGTACAGCTGGATTTTTAGATTCTGCAGTTTAACAATTGCATGGGTGTGTTTTGCAATTGCAGAACATGTTGGAGAAGTGAGCTGTAAAATGAACCCGAGGTTGCAAATGTAATCTGAAGTGAAATGCAAGCAACCTCTCTTTCTTATTCCAAATGTACTTTTCTACTACATTGTTTAGAAATGTCTCCAGTACTTAGAAATTCAGCATGAAAAGTTTCATTTGTATCTTCTACAGCTGACGCCTTTGTAGGGAAAACAATCTGAAATGTACTTTCAACAGCAGGAGGGAGGAGAGGAGGGAAACCTATAATCAGTAATGTTAAGAACTGGGTACCATGGAGGACAGAAAGTTGGAGCTGAACTTGTAATGTGAGAAGGAACTTGGCAGCTCTGCGCAGTTTTCAATTTTTTAAAGGGAGTGTAATACCATAGAACAGGAAGGTATCAGACCTCTCTGAGGCATGGGAGAGGGAGAGATTCTGGGCTCTGTTCCTCAATTGGAGGTCTAATTAATAAAAGCAAATGTGATGAAGCGAGGAAATTTACTGCTTTAGAAGCTCTCAGAAGTTGAAAAAAATAACTAACATTACTGGGCCATAAGTTACAATATATAATTGCAGTTTATGAATATTTTATTTTGTGAAAGAAAGGGGTACTGAATGGTAGACAGGGAAAGTCTTAACACTTTGGGGACAGGGATAGTCTTAATACTTGGAGGAAAGATCCTGCACTGGCCAAGGAGAATCATTGTCGTGAACAAAAGGCTGATCCCCAAAGATATTTCAATGTGGATTCAACCGATTTATCTGGAAGTGCGATGCTCTTGGTCTTTTAAACCTAATTAACTTAATGGTCTTGCACTGGTAAAATTAAATGAAAGCCCAAAAATGAGTGGTTGAGATAGGTTGGACTAATGTAATTTTTATCTAAGATCAATTGCATGTTGTCTGAATATTCCGCTCATTTGGTTATTTTAACTTGTAGCATGTAGCTTCATTTGATGGCCCCCTTCTCTTGCACTGGGAGAGACCATGAACAATTGATCCGTACTCTTTTATACTACCTTTAATTTAGTCATATCCCTCCAAATGATTTTTTTTCTATTTGGAAATTAATTTCTTTTGGATCTGTATACACAGTTTATGCAGGTGGAGTTAAATCTGCTTTAAAATGTATAAATTCATTCTGTTTTCCTGTTGGCAACCACAGTGCAGCCTTACTTGAAGTTGCCCCTTGTCACCCTGCCATTGGCCACCTCAGAACATCTACATTCTCATTTGGGTGGACTTTAGGTTCAGAGTACTCTGGCTGAAGTGGCATGTGGTTTGTGTGTGTAAGCGGTAGATATTTTGATAGAGGTGCTGGATATTTTATTTTAAAATTTGATATGCCTGGAGATCTCAGTCTGCTGGGTCAAAATTTGCTGGCCCTTGGGGAGTTCTGTGAAAGTATAACAATCTGTTTATATGATGCTGTGTCTTTTTTATTATTTATTGTTGCCAATGAGAAGAGCGAGCTCATTTCAGTGCATATGTGAAACCCTGGGTCAATACAGCATATGCACTCACAGCCTGAGCAGTGCTTTTGAGCTGTACAAAGCTAAAAGCCATCAGAGGAGTGCATGCTGCAGAACTTGTAATCTGACAGTCTTGGAGCTTTTGTGATCTTTCTGCTACAACTCAACAGAAAACAAGCTTTTTATCAGGCAGAAGTGCTGAGAATAGCAAACCCCTCACTCAGACTCTGTGACTAGAAGACCAAACTTGTGAAACTGAAACATATGGCAGAAAGTGAGCTGAAGTGCATCAGTCTTAGCTTTGAGTTTGCAAATGATAGAGAGATTTTTGCCAGCTGGGTGTGGAAAAATGTGAAACCAAAGACCCTGTAGGTAGCTGAGTTCAGAGGAATGTAGAAAGCTCCGTTATTTCACCCTGCACAAATACAGGTATAGTCTTGAATTGTATCAGGTTACTTGGGTTAATTTCTATTGCTCCATATTGCTCTTAATCAGAGTCAACCCCTCAGTTCAGCTGACAGTCAGTTCTGTAATATTTTTTTTAAGCTTTATGTCCACCTGATTCTCTGAACATAGTATTTGAAGTAGTGCGGAGCCTCAAGATGTCTTGAGGCCGCAAAATTAATGGAAAGTTGGTTTGGCAGGCATGATCCTTGCCAAATAGGAAACGAGGGAGGCAAAAGCATTCTTCTGAGTTGAAGAACGCTTGATTTTTTCCTATCCAGAAAAAGTTAGATGAGGTTATTACCCTGATGTGCAGTTAAGTGTGCTGAAATATGTTTATTTGGTAAGGGAATAACACTGGAATATAAGATATCCGAGGTCAACCAAGAATGACAGCTCAAGTCTCCTCTCCTGAGCATTTTTTTCCATCCAAATACAGAGATCATTTATTTGTTCTTTTGGATTTTGTTAGTGCTGGATCTCTATCAATCTTCTGTATGTTTATGTAGCATTTCATTGGGCACAACTGGAACATGATGTATTTCCAGTAGTGAAAAATATCAGAATTTAAGGACATCTAATCCCAGACTGGAAAGAGACAGTTTGATGTGTCATGTGCACTCTCTGCTGAATTCTGTGATGATATTGACAAGAGTAGGACAGAATGGAAAAATAATCCAGTAAATCTTTACAGGAAGACTAAAAGGACAAGGCTGATTGCAGTGCATCATTCAGGCTTTACTACTTGAGTGAGAGAATCAGTGGAAACTTGCAGTAATGAATTTTCGTATGTTATTCTCAAAGTACAAATTGTGGTGCTGGGAGAAGTGGAGAGCCTTTTTCTTATCTGCTGGGACTTTCTCAAACTGAAAGATATTTGCTATGCTGAGAAATCAAATCAATGCAAGACCTATTTCAAGGATATATCCCACAGATCCCATTATTCAGTAGGCCTGAAATTCATATCCCAATTTGACACTGAAAATAGAAAGTTTAGCATATAAGTGCAACAAAGTGCTTCAGCATTCTGGTAAGAACTTACTGTATTGACTACTTGTTACTGACCGGTAGGCAAGCAGTGATAACATGTCATACTTTGTCTTTATCTACTATGAAAAGATGACTCTACTAAATGAAGGTAACTATGTAGAGAATGGAAGGTGTATGTCTGTGCTGTGGTTGATCATAGAAGGTTTAGGAACCCCATGACACAGGCTCCTAACTAAAGACATGGGCTACTAAGAGGAGAAATGAGGAGAGTGTCCAATTTACGGAGTAATGTGTTGAGTTGCACAGGGAGGACACCAGTCAGCCATCAGTCCCGGAACTGGGGCCAGGACTACCATGTCCAAGCTCACGGTACCAACTTGGTATTCTGTGCTGCGTAAACAGTCTCCATTATGAAACATAGCTTATCTTTTTCACATGAATCAGCCCTTACCATAGTTTTGCAGACATCTTACAGATTTTTATAGCTGCAAATAAATACAGAAAATAGCTAACAATGCTGAAGAGCAGCCCTGTTATCCAGGGCACTTTCTTTTTAAGTATTTTTTCAGTTCCTACTGACTTAACCCAGGGAGACACATCCCCAGCCACAGGATTTCTGTTTTCCCCAAGCCTGTACTCCCTGCTGGCAGATGACCTGAAAGATTACAGAACCTGGCATGGATCATTTGAACAAAATGTTTTTTGCAAAAATAGAAGTTTGCTTCTCCTCTAGTAAGTACCTCGAAGTTTCATCAGCAATGCTGTATTCAACTAGTTCATATTAAAATTAATTGTAGTTAGGCTGAGGCTTATTTTTACATACTACTTGAAAAAAAAAAAGCCAATTAATATGTCCTTAAAAATTGGACATGATGTTACTTGCTTGCAGCTGTAAAATGCAGAATCTAACAATGTATTTCAGTTTAAACAAAGTAATTGGGACAAGTCCTGTGGTCTGTCTTGTGTAAACTGAGAGAAGATGGTCCAAAGCAATGGTCTAGAATTATCTCTGAACAGAAGGCAAAAAGGCTGGGTCTTTCAGTATTTCTTACATTCCTTATCAATATAAGGATAAAAGACTCTGCAGAACAGGAAAGTGATGTTCCCTGCCTACAGACTAAACACATCCTTCTCCCTACCCTGCAGCAAAGATACTTCAACCTAAATCTAGTGTTCTCACCTCTTGAATTAATGTGCCGTTGACTGTTAGTTCTGCAGAGTCTTAAGTGCCCCAGTTTTTCTTACACTGGGGTGTTATGAATGTCTCTTGGATTGAAAGCTGATCATACTTCTTTCTCTGATGAACCGAGGATTTCAAGTTAACAGGCATACTAAGCTGCTTCTCTCTGTTTTTTTTTTTAAATTTGCCTCTCCTGTTCTTCATATGTTTCCGGGGTAGTATATGTGTTCAGAACTGTTATTTCGTTTCTGTAGTTGCATAAAATGACATAGGAAGGCATGCCCTCAAAAGTATAGCTGCTAAATTATGCAGATTTATTTCTAGTAGATGGTATCTGTGTCTTGTAACTGTAGTGGACCCTTGAGCTGAAATAAATCAACTCTCTGCACTTTAGCTCTATTTAATCATATTCTGATGTTATTCTGATGCATGTGGCTTAATTTAAGATTGTGACATTGACTTTTTGTCTGTTTATCCAAATATAGTAGTGTTTCTTTCAGATTATCAGATAATAGTTGTTCAAAATCTGGCCACTAGAGTATGCACTCTTCTGCACAGGCTGACGTATTGTCAGTCCTTTTTCCTTCTATGTAACAAATAGAGGATGTCAAATACGCACGTGCACTTAGGTTTCCTATTAATTCCTACAGTGTTTCATTTCTTACTTGAAATTGATTTATGTGATGATTAGTGCCAGTCTTCCTGCGGTGGTAAAAAAAAAATTAAAAGTTGATTGATTTTTTTTTCAGGTTTGGGTTCCCCACCCCCCTTTTTTTTTTCTTCATCTGGAGATTCTAGCTTTAAGATGTTCCAAGCCTTTGTTCTGGAAGGGTTGCAGGTCACTCCAGTAAGTGCCCGCAGCTGAAGTAAGTACGGCACCCAGGGTGGGAGTGTGCTGCCAGTGATCACCTTGGGCTGCTCGCCCTACAAACAGGCTGCTTGTGCACAACTTTTGCTGCATAGGTATTTTGTGTGTTTGCAAGGAGGAAGAGCTTTGGTTAGGTGAGGTTAAAACTCCTGGTATTGTTTTAACTGAGGGATTGTAAAGAGTGACTGCCAGGGTGGGTTTTCAAAGGAAACAGTAAGCGTGGTTTCAATAAAAGGAAAGCCTGTTTCACTTTTCTGAGGCAGGATATTTCTTGTCTTGTTGGGAGCATTGTCTAGGAGCGGTATATAAGAAATGCCAGAAGGTAAGCGCAAACCCAGGATTTCCCACTAGTTTTACATGAAACAAAAAAATTTCTACGAGATTTTGCTGACTTTAGGTGATAGTTATTTATCAGCAGCAAAATCTTGTTTGCTGCTGGAAACCTTTGCTTCACACAGTGACCTGGCTACGTACTCACCATCTGCTAAACATGATGCTGCTTAATTAAAAAAAATAAATGAATATGATGTTTTATGGAGAAAATGTTTTGTATGTATTTAAGTGTTGATAGCTCAGATGGTGGTCCCCCAGGTCCTTTTCCACGCTGCTGTTTCCTAGCCAGCCCATCCCTAACCTATGGCAGTACATGGGGTTATGTCTTAAGTTCAGCATTTTGCATTTAACTTTGCTGAAGTGCACGGTGCCCATCGGCCCATTTCTCCTGTTTGTCAAGACCCCTCTGAACAGCAGCTCTGATCTGCTGTCCATCAGCCATCCCTCCAATTTGGTATCATCCACAAACATGCTGATGGTACACTCTGCCGCATTGTCCGTGCTGCTGAAGATATTTGATAATATCAATCCCAGCATATCAGTTTTGGGACAGATGGCTATTTGAAGTGCAGCAGCACTTGATGAAAATGTTATGAGTGGTGAGTCTGTACCACTGTGGGAGACTGCAGGCGGTCTGTGCGTGCAGGAGGGTATGCGCACGTTGTGATTCAACAGTTTCCTGTACGGCCCATCGCTTAATCTCCATACCAGTGAAAAAAATTGGGTGAGGCATGTGTCATGTCTTTAGGATTCTCAGCTAGCAGCAGCTGGATGATATGTAGTTGTGCAGGTGGGCTGCCCAACAGTCCTGCAATAACCAGTGTATGGCTGCAGAGATCTGCCTGTACGACCCTGCTCTGGGCCCAATGCCCCCGCTCCTTTTCACAAGCAGCCCCTGATGGTTCTAGGTCTTATCGGGCTCTCCTTGCTCTTTGTATTGCCAGATGCCTTGTGTTTTCAGGGCCCAACAGATATACCTGAAGCTGGTCTGAAAGGATTTTATCTTAGCTTGCTAAGCACTGCAAAGTGCTGGACAACACCAAATTTGACATTGGCACCATGGGCATCAGTAACATGGCAGGTCTTTTAACTATGTTCTGAAAAGGAGCGACCTGTCATTGAAGTTATGAAAAAGTAACTTGGGAGCAAGCAGCATCTGGCTAAACACCTGCAAATTTTATTTTTTTTGTATGTAGCCCTGTAACATGTGTCACGGTCTCTAACATCTGTCCTCGTCGTTTGGAATCTTGTTAGTAAATCTGTCCTTGGCAATTGCCTCAGTTTCACGGTGGATCATTTCTTAGAATTTAACTGTGATTTCTACCTTAATTCTTGTCTAGTCCAAGTGATGAAGAAAGCAAATCCTATGGAGATTATGTGAAAAGCTTTTTTTATCTTGGTTGAAGGAATTGGATCATGCTCTACTTTGCCAGGCTCCTGTCTTGAGTCTATAATTTTCCATGGCCCTTCCAGTATTCCACTAGATTATTGGGGGTAACAGTTGATAACAGGTATGATGTAAACCAGGACTGATGGATAATATCTACTATTAAATGTCCTATTTGGGGCTTATAGAAGCGGGTGTCAAATGTTATTTAATGAGACAATGAACTGAATCTTATTAGCATGAGAATGTACAAAATGACCCCAAATCATTACAGTGTCATGAAGGTTGGTTGAAGAATGGAGAGGCATACTTTAGGGGAGGAGGAAAAAAAAAAAACACCAACAAAAAAAACCCCAAACAAAAAAACCAAAACCAGGCAGTTCCGAGTTTGCTATAATGCAATGCAAATGCAAAGTAACAAGAACAAATTCCATTGCAGCAGAAGGAAAAATGAGTTCTACAGAGAGCATAGTAACTGCCATGTCTGACATCTGTCATAAATACTTTTGTGCATGATTTGGTGAAGTCAAAAACAATCACATTTCCAAGTGTGACCATTGATTTTTCTTCTAGGTTGACATACATAGTTATAGAGGCCACAGTTTTAGAAAACGTGGGCCTGATCTTTTGGAAACCACTTTGTCACAATCATCTTGTACATGCCAGTGCTTTTAAAAATGAAGCTTATGTTGTTGCAAAGGTCTCGTGCACAATCAGCTACTGAATTAGTAGGTGCTTTTGAAAAACATTTTTAAAATCCTTCTGCTTCCTTATCACTCAGATGGGATATGTCCATATTCACAGGAATAATGTAGAGCTTAATTTATTAAAGGCTGTAAAGCAATTTCACATCTTCTGCAAGTTTCTATATAAGTATGAAATCTTAGAAGGTAATTTTGTGCTCGATCTTAGATTTGTTTGAAGTTAGTGGTGAATTTCCCATTGATTTCATTACCATGGCGTGAGGCTCCTGGGGCAAAAGTCTCAGATCCACGGAGTGTATTTTGGTCTATTTTTGGACTTACGTTTGCATGAAGAGTAGAATGAGTGCAGGCCTCTCTCATGAGTCAGAGGAGAGAATTCTCTAGTGGGCATAGTTATAATAAATTTAGCCCAAATTCTTCTTCAGCTGATAATTAGAACTAAGGCGGGGAGGAAATGGTGACTACCTTGTCAGAGGCACTATGATTCTTGACCTCCTCCAATAAGCTTGATGTCCTGTGCTAAAAATATAAATATTTTTAAAATAACTGGGATAATGTAGTGATTTCTGTCTGATTTGTTTCTTTTCTAATGAACATGGTAACATCTGCTGCAACTAGTTCTGACAGTAGGAGCTGGGAGTTGTATTTTATTGGAAGCTGATGCGTTCTGTTTGTTCAGTATATTATTAGTTTTATTTATTTATTTGTAATTGTTCTGCTAAATCTACTTAGATTAGATTACAAGGTGACTATATACTTAAAATGTATTTGTATATTCGATTAAACATGACCACCTTGATTTTACAGGTAGTATTGCTATGATCAGCCTAATGCTGAGCAACCTGTGCTGTAAAAAGCTGCATGGTTTGCCAAGTAGTAGCTTTTGATTAATAAACCTGGTGCCCCTAAGGATCTCACCCTGAAGCACAGACAGGTAGCACTGTCGGTGGCTCTGGTACATGCAGTGAAGGATCCACGTTGCGGTTGACTCTGTTCTGGGAAGAGTTGCTAGCTCTGGTCTAACATCTTGGACAGCGAAGAGTCCTCAGCTTGGAGGAAGTCCTTGTGCTCTGTGGGTTTGTCTGTTGTGCAGAAGATCTCTGTGACTCTGCCAGAACGTCTGGCACAAATTAGTCCCTGAGATGGAGGTGGCCCTGCAACCGCGGGGGTGGGGAGGGCTCACTGGCTGTGGAGTCAAGAGTCAACAGGTTCATGGAAGCTTTCTGGGCTCTGATGTGCTGATTTATTGTCCAATATGGGGCTGATGCAAGAGAGGCCAGACTTTTGTTACTGCCCTTCTGCTCTGTAACACATTTGGAAAGTTTCTCCTGTGCTTGGAGATTAGCAATTTTGCTACAGGTAGCCGGGAATGTAAAGGCCAAACCACAAGAGCTAAGCTCTTGGTATCTTTGAATTGATGTTTATTTGGTGTCTTGTTTTCTGAGTGGTGGGGTTTTTGTGTGTGGTGGGTTTTTGTTTTGTTTTTTTTCATATATTCAAGTTTCTAAATTGGCCCTTGGTTACTGTTACAGGTCAGATTTGATGCATATTCCAGCTAAATGGGGTATATACCCATCCTGTTTCCACTCTGTCTGGGAAGAGGTTTTTTGCTACAAGCTCTGTTCCAATAAAGGTCATCAAACTGCCTGTCTCCTTTGTTTCTATGAATTGTGGGAAGTCCTTTAGCAAGAAATGTTAAGTGAGGGTTCCCACATACCACCAAGACTATCATTATCCATTGCAAAAGGGCACGCAGCATTAGCTAGCAATTGGGCCCAATGTGATTTGGCCTTTACTAACTTCATCCTTGGCTCCTACTAGACTACCTTATTTCTCTGTCAGTTCATTTTCCATGTAGCTTAAAAAGTTCTATATGCATTAAAACTTACAATGTTCCCAACTTATTCCCCTTAATGTAGTTTTTTATTACTTTCTTTCCTTCTTTGCTGGACGTGTTCTCTCTAATGGTCAAGATGCATGCTTCTGGAATTGCTTTAAGAGGACTTCCATTGGAGAATATTTTAAATAGAGAGTAATGCCCTGGGATTACAAAAATGCGTATCTCATGAGAAGAATATAATATGGCCAAAGTAAGAGGGATTTTTGAGAGTATAGCCTGTTGTCTGATGGCATGGACATAGTTTTGATCAAAAATTCTGAAGTAAGTTATTTTACGTATGTAATAGCTACTGTACAAAAAGATACAATCATGGTTTATTTAATTGAAACTAATAATTCTGTCCAGCCAGAGTAAATTTTTTTTTTTTTTTAAAATTACTGTGGTAGAATGTGAAATCCTGCACTCTGGCTTTAAAGCTTATAGTGCTGGTTCCCACCAGTATAGTCACTGAATGAATGAGTCTTAATGGACATGCATACCTACCCAGGAAAAATCTGTTTACGTGAAGTCTCTGCTTTACACCAAGAATCTTTCAAGCTGTCTTGTGAGCCACGGAGAGGTCAAATGACTTAGATAAGTCTTGCAAAATGCCAGCTGAAACTAGGAGCTAACGTGCTTCTGGCTTAATTCAGGTTTTTACTCAAGCCACTAGAACACCAAGCTGCTTAGCCAGCCTGGGAGGGAACCCTGGTGCAGTCAGCTTAGCACTTACGGATTGCACCTGAAAATGCTGAGGGATTTGCTTGTGTTTCCGAATCCCACAATGAAAGCATCGTTCATTTCGAGAGGGGCAGAAAGATGTTTCTTGTTCTTAATAAACAATCCTCATAAAATGCTAATTAAATGATAAGTATAACAGGAAAATTGTGAATTGCTTAGTTGGGTTTCTTATTATCTGTGGAAGTTTTTAATTATAAAGCAGGGTTGTTACATGAAGCCTGTAATGACAAGGGGAAAGGGGGGTATGAATTTGCTGGTGCTCAGCTGGATTCTCTTTATTGCCTTTGAAATAGAGGAGCCTGTCCTGAGTAGGGCATGCTGCTGCCCTTCTCAGGGAAGCAGAGGCTTTAGAGGAGGGAGTGGGTCCTCCGCTCCAGGCACGGGGGCGGTGCACTGGGGTCAGAGGCATTCCCAAGGCTTCAGCTTCTGTGCCCTGGGTTTATTCAGGAGTTGAATGAGAAGTTTCTATACAAGAAGAAAAATACTGTCACCGAACAACTTATGAACATAAATCCTCAATGACAGGCTGAGCGTCGACTTGGGTTTTCAGCAGGAAAAAGGTGCTTGCTAATATTTAAGATTAAGGGGTGGGGGGGAGTAGCATTATAAAAGAACTACTTTTCCTTTGACTCCTCCATTTTACTACACTGTTCTACTAAGGATATTACCTTAGCTTTCCTCTGGAAATTGGCCAGTGAACCTTGTGAAAGTTTTATGGAGGCTTATTACTGCCTAATTCACCTTTCAAAATGAAAGTGAGGTTTTTCAATTGCTTTCCAGAACTTTGTCCTTGCTTGCTTCATCTGAGGGCCAAAGTTTAAACCAAATATTATAGTGTCTGAAACAGTTAAGCTTTCCTGATTTGTCATTAAATTGAGGCTTATATGTGATCCTTAAATAGGTGGTGATTTTGCTGTATAGAAAAAAAGTATGCTTTTGGAGTATTATGCTAAAATACCACACAAAAGTGCTGAAAACCTTCCTTTTTGTGATTTCTAATTCAGAAATTTTATCTTCTGTCAACATATAATTAAACATGCTGTCAGATATGTCCAGAGAGTGACTTATATTCAGTGTGGCAACAAAAATACCCATTAAATATCAAAAGGGAAAAAAAAATATGGTTTGAAACATTTTTAATATTTGTGATTTTTTTGTTCTTTTGTGTAAGTGAAATAGTATCAATTTTTTTAATTCTCTAGGAAAACATTTTATTGTGCCCTAAGACTTAGCAAGTTGCTCTTTTACCCATGAAGTAAATTGTTTTGCAATGCTTCATGACTGAAGATTAATTAAAGATTAGTAGATCCTGGATTGGCTTCCCTTGGAATGATAACTGGGTTCAAATTCATTGCTAAAATGCTGGTAAGTTTCTACGAAAAGTGAGGTCTGAAACAAATCTCATGGTTCTCTTCTTTCAAAAATTACCCAAAAGCCAAAAATTAATTTTCCCTCTGTTCTTCTATATTTTTAAAAATGCTGCTGCGCTTTAATGTATGTATAGAATCTCCTAGGTGCTTTTTCAGTGGAATTAATTTACATATAACTCCATTATTTTAATCTGTTAGGAAAACCTGTTTTCTGTATCTGAGGAATTGCATTCACATAGCAAAGTGGCATGCTCAGGGTATGAAAGCATCTGCTTGATTAGCAGCGTGTTACTCTTTGCGTGCCGTTTTCTTTACGTCAAGTATTGGAAAGGAAAAGAACGTGTCTTTTAGCTGTGGACTTCTGGAGAAGAGTTGTTGCATGCTGACAGAGTTGTTGCATGCTGACACAGCACCTAGAAGTAAAATTGCAACATCAAACAGCTGGGTTTGGACATGGCGCTTTCTGGGATGCCAATGCAGGTATTATGTGCCTGCAGAAGTGGGTCAAAGTAAATGATATGCAGTTGCCAGCATCACACCTAACTCTTGCATAGCATTGTTCACTGCTTATTTGAGGAGACATAGTACAGAATTAACCCACTGTCATGTGAGTTATGTAGTGCTGTTTTCATAGGAGTACTTAAGTTGTTAAATTTGGCAGGGGCTAATTTGATTATGTGCTAATTCCTGCCTTTTATAGACACGATTTTACAAAAGCAAACTATTCAAGCTTCTTCTAATTCTGGATGCCCAATTTAAAATTCTAGGCAGTGGTATTGCAAAATAGGTAGTTGTTCCTTGTCACCAAGCAGGGGTGGAGTTGGAAGAAATCCTAGTTTAAAAGGCATGAGTTTGTTTCAGCCCTCAACCCAGGTGATTAGTGAGGTCCATGCAAAATAGGAAGGAACAAATGTTCAGTTTGCTATATGATCATGTCAAAATGTCCAAGATCAAATAATTCTTTAATAACAGTATTAGGATATTTAAAAACTCAGTGCTTGAGCCCTGTGAGTAAGGATTTGGGTTTGTGTGCAGTTGCTGCAAGTTAGTTTTGCACTCTGCTGTAGTGTTGGCCCCGGGCAGGGATGGAGCTTGGTAGATCCCAGACAATGTTACCAATATTCTCTAGTGTAGGTTTTTTTGGTTGCTTGGTTCTTTTGGTTGGGTTTTCTTGTTTTGTTTTTCAGTTTGTGGTTTTTTGTGTGTATGGGGTTTTTTTGTTGTTGTTTTTTACTTTTCCCTTTTTCTTTTGTAAATACAATGGAATCTGCCTGACCTGGAGGATTCATTCCAGTTTTTCCTCTTCAAAACCTGTTGCGGTATTTTGGTAACAACAGAAAAAAATCAAACTTCCAAGGTAATTCAGCCTGTTTGAAGACAGGATTATTTTCAGAGGCCATCAAATGAAAGAATCATCACAAACTGAAATAATTTTGTGTTACAGAGCTCTCATGCAAAATTTTGATGTAAAAGGGGTGCCAGATCATTTCAGGTCTCACTTCAGTTGAAATTGCAAAAATGCTTCAATGAGTTACAGAAGCAGCAAAGTAGAGCATTTCCAGTCTTGCTAATATGAAATGAAAAGTGTAATTCTGTAACCTGTGAGCAGCCAACTGTTTTCAAACCATTCTATTTCTAAAAGAAGAGATTGGGCTGTAGTGGCCTATTTTCTAGTTGCATGACTTTGAATACATGCTTCTAGTGGCACAGCACTGGAGTGTCACGAATACTCCTCTTTGTTTTTGCAGTGTAGATTTGAAAATAATTCCCTGCTTTTAGTCATGGGGTAAAAAGAAAACCATCAGTTTCAGCTGTTTCCAATTTCAGAATTATCTGTCTTGCATTTAATAAAAAGTGTAATTTAAATACAAGTATTGAAATTACAGCCCTGTGTTTTGCTTCAGACCTTCTGTAGATGTCTTGTATCAGTTCTGTTCTCAGGTGCACAGGCAGGATGGTATCAGCAAGACAAAACATAGAGGTTTCTGTTTAATTCTGACAGCAGCAATGCCAAACGCACTGGCTGAGTGGTTTCTGTGGTAGCTCTTCTATGGGATATGCTGTTCTATTTTGAGATCTAGCGCGGTGCAATTCCAATGTAACTTTCTGATTACTCATCTGTGGACTACAGAGCTTGTCACTTTATAAAAAATTTGGAGTTTTCCCATTTCTGTTGTTCATAATAATTACTGCACTTATTTATCCCTAGCTTACCTACAAGATTTAGTGCATATTGAATGTAACTCATTTATCACAATGTTGTGATGAATTTGCTCCATATTCCCCTATTTGTCTATGAAACATTTCCTACTTCCAGCAATCATGCTGAAATTTGAAAATGCTCAGATAATTCTGAAAAACTACAAGACTTCCAGTCTGTTAGCTGGTATTTCTTAGTGTGCTCACAACTAATGGATAATAATGAACTTGCTAAAGACAGTAGAATGGACTTGGCATGTTTCGTTGCAGAACTGCCTGTGTATCACTTGCTCTTTTTGACTAAATTTAATAAATATTACACTTGATCACTGTTCTGTACCAGGTGAAATGTTATATAACTAGTTAGGAATTTGCTATGTGTATTTCATAAGTACATTATCAATTTTTAACGATTTTTTTTGGCTGGAAAAGCAATGCTTCTTCACAGGCACTTCATTCTATATTTGCGCTAGTAAGTAAGTAGTCTGACTGTTCAAATGTGCTGATCTCATTGCAGCTTTGCTGGCATTTTTTCCCAGCCTGGAAGGACGGGGTATTTTATGGCTGCTTTACCGTCTTATGATCATTTAGCTCGCTTCTGCATCTGGGATGGAGTAATGCCGGGCACAAGTATAAACTGGGAGAGGAGTGGCTGGAGAGCAGCCCTGCAGAAAGGGATGTGGGGGTGCTGGTTGGCAGCAGGCTGTGTGCCTGCCCCAGCAGCATGCCCTGGCAGCCCAGAGGGCAAACCCCCATCCTGGGGGGCATCAAACCCAGCGTAACCAGCCAGTCAAAAGAGGGGATTCATCCCGCTGTATTTAGCATTGGTGCAGCCTCACCTAGACTCCTGTGTGCAGTTCTGGGCCCCACCAGTTAAGAAGGATGTGAAGGTCCTTGAATGCATCTGGGGGAGGGCAACAAAGCTAGTGAAAGGGCTGGAAGGAACGTCCTGTGAGGAGCAGCGAAGGACTCTGGGCTTGTCTGGTTTGGAGAAAAGGAGGCTGAGGGGCGACCTCATTGCTCTCTACAGCTTCCTGAGGAGGGGAAGCGGAGAGGGAGGTGCTGAGCTCTTCTCCCTGGGACCCAGTAAAAGGACGCATGGGAATGGTGCAAAACTGTGCCGGGGAGGATCAGACTGGACACGAGGAAGCATTTCTTTACCGAGAGGGTGGTCAGACACTGGAACAGGCTCCCTGGAGAGGTGATTGATGCCCCAAGCCTGTCAGTGTTTAAGAGGCATTTGGACAACGCCCTTAGCAACATGCTCTAACTTCTGGTCAGCCCTGAAGTGGTCAGGCAGTTGGACTAGATCTGATCATTGTAGGTCCCTTCCAACTGCAATAGTCTATTCCATTTTAACACTTGGGAGTATGTTACAGTGTCTTATTATTCTAGGTAGCTAGCAGTAGCAATCAGAATTCCCTAAGAAATGTGTCCTATTCAGCTTTCCCAGTGAATCTAAAATATGTTCCTACCTGCAACATCTCAGGTTAGCCCTGTTACTGAACTGCATAGGGGTTACTGGGCTGCGCAGTGTAATCTGCCTGGTATGATGCGTTGTATCTTGTACTCCATTGGGGACTTGTGTCCTGATTTGAGGACACAAGCTGAAATTAGCTGTAACATGATGACCACTGCTGACTTTGGTGTTACTATGAGATCTTTCATCAGTATGGGTGGTAGGGTACATCCACCTCACATCCTCTTCTATCAGCTGTGAAGTGAGTATATTCCTTTGCAACATCCCCTTCTTGCTTCCAAGGCAGGCTTTTAGTTTTGCCCTTATGAGCAGTGCTCAGTGACATACCGGATTTAGAAAATCGCCAATAATTTTTCAGTGTTTTAAAATCACTGCTCAGAAACTATTTGTGCCAGTAAGGGTAAGAGGCTGGAGAAGTTTGGGAGCTGAGTGGAGATCTCCCAGCAGTGATCACTGGGAAGGTGAACTGTCAGGCCTGAAATGCCACCCATTCCTCTTTCTAAAAAAAATTAATATATGATTGTATGGGACAACTGATGTATCACTGAAAGGAAATGCTAATCCGCATCTAGCAAACCTCTGCTAGCTAAAATAAAGCCTTACATACAGAAACAATTTAAAAAGTAGAATTCTAAATATATGTGAGAGTACACCCTTTGAATAAATTTCTGCTTGTGTTGTGTACCTAACGCACAATGGCATGCCAAGTTTGTCAAGAGACAACTCATTTGGGGCTTTCTTGTTTATAAACATGACTTCCCTTCCAAAGTTGTGTCGTAAAACTGGACTTTAACACTATGAATCAAACTGTGAAAGATTTGAGGACAGAACATATTAAGAGATAGCTCTCACAACTTTGCATAAAGTAGTTTTTCTGCATTTAGCAATAACTTACTTCAAAGTTCCATTATTTCAGGACTCCTGAGCAAATCTTGTATCTAGCAGGAAATGAGTTTTGGGGGGTTTTTTGTTTGTTGGTTGGTTTTTTTCCCCACAAGTGATTTATATGTCTCTGTGTTACTACTGAAGCAGTACTGCCCATTATCACAGGATGGATACAGATGTCTGCAGAATTTCTTTCACCTATTTCATCTTTTCGTAATATAATTTCGGATAGACCCTAGATGGTTGAGTATTTCAGCTGTACCATTTTCCTTGCTGGAAAAGATAATGCTGCACATTCTTCTTTCTGGCATCAGTCCCTTTTACCTTGCTAATGCTGCAGTAGCTAAAAACTGAGAATTGGAACTGCTGGATGGATGGCCCTCCTAACTATTTCATTAATATGTGGGAGGCCTGTTTTACTTATAAACTGCCCTGCCACATCCCTATGCCTGGCCTCCTTTAAGACTGGCATTTAGGTCCAACTGTTTGAAACAATCTCTTGTTGTAGCTGGTTGGGGTGAAATGGAGCTATCTGTCAATTTGAAAAGGTCACTGGCTGTGTCAGAATGACAGTGATTCCAAATTATCCATTAATCTCCCAATTTAAAATTGTCATCCTTCTTATTACAGCCAGCCACACAGGCTAAAATAGACCTCTTCTCTTACACCCATGACCAAGCAGCTTTTTTATTAGCTGGCAGATCAAATTGGCAGTGCGCTCCAACATTAAATATTCATTGACTGTTCTCTAAAAAGAAATGGCTGCTAACAAGTTGAGAAAATATGAGAAAACAGCCAAAGAAATTACAATTGATTTTCTTGTCTTATCTGCTAAGGTTTGGGCTATATGATTAGTGTAACGCACTTAGCATATTCCTATATTGGTTTGAGTCAAAGGGTAATAAATGTAAGAGCTTCCTTGCCCCCTTTTACATTTTTGTGTTGTCTTGATATCGTTGACCCACACAGTATGTTAAATGGAGGGTAAAGTAGCGTGTAGAAAGTGTAATTCTCTATGGAAAATAAGATTTAATAGCTTTTGCATTGTCAAAGGAATGGCTCTGGAAGATGGAAAAAGTCCCAGATAAGGAATTCAGGCCTAAAAGGTGTTTAGTTTTCTTACACAGTATAAAAGCGTGGTGCTGCTGAGGTTTAAGGGAATAGGGGAAAGCTGTGTGCCATCTGCTGCTCCAGAGGAGAAGGAAGGTCTTTGACTCTCCTTCCCCATGTCTGTCATCCATCACCTGGGTCCCACCTTCACTGTTGGTTCCATTTGAAATATAACAATTGTAACTTGGGGGACTTTACTAAGTGGTCGAATGACTCAGGAACAGGGCAGTGCAGGTGCTGGCACTGCCCCCTTCGTGAACGGAAGTTTAAGCATCTATCCTGGCAGTGAAAATCCAGAGAACTTTTGGAGGCTTTTTGATGTGGTGTCAGTATGATGTGGTGTCCATTTATACAGTAAAAGGCATAAGCCAGGGAAGCGTAAAGAAAAGAAATTCAAGGCACATGAAAGGCCAGAAGGCATGTCACCATTTCTTATGCTGAGGAACACAGAGCCTGCAGGAACACTGATACTGAGGCAAAATTGTTAGATTGCAAATGACGATGGAATTACTAGCCTCATCTTAATCCTTGTTTACACAAAACGTTTATACAAAGAACTGATTAAAATCTTGTAGTTCTATAAGGTGTTTTTAAAAAATGCTGCTCTGTTTGACAAATCCTTTTTTGTATTTAGTCAATATTATAACTGCCCAAATACTCTGCTGATGGACAATGCGTATTTATCTAATACTTTTTCTATTATTCAGCTGTCTCTAATCGCAATGCATTTGTCAGTGCTAAATGAAATGGAAAATAATCATAATGTTTTAGCCAGGAAGAAGTGCAAGGAAAGGATACGACTGTCCATCTTGAAATCTGTTGAATACTCACATTCAGGAATATTTTTATTTTCTTCCTTAGGAATATGGCTTTAGAGCATTTACTGAAGCCAGTGTGGTGAGATTTTTAGAATGTGCTGATTGTTTGTTTGCTTATATGTTTTAGTTTGTTGTAGACTGGACTTTTCAATCTGTCCAGAGCCAAACAGTGTCCACAGACGACTTGAGATTTTTAACTTCTTTGCAGTGGCTGTATTGTATTAATTCATGGCAGACAACATGGCAGGTGATTCCTGTGTGCAAGTAACTATTGTACCCCAAGAAAGGGATGGGTAAGGCTTTCCATTCAGGTATATGAAATAAAGGATTAGTTTATTTTGTAGCCAGCCAGAGAAACACAAGCTGTATGGGTTGACTGCAGCTTTACCGGTTAAACTTTCTTTTCCGCTGAGCATTTGGGTTGTCTGCTGGTGCCAGCTCTGCTCACCTCTCCTCTGTCTGCTCTTTTACACAGTTTGTTAGAATTGTGGAAGGCAGAAGGTGAGAGGAAAGGAGGATGTCTGCTATATCATATATCATATATTTTGTCTTTTTCTGGTTCTTTTCAGAAATATTTGACTTCTGGGGGAGGGGGTGTGTGTATTTTTTTGTTCTAGATTTTCTTCCCCCTCTGTCTTTTGCATGTTTAATTGCTCATTAAACGGCACAAAGAACCACACACTGGCACAATGTTCTGATGAAACACCTAATGACTTTCAGCATTTGATTTATGGACACAGCTTAAGTTACACAGGGGCTTATGTCAAAACAGGCCAGAGATAAGCTTACATTTATCTATAGAAGTTAAGGGATAATTATGTAAAAGCATTACATTTTAAAGGAAACAAAGACAGACCTGTGGGAAGTACATTTGCACAGCACGTATTAGCAAAGCCCAATCAACCTCCTTGTGGGAGGAAAATTAACAGAATTAAAAGTTGGAATTTTAATTATCATACAAATTAGAGGGAAATTAATCAGCTCGTATTTTATGACTTGACTTGGCTTTGAGCATTGCTGCTTGAATTTTATAGCAAAACTTTGATTAATTGAGACACTGCATGAAAGCATAAAATCCTGACTTAGGTAGCATTTTAATGCCTGGCTCGCTTTCCATCTGCTACCTCCAATATGGGAAGTGGCAAAAATGAGATGATACAAAAGCAAAACCTTTGTTTACCCCATCAGTAACCTCCAAAACCATGCCCTGAAATTTCTCTGCATGTGCTGGAAGCTGATTTCTATAGCTCCTGTTTTTACCTTCTGACTACACAACATGTTGTTTTATAACTAGTACCCTGGTATGAGCCAGATGCAAGAGTTAAAGGTTTTTACTGACTGACTGGAAACACTATTTCAGTATCGGTCAAAACTAAGTTGTTTTTCTTTTGTTTTCAGCAGAGTTGGACAAAAACTTTTGAAGGAGCAGCCTAAATAACTTTTGAGTGGAAACAGGATAAATGTTGATGCTATGAGGCCTGCATTATGGATCACCAAGAGCGGGTAGCTTCATGTGAGATCTGAAGGCATCTACGAGCTCGTGTGTGACCTTTGGAACTGCTACCCTGGGCTCAGCAATGCCTTGTCTTGGCAAGTATTTGAACCTTCTTTTGGATTGTGCTAATCAGAACTTGAAAGCGTTTAGAGCAGTTTGTGGTACTATGGGAGCGAGTATGGCAAGTTTTGGTTCAACTGCTGACAATGTGGTATTGAGGAAATATTTACTCTTTTGTGGTTGTTCTTTTTCACTCAAATGACCTATTTTGGGGTTTGGTTCCGTATACTCATTGGAGATCCAAAAGCCTGAGGGTTCCTTTTCTGGAAAATAGGAGATCTAGATTCAGACTCCCTACATAGAAAAAGGTGCCGAATTTGGTGTTTGCACTTTGTTTATCTTCATTTCTCTTCCCTCCTCTTTCTTTAGTAAGTATCTGTTGGCTTGGGTCTGATGATCCTGAAGGACAGCCTTGCCATATTTGACACTGAAAATCGAAGAAGCACTAAAACTCAACTCAGTCTAGGATAAAATGGAACCGAACACTTTGCACTGCTGAGTTTGCATTGTGAAAACAAAATTCAAGTAACAAAGTCTTAGAAAAACCAAACCTGTCCTTCAGTCAGAACATAAGGGACAAACAGATTGCTGAAATAAACTAGACCACAATTTTATAGGGTCTCAATTTAAAAGAGGGAGCTTAATTATGGTGCTGGATTTAGTTCAGAGCTCAAGTAATGATCTAGGAAGCTGGAGAAAAGTACTGGACATGACTGTGTGTTAATGAGGACCCTAGTAGCAGCTTTCTGTGCTAGTTAATTTGCAATCTGTGTGGAGATCTGTTGGCAAGCCTATAAAATGAGGTTTTGCAAAAGTACTCACCACTTCAAAGTCTAGAGATACAGCCTTAGGAAGCAGAAGCATGTTGACTGTTAAATTACCATTTTGAACATTGTTTGGAAAGTTGATGTTGTTGCTTCCTACCTGCTGATCTGAGGAAAGCATAATGTCCTCACACCAAAATGGATCTGGAGTTCAGCATTTCAAAAGACAGTAAACAGGAGAGTCTTTTTTCGGCTACTGTACCAAATATGCCACCTAAGACGACGTTGTCCATTTAGGAACACTAATCTGTTCGTGGATGTTCAGCTTCATTGCAAAGGTTCAGTCCATTTGCCAAAAGGCTAGGGTCAAAGCATCTTGTCTTCTGCTTTGGATGTGCTGTTACTCAGTATTTTCCTGGATTAAGATGGATTATATCTGGGCATGATATAATGTATGCTTTTAGAGTAAATCCTTTGACCACCTATACAGGTGTGCAGAACCTCCAAAAGAACTCTGATAGCGTGTCTGTGGAATAAAGTGGTGAAACAGCCCAAGGCAAGAGTGCTGTGTTCTGTTCTGTATAGAATTACGGTTTGTTTTTGAAGAGGAAAATACTGTAGGTAGGCCAAACATGCTGCGTCCAGCTCCACTGAATAGAGGTGAGCCGTCTCTGCTCTCTTCCCTCTCGTAAAGTAAGAGTCTCGAGGAACAGATTCTACAAGGCTGTGGTGTTTGTGGGACAGGAGAAAGTCAACGAGCTGGTAAAGATCCAAGGATTTATTGCAGAGCAGGTATTATGCAAATCAAACTAATTACTTCATCGAACTGTCAAGTATGAATGGATGTGACCATCAGGATCTGTACAATGTCACTGTTTCACTTAGATGTCAGTTTACTTTGAGTTAGGTTGAAAACAAAATGTTGTTTTATCAAAGGTAGAAGTACAACTGAATTACTGTGTCTTTTCCAAACACCTTGATTTTAAAGCTCAGCCAGGGAAATTGAATAAGGTCCTGCAAGGCCTGAATACAACCTCGGCAAAGGCTGGTGGATGTAGAATAGAACAGTTCCAGTTGGAAGGGACTTACAAAGACCATCTAGTCCAGCTGCCTGACAACATGTGGCACAGTGGAGTGCTGCACAGAGATCCACAACTGGTTCTGAACAAGTTAGTGCAAGTGCCCCAAGTGAGGCCACTATCTCTGCCTAGAGAGCCTGAGAAATGTGAGCTCAGAGGGGACCAGGTCTCTGGACATGTCCCTCAGGGCTCATTCAGGAAGCTCCAGACTGAGTGCTGGGGTTTGCACTGATACTCTGGAGAAGTGCTTTGCTTGGCAATGACTAAGGGGTCCCGCTCTGTGGCAGCCCATCCTACTCAAAATAATCTCTCCGGTCTGAAGAGTACAGGTAACAGGCTGAAGGTTAAGGGAGGGAGAGGCTTAGCTTACGAGAAGGAGGCACATAATGTCTTAGTCAATCCTTCTATAATTGGATTTTTTAGGAGCTATTTTGCCAGTGGAGCTTGCCACTAAGTTAAATCAATTGTCTCTGTCTTTAAAAATAAATTGAGAAATCCTGAGCTGTCACCCATTTTATTCAGGGAAATGGACACATTCGTAACCTCCAGACTTAACTGTTTGCTTAAGGTTGAAAGGACTCTGAGTCTACCGCCAAAGTCTGCAATAAAGAAGCCACTAACTTCTGTGTGAGATGAGGGCTGCTACTTTATCAGCGTGGAAAATGAAGCTCCACGCAGTGGACTGAATAGCAGAGCAGGGAAAAAAACACAAAACTCTTGGCTGCCAGCGTGTCCTGGTTTCGGCTGGGATAGAGTTAATTGTCTTCCTAGTAGCTGGTACAGTGCTGTGTTTTCAGTGCAGTATGAGAAGAATGTTGATAACACCCTGATGTTTTTGGCTGCTGCTCAGTCGTGTTTAGACTCAGTCAAGGACTTTTCAGCTTCTCCTGCCCAGCCAGCAAGAAGGCCGGAGGGGCACAGGAGAGCTGGGAGGGGAGACAGCCGGAACAGCAGACCCAAACTGGCCAATGGGGTATTCCATACCATGGGACGTCATGCCC
>JAVKLA010000084.1:17162216-17173181 GCA_034782735.1 Sagittarius serpentarius
TCCCCCATCCCACTGGGTGGCGGGGGGAGCGAGTGAGCGGCTGCGTGGTGCTGAGTTGCTGGCTGGGGTTAAACCACGACACAGTGCTACTTAATGGCAGTTTCAACAGTATCTGAAACTCGGGGGGGTATCAGACAAAGCACACCGAAACTCTTCTAAAAGGCTGCTGTTGCAGCATACGGTCCCTGGGATCCCCTGGCCAATTTGAGTTCTTTGTGGGGCTTTCAGTGCCTTGCAGCTTCCTCCCACGGTGGCCTGAAAACACTATCTGCTTCTAAATCTGGAAATGAAATGCTTACAGCATTTGGCATTCCTAATGTTGCTGTGAGTAATTTGTCCTTTTAACTTATACACACTCTTAATGTTGGATGTGCAGGGTCATTTGTAAATGTACTCTGAAATAGTCAGGTCCTAAAGGTGTAGTTTTGTCTTGATGTATCTCAAAAATAACCAGCTCCTAGTGTATCCTGCAATATTTTCCTGATTATCAAGAGTCTTTCTATATAAATGTTACACAATTGCAAAGAGATCCTTTTTTAAAGTTTGAACTCATCTAAGGGAGAAAAAGCATGGATGAGTGAGCTTCATAATCGAAGAGGCAATTACAGGCTGGTGGTATGAAGATTTTTAATCCTTTGAAAATGTGTGGCCCATTTGTGCATCTGAGGTCCACATGCCTTCTATTTGGAGGCTTCTAGCTATGCATCTGTATGCTTTTTCTGTGGATGAGAAGAATATATGCTACATTCTCTTCTGATACTTTTGAATGCCATGGGTTATGCAGAGAGCTCCATGCTGAACTTGCAGCCACCCTGACTGAGGTTTCCATGAGCAGATTTCTGGGTGTTAGGCTGCCAGATCAGGTAGAACAGGAGAAAATTTGGTGATGTTGGGTAGTGACGTGCGGGCAACTTTAATTACTAGAGTTCAGCAGCTGAATGGGAAATGAATTGTGTGCTTGTGTTCATTCTTAGTGCTACGGATGTGAAAGCGAGTATGCAGCACTCCTTTTCGCATTCCCTCCCTAACACACTCTATGACCAGAATGCACATCTTGTTTGGCTGGGAAGGCTCTGTGGGCAGTAATATACCCTCACCATCTGAGCAGCCGTCCCTAGACTTGGTGCTGTAGGGAATTCGACAACTGTCCCACTAAGGCTATTGTGCCTTCTAGTCTGTTGCTGTTAGGCTTGTGATTACTTCTGCTTTCTCCACATCTTGTTTTTGAATCCCCTTTCCCCAGTCTGGTGATGTTTCTCCCGCAGTGTTTAATCACTGGGAGCTTCTGTTCCCCTGACTGTTACTGCGTAGTGTGGTGTTCAAAGCTTGTTTTTTTGAGAGGTGCATTTGGGAGTAACAAAAAAAGGCAAACCAAAACTGTGGAGTATGTTTTATTCAATGGTATTTTGAGGTTGTAGTTCTCTGTGCTGTGCCAATTAGCATATTTATATAGGAACCTGAATCTGCTGTGATTTTAATGGGAGAAAACTATATTGACTGCAAGCAAATCTCAGTCTCGTTTAGCCACTGCTATCAGAATCTATGACTTGGAGCCCTATCCAGGTACGAGTCCATTCCGTGTTGTTTTTAAGGAGTTCCTGTATAGGACACAGTTGTTCTCTGTTCTAGATAATCTGGTATCTCCAGGCTTATGGATGGAATTTATTTGCATCGTTTTTTCTCCAGACTTGCTCCTTGTCCACCTTTGGTGGTTTGCGTTTGCAGTGCTTGAGATGAGAGCAAACTGTGCTCAAGGAGGTATGTGGCTTCCCTTGACCCTGAAGAGGATTCTTATTTCCCTAGTTGATACTGATAGGACTCATCATAACTTCAGTGTAAACTGGAGTAACACTAATTTGTTTTCAGATATATGCTCCTGTCTTAAAGGTTTAGGTCAGTGCGTGCTACTTTTGGCATACAACATGACTTTCTAAAGCCAGTGCTTGTTCCTTATCCTTGTGCATTAGAATTCAATGCTTTCTGAAGTCCTCCAAAGTCAAACAACTTATTAACATGAGCATAGTTGCTTCAAGTTGCATCTTGGTGCCCAGGGCTGTAAACATGAGAAGCAACTCAATATGATTTGTGAATTCTGTTCTATTCTCTCTATCATTAAATTCACATGCAGCTGCTGTGATGGGAGTCTGAGTCCTCTTACTGTTGTCTGCATTGCCTAAAGATATGTATTTCCTATTCAACATTTTTCATAGGCTTTAAAGTTTCCAGTGAGTTTTCTAAGTTCTGAAGAGTATGTATTGAAGCTAGCTGCAGACACATGCATGGTTTCTGCCACAGTGAAATAATGAGCATCTTCTGTTGCACTGCCTTTAATGATGAAAGTAAGAAGAGGACTCTACCCTTTGCAACTTTTACTTGAATTCCAGCAGGTTTTTGTTTGTGAGTTTTTTGGGTTTTTTTTGTTTGGCTCTGTATCAAACTGAGGACAAGGCAGAAAGGCTTGAATCTCACTGTGCTGATTATATGCTCGCTTTAGCATTCATTCAAACCTAGTGAGAATGGATAAGTAGGCCCAAGAACCCTTTATATAACCACAACCTGATGCTATTAGCATTTACATGAAAAGTCTAGACTTTTAGTCTAGACTCTTAGTGTTTTGGTTATAAACAGTGTCTAGGAATCCAAAAGGAGTTTCTGGTAGCTGTGCAGATGAACCTGCTTCTGCCTAAACTAAAAAACAGAAGTGGAATGAGAGAGAGCAACTAACTTGAACCAGAGGAATCAGAAAGAAAGAGGATCCAGGGAAGAAATCTAAGTCACAATTCGAGTCTCTCATCAGTGACCTGCAAGGCCTCTCTGAGTTCTCTCAGTGGAATGAGGAAGAACAACTTACGCATTTGTACTTATAGGACTTTTATTTCAAGTTAAATTATCTTTTTTTACTCCAGGGAAAGGTCATATATAGTAATTTGTATCTTCGAAAGAGAAATGTGTGAAAAATATAGCTATGTTAACTGTTAGTTAAACGTTAGCATGTTAAAATAGGATTTTTCCTATCTTTCCATGCAGAGAGAGGAGATACTTGTTATTTCCGTGTGTCACTTTCTTCTGTAATTTTGGGTAACTTGTTATTCCTTCTCAAATACAGTCTTGCTTCTTTCCCCCCTTAGACACTAATACAATGCAGATGGAAAGGATAGAAAACTTTTCTGGATAGAACATCTGGCTGCTTGATGACCTCCACAAGCTGGTGGCTTCTGAGCAGTCTAACCCAAGACTAAGCCCTAACGGGCCGTGAAACCTGCCTTGATCTAGATCATCTATCTGCTTTTTGAATGAGAATTTCATCATCTTTAAAAACCCTTTTCCTATGGTGAAAATCAAGAGAGAGTTCTGCTTCCACATTCTACAGAAGGCATATATTTTGGATACAGGCTTCTGTATTTCTACAGAGATTTGTGGCAGCTTACTGTGAATGAGTGTTTATGAAGACATCCTAAGACATCCTTTGCCAAAGCCCTTAGGTGTAAGTATCACATTGTATTTTACTGTGTGCTTGGTTTCTTCTTTGAAATTGCCTGTATGGGATAGGACAGCTTATATTCTTGATTAAAAAAAAAAAAAGCGTGAAAGTTTTAGTTATGCTGCTCACATATCTAGAAAAAAGACGTACCTCCCCCATTTACTCCTTTAACGAGGCCACGTAATTCTAACTAGAGATCTATTGAAGAAGAATCCTCAAAATATGTCAGAACAAAGGTGACAACATATGTTGCGTTTAGCCAATTGTCCTGATTTTATTTAAATAATTATCTCTTTCTTTCTTTCCCTCTGTTAATGTTACAATAATAAAACATTTTGTTGAATAAAATGACAAGGTAAATCTATGCTTAAATTCACAAATTAGTGTTCATTCTCCAACTGTGATCTGAATTATTGCCTAAATAATGTGGATGAAACACCTATTTCAAGAGCTGGCAGAATTTCTCCTTTATTTTGTATTTCAGTGTTTTTAGAAAAAGATTGATACATATAGTATCTGTCAATAGCTGTAAATTGTCTAATGGTATGCTTTCCATCTCTGCATGGGAAACAATATATTCCTTTCTCAACTGCAGATCTTGGGGGTTATGTTTGTATGATAAACAGAACATTAGTGTAATTGTCAATTTTGCTTGTGCTACGGTGCCATGGAAAATGGCTGTATTTTCAATATGACTGGGAATTGAAATATTTAACTGAGGAAGCCAAGCGTAGCCTTTTCATGATTATGTTATAAGAGCCAAAGACAGAAGATTAGCAGCAGCGAGGTTGACGTTTAAATTAGAAGTGTAAGGGACTATGTATGCTGGATTGCTCCCCACTTCTGAGCAGCTGGTCCAAGTGCAGAAAGTATCCATTTCCCACATGTACTGGCTACACACTTAAAGCTGGGCGTCCAAAAGCTGTATTAATTACTTGGCAGAAATTTTTATGTCAGGCTTATTGACAGGAAATTAGTTGGAAAAAAAAAACGGGAAACTTGGGACAAGTACTGAACTATTGGAAAAGGCAGTGTTACTACATGTATCACTTCTGACCAGCTGAAGAGTAGCTCCCTCAGCATCAGACTTCACACCACGGGTCACCTAATACTGTATCTCAGTACTGTACTGGAAGCAGCATTCCTTGTAGTACTTGTATGAAACGTAGTCTACAGATTTTTGAGGTTTAGACAGGAAAACGTAAGATTTCTTGGTATATTTCAAGGTATGTGGATAAGAACAAGAGTTGAAAATTGATGTCTCCATCTCCTTAGTGGATGTAAAGGGATGTTCCAAGCAGTTCCTTACAAACTAAGGAATATGAAGAGACCCGTACAGAAACACACAAATACCTCTCTGAACGCTCACTGCTGTGCCGTGGGTTCCCCTTGGGAAACGCGGAGTGCAGCGTTCCAGCAACAGCTGCCTGGATCCTTTCTCCTAGGAAAGCAGAGAGAGCGCCAGTGGTACCTTTTGGTGTTCTTATGTTAATCTGAAATAAGGTAATAGGACTTTTATCTGTGTATCTTTCTGAAGCTCTATGCAGATCACTAGTGTCAGCGTGAGCCAAAGTCAAGTCCAAGAAAGGATGCCTTCCAGGTACAGCTGAAGCAAGGTCATTAGTTATCTCAGTGTTCATTATACTCTAACCTATGAATTTCACATCCTGAAACAATTAAAAAAAAAAAAGCTTCCTAATATGGACGTTAAATTACTGCTTTTTAAAGCTCTTCATGCAAAGTAGTTTTTCAGAGTGTGACTTGTAGCTGGCATGTAGAAGGGAAGGTGAGAAAATATGATGATGAAGTGGTCTTTCTTTTACAGGAACATCCAGGGATCAGAGTCTGACTTCTGTTCAACAGTGGTTTTGATTTCTACACACACCCCACCACCCCAGCTTGCTGCACATCAGGCAGTCTTCTCAACTCTCATTTGTCTGTCAGGCATATCACTTATCTTGTAGCTATTAGATGGCTTGCAAGCTATGATTTTTTTTTTTGGTGTGTGTGTTATAATGCTATTTCTAACATGTTCTCTGCTTTCAGTTTGGCATGATTTTCCTTCCCCTTCTGTAGGTGCTCTCCCTGAGTTTGATGGTAAAACTTTTCTAAGAGATGTCTCATCAGGGCTTGTCCCATCTCCTCCCTAAGCGACTGCAGCAGATGGGCAGAAAAGGATGGATAATTGACTATTGGATTCCAGTTAGTGAAGGTCAAGGTGGTCGCTGCCTGCCCTACCCTGTGCTTGTCATACAACTCTGTTATTACAGGGTTTATTCAAGCCTATAATCAGCTGAGTTTCACTGAGATGGAACCTTCTGCTTCACTGAGTAGTATTTTTTTGCTGCAGTGCTGTTGTCTACCCTTGACAGCATAGATGAAATGTCCACAGAGTTTATATTCTGGACCCGTTGTATTTTTAGTTCTTCTAAATCTCGTTTAAGAAACTAGTTTAAAAAAAAAGGAAAAATAAAAAAAAAAGAAACAAAGATAATTATGGTATGTGAAGTCCAGTATTTCTCAACAGCCAGTGTCTGTAGTATTTCTGGAGAATGTGGTTGAATCCTTTGTCTGAAGACAAAGGTCTCCAAAGTCTTAGAATGAATTATACCCAATGTTGCCCTGTTTCTTCAGCATCTATGAAATACATAACTATCAGTTAATGAGTACAGCATTGCTAAGGGCTAGTTTTGTCCTCACTTAAACCTCGACCCAACTAACTACGGAAGTGTAGTGCAGGCTGAAGATGACACAATTTTGTGCTTATGTGTAGGAGTATGATGAGTACTTAGTAGCAGTATTGTTCTGTCGAGGTTATATTGATAAATGCTATGGACATGTTATGAGGTTTGCATAATAAACTTAGTTGTGAATGGGTAGAAACTGGTTTGAAATTGAACTGTACTAGAGAATTTCTTGAGGCCTTGGAAGATTCCATATGTTCTAATAATGAATTTCATAAGCATAAATTCTTGAAAGTTGTGTTTAATGTCTGTCTGGCCTTGGGCAAATCAAAGTCAAACCTTACTCTTGCCTGTTTAAGCTAAAAGATCTCTGGGGAAGAGAATATAAACTGCTCTCTGCATGTGGTTTTGAGGCTGCTTGAAAATTCTCTTTCATGCAAGTTTTAGCTGGGTCTCAACTGTCTGCCTTCTCACTAGTTCAAAAACAACTTTTCTGTTTTTTTTTGAGGTTTTATAGTAAAAAATAAACAAAAAAATTATGGTAGAAAATCTGTTAGGTTTTAGGTTAGGAGGGCAATGCCAAGTAACTTAAATTGTAGTACAAAGGATGAGATGCTTCCAAAGGATAAGAGGCTGGGTCATCACCAGCCTTTCAGACCTTGGCAGAAACAGAGAATTTTCTAGATAAAAATCTTCTGCTGTTTCCTCATACCATGCTATTTGAGGACTACTGAAATAGGTGGATTGGGTTAGAAAATTTCTAAATACTAGTTTAAGTGCCAAAATGTCTGATACAAAGTTTATGGGAGTTGACGAGAATTTGGGGTGAGGTTTTATGGGACTTCGTATGTGACTTCTGCTGACTTAGTCATACTGACTTAGAGGGGAATTCTTTTCTCTTTATCCAACTTAAAAGTGCAATTCTCTTTTTAAAAGATTTTTCTTGAGCCTTGGCACTAATGAGGTTTCTACAAGTTGGAGCTGATCAGTGTGGAGGAAGTACTTAGTGCCTCTCTTGCTGACATTAGCTGCTTTTGTGCAACGATTCTTGTAATTGGAGTTTTGGTCTGTGAATCCAACTTCTGCCCACTGATTTCTTGAAAGTAGCTATTTCATAAGCTAGTGGCTCGTGTCGTAGCCTAAAAAAAAAAAAATATTTTTAGGAGCTTTTTTAGGAAAGGCATATTCTACATCTGCCCTTCACCCTTCTGCCCCTGGGGCCTGCTATTCTTTGATTGTCCACGGACAGTGTCTCAAAGGGATGTATGATACTCCATGCACTGCATTGTTCCAAGAATTGTATATTGGAAGCTATAAAGAAATACTTTAGTTGAGCCCTGGAGATGAGAGAAGTGAGGACAAGAACCAAAAATGATTCTCTGTGCTTACGTAGAACACTTCCTGCTGCTTTAAGAGTTGTCAGATGGAATAAATTACATGACGTGGGCTTTAGTGAAAGACAGCTTAGCTGTGTCCAAATACAAATCTCCTCCTCAATTAATGAGTTCAGAGCCTTTGTCAGTCAGTGGAAATGTTTTCTCAATGTGGAATGAGTATTTAGTTGGTTATGAAATGTTATTGAAGAAGAGAAGCTGAAATGTTACACCTATGTGTTTGCTTCTGCTTAATGTGAGAACTCAGGGCTTATACATCCATTTGGAGCTATTTTAATGTTGATGGTTTTTGTCATAGAACAACTTAGAAAATGCTCAGTCTCTGAGCAATACATACTGCTTCTTCACATGTGGTGTTCTCTGCAGATGCAACCTCTTTTGAGAAGAGGAGAGAAATACATTCCCTGCTTTATGACTGAAGGAAACAACTGTCTCTCTAGAACAAAACAGTGGTTCAAGGCTGAAATTCCTTGAAGCAGATGCCTAATACTTTGTTAACCTCTTCCATTTTGGGGCTGTTATACTTGAAAACAAGAGGGTCACACTGAAAATAAACCAGGCTCCACGTCTGGCTTTTCTTTCATAAAATTTCTCTCATTGGTTATGTGAGCGGGCTGTCCACCATTAAGAAGTTACTGGTGCGTTTTTATTTACTCGATTGAGTGTGAAGTTGAAGTCTATTTTCTGCTTTCCTTTAATGAATAAGCTATTTTAGTGAATAAGCTACTTGCGTCCTGAACTGAGGTCTGTTGCTATAGAAGATGCTTTCTGAATGTTTTTTCTCCACAGAAAATGGGTGCTATGTAAGCAAGTGGCTCTGGGCTGCTCCTTCTTGCTTGCAAACAAGGTACAGATGAGGAGTAAACTGCAGCTTTTCGGAGCCTGTGGTAAATTTTGTGCAAATTTTGTATTATAAACTTAGCAAAGGAAGAACCTGGCTTGTGGACTGGGAGGGATTGCTGGATGCTGTGGACTTCTTGAACTCTGCCGCTGTGGAGTCAGAGTAGAGGAAATGGCACTGGTAATTCAGTACGTTAAAGTACAGAGCCTTTCCTACACAGACATGGTTCACGCTCCCTGCGAGAAATTTCTGTATCTCTGCAGTGTCAGTGGATTCACTTATTCATGCTTTGGGAGGAGCAGAATAGGAAGGGAGGGAGTTAAAGCATTTCAGTGTACACAGAAATCAATGGAAAGACTCCGATTAACTTAAATGGATTTTGGATTTGGAACTTGAACTCTACTATATGGTCTCTCCAATAAAAGACCTTCTGTTTTTCTACTTAAACGGAAGTTCTTGAAGACTGAACTGAACTTCCCCGTAAAGGTGCTTGCGCTGTGGATTTATTACAGTTGCGTTAAAGCAGCTATTTCTGTGCTTTCAATGCATTAACAGGCTGCCAGTTGAGTAAGACTGTATGTTTGGGTGGAAAAGAAATCCAGAGATGTGCTACAGACAGTGCTTGGAATGGTAATGAGAATGGCAGTTCATTAGGATTAGCAATGCAGAAAAGGTTCCAGTTAATGAACAATGAAAACATTTTGGCAGTTGCAGGGTTGATTATTGCAAGGCTGTTCATGCTGCTATAATTTAAGCATCTAACGTGACTGTCCATTATCAGCTCAGATTTTGAGAGGTTTATTATTCCATCAAAACATTAATTCTATGCTGAGAGTTGGCATGGAAGACAGGCGAGTAAGTTACGTTATATGTACTATCTGTATATTTAATAGGGAGAGACTGTAAATGAAGCCAGGAGCCAAGCTTTTTCAGGCCCAAATTAAAATGCCTGCTATCTTACTCTTATTAGAAGGTCTTGAGAGAGACTGCATGGGCATGACCAGATGATGCTATTGGAAACAGTCCTATTTAGTTTATTGGCAAGCACAGCTCCAACCTGTCCACATCATCCCAAGGTCTGTCTGTAGAAGATGGGCCTTTTATGAGCAACAGCTGTGCTAAAGCAGGCCTCTGACTGGATTTGCTTTTAGATGTAGAGCTGTACAGAGGATAAACCCATATAAGAAAACGGAGAGTAGCATTTTACTGCTACTGAAGATGCTGAGGTTTGACTTCTCTGCTATTCCCATGCAAAACAACAGCTTTGCCCCTAACATCAGTGGAAGCACAGTTAGCACTGAGCTAACCTTCAGTGGAAAGTTTCACAGGAGAAGAGCAGGGGATAACAAGAGGGATGGGGAGAATAGCTGCTAACTTGCGATGTCTTGTGCATGATAGTGGAAACGTAGGTTCAAGACTGGCTCAGAATCAAAGGCTTCAGACTATTTGCTTTTCTGGGCTTCATACTACCTATTGAACGAACTTGGTTTTCATCTGATGTGAAACCAAAAATACTTCTGATTTCCCAGTTAGCTCTAGTCAAAGCTGTTTTCTTAGTGTTGGCAATCCCTAGCACAGTAAAAATGAGCACAAGTACCCCAAAGTAATGCTTTGTTAAGAAAATTCAGTTTGTTCTGTGGGACTGAAAGATCTTGAATTTGCAGCGAAGATTTCTCTCAACTTCTTTTTCCCACTCTGATTGTTTTTCAAACTGGGTTACTTCCTTCCATTGGAATTACATGTCTTCTGTCTAATGGTGCTTTGAACCACCAGTCCCACGTGCCCACCTCCCCTCTGCAGCAGATGGTGCGAGTAACCTGGCCCCATTTCCACAATCAGTGAGCAGCAAAAGATGCTGCCAGGTTGTTGGCTGCTGTAGATGCCTTGTGGTGGTTACGATTTAGCTGTAGAGAATGATGCTCCCTGACAATTAAGTAGCACAGTTGGTATTAAGCAAATGTGGATATTATTGTCTAGAAAATGGTGCAGGGATCTAATCAGCGTGATTTTCTTATTGCTGTGAAATTATCTGTGAAAATAGCAGCTCAACCTGATGCTTTGGTAAACTTTGTGTGTTATTCCACTAGATGGTTAATTCCAGTCAGAGGACCTACTTTCTCCTCTGATGTGGAGGGGTTTGCCCACTCCCTCACCACTTCTGTTGGCATATTAATTACTATGAAGATGATTATTTTATAATCACACTTTGGGTTAGAGTTGGCCAAAACCTGAAAACTTGCTTTTATTGGCAGCATTGTCACTAGGTGTCAGTCAGGTTTGATGTGGCTTGTGATGTTACGGTCTTAACCAAGGAGTTGGTCCTGGGCTGGGTCCCTTCTCATGCTGTCATCGATGGGAATTTTGAACCCTAACTTTTTGCTGGATCTTAATTGCTCTTGCAAACTATTGGGCACCAAGAAATAGAATCATAGAATCATAGAATGGCTTGGGCTGGAAGGGACCATCAAAGGTCATCAAGTCCGACCCCCCTGCGGTGAGCAGGAACACCTTCAACTAGATCAGGTTGCTCAGAGCCCCATCCAGCCTGGCCTTGAATGTTTCCAG
>JAVKLA010000084.1:17173281-17226956 GCA_034782735.1 Sagittarius serpentarius
CCAATTCCCTCAGGACTCTGGGATGCATCTCATCAGGTCCCATAGACTTGTGCACGTTCAGGTTCCTCAGGTGGTCATGAACCTGAACTTCACCTATAGATGCTGCCAGACTGTCTTCATTAGGGTCTGTGAAAATAACAGTTTTCTAACAAAAACATCCTGAAACTCTTTTTGACTATTACTACTCAGGCTGAATTAAACCCTTGGAGTTTCCTTTGGGACAAGGCCTTTGTACAAAATGCTGTACTGATGTAGATAGTTTGTGGTGAGCAGCAGTCGGCAGCAGTGGGTCACAACCACTAAGACGCACCAGCATGAAAAGAGACTGCAGGTCCTCCGACACCCCGTTGCCTGTCTGACTGCTACAGAGGCCTCACAAAGGGAATTTTGCCCCATGCTCCTTCCTTCCCCTCTTCTGTGAACCATTCTCTTGCGTCTCACTGCAGGTGAACTGGAGAGACAGCATCAGTGCAGGGCCAAGAGATTCAGCTTTAGCTCTGGCTGGGGGGATGACAGGGATAGACAGTGGTATGGACAGGCTGGCTTTGTCCTGTTTCTTCCATGATCGGGAGGAGAGGTAGTAGTTGGGATGCAAAGAAAGGGAAGGAGTTGAGGTGGAAAAGGCAGATTACAGATAGCAAGGAGAACACGGAGTACCTGTGAAGCCCATATAAAGTAGATTGAAAACTGTTGGTCTGTAGCCCTGAGGAAGAGACATGTCCAAAGCTTCCCTCCATTGGAAAAGCCAGGTGAGTAGCCAGCTTTCTTGTTCAACACTCAGTCTGCTAGGTAGTTGCATGTTGTTCTTCTAACATTTCAGCCATCCAGCAGTTGAAAGAATACAGTGAGCTTCATATTGCTGCTAAGCCACCTGAATTATGTGTTACACATAGCCAGTCGTGACTCTTGGCCGGGTCAACCCCTGGTTTAATTTCTCCTTTCATTTAATGATCCTGTACAACTAGGGGAGATCTGCGTATGTCATGGCCATAACAGACACTTTCTCAGCCTTCTATGTGCAGACTGCACTGTTAGTTTTGTTGATGTATAGCTTTTGCTTACAACCGCTGTGTATGCTATGGCTGTCAGCTTTGTAGAACAACTTTTGATGTCACATCAATACTTTGTTCAGTGATCAATGCAGAAGGCTTGTACTGTGTGTGTATCTAGTGATAGAGGCCTGGAGCTTAACAACTCCAGCTTATTCAACAGGGACTGTGAAATAGTTTTACCCCCTGTATAGGAGAGAGGTCTACAGGACTAGAGAGAGAGAGCAGTGGGAGTAAGAGCCCTACTACAAGGGTGACAATACAGCAGAAGGGATTTTTGCGAGTATTTGGTGTTGACTTAACTCTCTTTCCCCAGACCTGCTTCTGAACTGATATCCTGCCTCTACCCAAGAGTCTAGCATCCTAACTTTGTCTAATCTGTTTTTCCTTTTAGTCTGCTGCTATGTAGCTTTAGAAATGAAGAGTTTGTTAGATACCTCAATGGCAATTGATCTCTAGAAAATTTGTTCCCAGAGATGCTTGTAAAGTGTCCCAAAGGGGCAAACCTTTAACAAGCCATTTAACTGAGTTCTTTCAGGGTGGTTCCCAACTTGTGCTCTCTCCCAACACACATTTAGCGCTCCCCATTCTATAGGAAGCAGTATGTAATAGTTTTCTTGGCAGACCTTTATATTCTTGCTGGACGTTGCAAACTTACAGCTGCAAGGATGCTATTGTAGTTCATCTATGCTATGGTTGTAATTTAAGTTGTTCTATCGGATTTGTGTTTTGCTGCCAAAAGCAAATGCATTTAGATAAAGGATGATCATCGGGTCAGACAATGGCATGTAGAAGATATGCTAATTAATATCTAACAGCTATTTTCTTTAATGAAATTAAGTGCAGAAACATCTTAGCTATTTGAATGTGTTTAATCAAGTCACACCTCCATTTCTTTTGCAAATTATGCTAGGGATAATAGTCAAAATGCCAAGCAAATTTTCTGCTATGGAATATGCTGAAACTTAACGATAACAACTCTTCTGTTAAAACCAATTTAGAAGCTTATTTCAGACACTTCATTTAATATGTTAGCAAAATAAATTGTATGTAATTGTAAACAGCAGCCTCACATTGTGGGTTACTGAATTAACAATGGGATGCAGGAAGACGTAAGAAGTTAAAAGGATAAAAGCCCACTTGAAACCATTTTAATTTAAAATGGTTTCTGATAACCACATTGTCCGGTGAGATTCTCTCTCCTGAGCCAGTTCTTGTAGCTTTTAATTCTTTCCTGTTGCTTTTTTTTATTGTGACAATTGCTACAAATTGGCAACCAAGAAACTAAAAGCATGGTAATGCAGCTGAAGTCATGCACATAGGTGTATAACTGCCTATTTAGACAATAAACTGCCTTTTGCATTCGCTATCTGAATTTCATAGTTATGAACAAATCCTTCAGACGTCTTAAGTATGGGGTTACTCTAATGTTTAACTTGACTCTTTGAAGAGGCTGTATGATTCAGAAGTGAATAAAACTGAGATCTAGGTGAGGTCTCTCAGGCAGGACTTTTACCTCTTTTGTTTCATTTCTAGGAGAACTGCACAGTAAAATAACAAAATTATGGTTGTTCGCAAGAAACAAAGGTTCTTGAGTAACTTCAGGCTGGGAGAGAATGGACCTGTACTCTTCCGGGTGATATGGTGCACTGAAGCAGAAGACGGTTTCCTCTTGTCGCTGTATTTGCACGGTGTTCTGCAGGTACGTACGAGTTCACTTGGAGCCAAGCTTGCCCAGAAGTCATGCAGCCATATCAACACAATGCTAAGCCCAGGCAGATACATCTGAAACTTGTTGGTCAAGGCTATGCATTGGTTACCGGTGTCTGTAGACCTTATCCTTCAGGCCTGATTCATGTCCGTCTGACTGAGAACATGGACATAGTGAACAAGTCTGCCTGAGAATGCTGATAGACATACCTTGGGAGATCTGCTTCACTTTTTGGTGCTGACTTTGTAGATAGCGAGCCGTTCGTGCTTACTTGTCCTTGGAACAGATCTGGCATTCATCAGAAAAGCTACACGTTTGAACCCCGTTGCCTTGTTTACAGCTAGGTCCTTTTCTCTGTATTGTCCCTGCATTCAGAAATACATTCACCAATATTTTGTGCCGGTTCAGCCAGAGTTAAATATTGCAAAAAGACCAAGTAAGCCAGTGTAGGTGACAATACGTACGTTACCCCACAGTCAGCCACTCTCAGTTCTGTACAGAAAAGTAAACAGTGGGTCTGACTATCTTGCCCCTGACATGGCAATGCAGCTCTGGTTACTTTGAAGGAATTTCTCCTGTTTATAAATTGATCATCAGGATACATTAATATTTTTATTATGTTTTAATACAAGACAGAAGAATTTTTGAGGGGCACAAGTGGCTTTTTATTCCTGTACAGGAGTAAGTAAAGACGGTGCAGTGATTTGCAGCAATTCTTTGCGTTGGTGCCTTCAGGCAAAAGGACTTGTTTCTTGGAGCTGCTCTCTCATCTGAGAGAGAGATCAGATGCCTGCAACACAAAAGCTAAGGCAAAAGCCTGCACAAATGCCAGGCTTTAAGGCAGGGACTACTGCAACTGAGAAAGTAGGTTTAACCATCTCGCAGGTGAGTATTTGGAGTGACCTAGCAGGAAGCAGGCTTCTTGCCAGGGATACTGGGCTGCTGAAGAGCAAAGCTGCTCCAAACTGCAACTGTAGTGAGACACTTGTGTGTAGGGAATTTCCCAGACCATTTTTTGTTTTGTTCATTAGCACTTGCTCAGATTGTCCTCACAAGCATAGTCAACACTTCCTGAGCAGCTGCAGCTGGCAGGGTTGAACAAGCAGTTTCAGCACAGATGAACAGTTTACTGCTTTTCATTTAGGTGAGGTGGGGTTTACCAGTTCCCGGTGCTTGTCCTGGAACAAGGCAGGTACATTTATCTACTTTACACAAGACTTCTGGCTGAATCCTGTCTGCTGCACCCAGTGGTGTGCCTTGGGTGAATGTCTTTCTTGCTTCTTACTAACCTTTCTGTCAGGACTGACTTGCACAGTACCACAAGAGAGGCTCCTAAAGGGGCAACTTATTGCTGCTGTAGTTCCTGTATAGCTCAGTGTCTTTGCAGGTACCATCACAGCTACATGGGGCTGGAGACTGCTGGTAGGAGATAAATACATAAATAAATAAATAAATAAAACTACCTGAGGAATGATCTGATGCACTTTTGGAACTGGGGCAGAGAGGTGATGGCGGCACCTCGTCTCTCTCTCTTGAGATGGATGGTATTCCCTTGTCAGTACTGGGAGACAGGCCTGCCTCTGGTCTTTTTTTTTAATTTATTTGCTTTGTGTGTGCCTCTCCTTGGGAAGTCCAGTGATACTGGTCTGAAGTCACCCATGTCAAATGTGAGTTTTAGTCCCCATCTTGTGTCTGATTAGTTTAGATGGTGCACAAATGAGTGATGTTACAGTTAAATCATTTGGTGCCAACCCTAGAGACTTGTGCTTCTGTAGCCAGAGCCTATATAAAAGCTCCTATTTATATATAGGAGGAGACCGTCCTATATAAATGACTAGGTGCCTTGGGCTACAGTCCAGCCCCTGTTAAATTGCCCTGTCTCACTGTTGAAACAAAGGAGGCACCTTAATGTCCTAAATCTGCCTCCGATGTAGTACAAGCTGGGAAGAAACTTCATGGAGGGAAGAAATCCCTTTTGAAGTGTTTACTCACTCAGGTCCTGTGCCGGACAAGGAGGGGCCAAGCAGCCTGTGTGCCAGAAGCAAACAGCAAGCTGCCGAGTTCAAGCCTGGTCACTGCTGTACACAGCAGAGCAGCTTTCGAGGTGCAAAGGCAGCCCAAGTTAGGGACCGGGTCAAGATGTGGCTGGGGCTGCTACAGTACAGTAGTATGGTGTCACCATAGAAGCAGGCTACCCAGTGGAAGCACCACACCTGTTTCATGACAGTCCGTCTGCTCTGCAGAAAGCTACTGCCACATCTTGGTGAGTTACGTTTTCTCCCACATGGCTTACTAAGTTCTTGTGATGTCCTGGGTGATTCCCTTAATATCTGTTGTGACAGAGCTACACATTTGCAAACTGGCAGAAGGTGACATTTGACTCTCTCCCAAAGCTTTGCACAGTATTGACAGGAGCAGAACATAGGCCCCCCAATTTATTCTTGTCAAAAAAAATAACTCCGGAACTCTTGACAGACGTGTTGTGTAAGGAGGCACTGTTTTTAGAGTTGCTTTCTAAAATTGTACTCATGCTCAGACTTCCTGAACCAGCATTTAAATGCCTAGTGCTATTCTAGAAAAACTTTATATCAGCACAGCATTTTGCTGACCATTCAGAACACCCTGTACATCATAAGAACACATTATGACTACTTATCTCAAGTCAGAGCACTGCCAGCGGGGATAACTATTGGATAACAAGCAATCTAAGCTTAAAATTACATGGTTACGTGGGGCACAGGGAGGACGGGTGACGTGCACAGACGCATTTTAGATCATATCCTGCCTTGGAACCTAGCTGATTTTTATAGACCAAACATACATATTTTTAAAATAGGAGGCGTCACACAGTACAAGAAACTTACCCAGTGTCAGATGGGAATTCTGTGACTGAAAAAAACAGTCTCTTACAGCTCACTGTCTCAGAAACAAGCCTATTCCCTATATTTTTATAACATCATTTTTTTCAAGAGCCCAGTTGCTTTGCTGGGCTTTGAGTGTGCAGATCATGGTCCACTGAATGGGTGTGCTGTGCAGATGTGCGTAAGCAGATACCTACTCGGTCAGCCTTGCTTTTGAACCAGGGAAAGTCCCTGGAACTAGAGTTTGCCTTATAGGTCTGCATTTAGGCTTGTTACATGACTTCAGGCCTTAAAACTGGATGTGGTTTTGTTTGGGGTTTTTATGTTGTTTTTTTTTCCTCTGAAAGCTTGGTTCTCCTGTCAGAAAGAGATACTTCACACGAAGGGATGGTTAGGCCAAAGAGGGGGAAGCCTGGGTCTATAAATGCCACTTCATACAGCTACTACACTCAGGTGAGAATAGCTTCTGATACAGAAGGTTGGTTGACGCTGCCCATCATCAGGATCTTCCAGGTTTATTCCCAGTCTTGAAATAAACCTCTCGGTGATATGAGTCACTTCAGCTCATTAGTATGTTTTTTTTCTTTTAGCTATTTGTGGCAGTTTCCTTAAGTTTGTGGTTCTTCCAAGCATTCTTTACAGAAGGCTGCTGTGGGGGCAGGCTGGATTTTTAGAAGGGCTTTGGGGATCGTGATATATTGAAAAGTATATGCGGGTAGTGTTTCATCTTGTTGGACCAGAGCTTTTTCATCATGATCACATAGGCCTAGTTTTGGGGGGCAGCTGTGTCTGCTTGTGTGCTTGTAGCTTTACAGGGGAGGTGCAGAGACTGAGAAATGTAGCGGTTTGTTCTTATGTGCCTTTGGCATTTCTGTGCTACTGGGGTTCCTTCTGCAAAGGGAATGCAGAGTCCACCAGGAAGAAGGTTTGTACTTCCCAGCAGTGTTCTCAGCTGATCTGAATTTACGTCTTTGGATTTAAATTGGGTTAGGATTCTGCTGCACCAATTCTGTCGTCTTTTTAGGGATGCCGGCCTCAGGGATTGAAAATAACAGACAAAATACAGAAGCCGTTAACTTTTTAAGGCACATAGGGATGGAGGAACATAGTGGTCAGAGAAGCTGTACTGGAAGCAGAGAACTCAGAGAGCTTTCAGCCAAAGTGCTCTAGGGACATTCAGGAGCTGGTTTTAACATCTGCAGTCCAGCAGACTTTGTTAGATTATTTGTTTTTATTTTTTTTTTTTTACTACAGTGTGCAGTGCAATTAATTCAAGTGTGCTAATTTTGTTTGCAGTAGCTGCTGCAATCTGGAAAAGGGAATACTGCTGAGAAGTCAGTGTGTATACCAAACATTTTGCACAATCAGTGGTAGATTTGGATTTTTATTGGTGAAATGGGTTCTTATATTTACATTTAGACATATTTAAATGTTCCTCAATATCCTGTGACTGGGGGAGGAGCAGAATCTCCTGTTGAGTCTCTTACTAATTGTGTAAATAGTTTAGTATAACTGAATAGCAGCATAAAATACCCTTCACAAATATGTACTTGGTTTAAAAGGATCCAGCTATACTTTCCCCACTTGTGCTGAGTATTGCTATACCTTACAAGGAGCCCAGCTGATCTCGCAGGAATTACTAATAGATTAATACTTGATGCATGAAAAGTGGCATTAATCTTTGAAATTAATTCAGCTTTGATTGTGATCTTCTCTTAATATATTTCTAACAAAAAAAGATTTTGCTAACATAAGTGTTCAACAAAATAGCTAATTTAACTTAATCTTGCACTGGCTGTATTAAGAAAAAGCAAATTTCAATTTGTAATTAAGTCTCACTGAAAATCTGACTCTTCATTTGAAGAAATGTGATGTGTGGAGACAGAGATAAAGTAACCGTTGTCTGGCCAAAAATCAAATTGCCCTCTGGAGCAGCCTGCTGCTCTCCATCCTTTATACAGAGAGACCAGGCGCTGAACTTCATTCTTCAGGCTTGATGCTCCAAGTTATGCCATGTGAATTACCTCTGTCAGAGAACATGTGGTAGGAGACAGTCCTTGCACTGAAAAGATTATTAGAATACAGCATAAAAGGAAATGGACAAAAAAATCATCGCCTTTTTAAAGAATCTGCTCCAGGTTAATAACTTGAGTGGTCACTTGCACTCTCGTTGCTCCAGGAATCGAGACAGCTATCCAGCGTGTAAAGATTGTGTCTAAACTCAACTCCATGTAATGCCTTTATTCACGAAGTCATCCTTTAAGGTGACGGTGTGCTATATACCAATAGATAGCATTGCAAACCTTGGAAATAGCTCATGGACTTAATGTGTGGCCAGCGTCTATCTGTTGTGTTTCTATAATGCATGTGCAGAAACAAAAGCAGCCAGCACATAATGGGACCAAGAGAAATGGACTAGGAAATTCCAAATCTGATATATGCTTTAAAGAGAGAGCATAAAACCTACTCACCAGATATTGACCTTCTTACCACACTATATGAGTAGCAGGTCTTGCACTGCTCAGTTCTATTATAAATGTTATGAGTCTGAACTGAGTTGAGATGTACTGATACTGGCCCAGCAAGAAAATTGTTCATTCATTCTCCATAACTCTTTGTCATAGTATGTGAAAAGCATTATTCTCAATTGCAGCTAATAAAGTACAATGCAATGCAAAAAAATGGGCTGGCAGAAACCATATCAAGTTGCAGCTGGAAATGACAGTGCGTCAAGCAGAGGCATCCAGTGGTGTTGCTGGAGTTCACCTTTGCCCAGTGTGATATATATTTGACTGCAGAGTCAGTCAGGAATTTAGCAAAGCAGTGTGTATGACTCCTCTGTGGACTGCAGTGAAACCAGCAGTGTTCCTGGAAGCTGAAAAATGAATCATTATTTTCCATGGTTCCTGTTTTATGGTCCTGTGGAGTCTTTCCTTAGTCGCAAAGGACTGTTTTATAGAGGAGTCCTTTACAGTTCATTAGGTGGTTAAGATGAAATTATGTAATGTCTAACGTTTGAAAACTGCACGAGATTCAGGGGGAGTGCTGAGAGCAGGAGGTGGCAGTTTTGGTATGAACTCAATAAGGAGCTTTAATGAAATTAGTAAAGACAACATAGTATTGAATTAGACTGTGACACTGCCACAGGGAGCTGTTGAAGCTGGGAGCTCTGGAGATCAGCCATTGATGTGGATTGCAGAATATATTCACTATTGTGGTCTTAGTTTTTTTAAGAGGGCTATTAAGCTGCATACCTGGGATTTTAATAGATATATGTGAATCAGTGGACATATATGGAGAAAGCAAAAGATTCCTCATTTTCCAGTTGCAACTTCTTACATTTTCTTCAGAGGATTCCAGTAGGGGCCTCTGAGACCTTTAGATCTAGTGTAGTTGGACAGTGCTGTATTTAACATACATGTTGTGTTACACACTTCTCCTGTGAAAAGCTCTTGTTTTCTTGAAAATCTTAAGACTTTTGCCATTTCAGCTGATATTTTTTCAGCTTTATTGACCACCTGCCAGTCTACTGCAGTTTCACTGGAGCGTCACAAGGCAGTGAAGGTGAAGCGTACTTTTTCCAGTATCCCTAAGTATCAGTTCTGGGACCCGAGGAGGCTATGCAAGCCAGGGGTTTGTTTCAGCCTCCTGCTAGATTGACTGGCATAAATTAATAATTTTTTCCTTTTTTCCCTTTAGAAATATAACTGCATCTCAGAACTAGGAGAAATTTGGATCAGGTTTAGCGATCACTTTAATGGTTTGTACTGACAGTCTGTATTTCTTCCAGGAGTAAAATAATAAGTGTCCCCAAGAGTGATATTTTTTTGCCAGACTGTGTTGTCACTAGCAGTAGCCAGTGGTTTTGGTTTGGTTCTTTGAAATGGAAAAAAAAATGAATTCCCTACTACTTACTCATGTTTTTTGAGGGTGTAAGTTTCTGAGAAACACTAGGTTTAATAGAGGATACTGGGAAAAATACATTTGTAGGGGCCATATGTGAAAACACTTGCAGTAAATCACTAAAAAATACTTAGAAGTTATTTTGCTTTATGTTTGTGAGGCTGCCTTGACCATGTGTTTGTGGTAATAGGAATGATGGAGCTTGAATGTTAGGGTAATGAGAAAAGTCTAATATTGTAGAAAGGCTGAGTTTGGCAGTTGTATTTATTCTGTACAGTACGGCTCTAATCCAAACACGTTTTGGATGGATCTTAGTGAGTTCAGGTTTTGTGGGTCATCTTTCAAGACCTTGGGTTTCATTTTGGGTTCAAACCGACGCAGCGGGGTTTTGAACTCTGCTTTTTACAGCTCTACAATGTACTCACAGTGGAGTATATCAGATGAAGATTGCTTTTTTTTTTTAGGTGCTTAAGTGAGTTTAAAATCATGAAAATGCTAACTTTGGCAGTGAATACTACAACCCCAGCAGAGGACTGTGTGGAAAACTGAGCCCCTCTAGAATTAGCTGTAGTGAAACAGGCTATGGGGGGGCGGGGATCCAACAAAACTACATAACTTGTTAAAACCTTTACTTGGAAGTTCTGTCTTCAGCTTCTTTTCCCTTTCAGCTACTTGTATGTTGCTCTGTGAAGTGATACTGAAAACACTCATTTCAGGACCAATTACAGAGCAGCAACTGTCAGCCTTGTTGGTACTGCAAAAACTCGTCCTGATTTGTTTTAAGATATGCTACTCTTTCTACCGAACTTTCTTATTGCTGACACATACAGTGCTTGTTCTGAATGAATATGACTCGGGACTACCTACTCTTGAATGCGTATTTAAATGAAGTGTGCACCATATTTGAGTCAACTGCAGGATGGCCTCTGTATCGCAGACCTTTACCATAAACAGCCTTGCCAACATAGACGACCTAGTGGGGAATATGTCAAAGCCTCCTAAGTACCTCTAGCTATTTCTCCTGTATTGGTGTCATCCCCTCATGATCTCTCGTGCACATTCTTGGTAGGAAAATGATTGATTTCTTGAGATCTCATTCAGTATTTGTGTGGAGTCGTTTGACAGGCTCTACATGCGGTTTGCCGTAAGGCAGGCAACTTGGGTTTCTCAGATTCCCTGCCCTGAACAGTGGGGACTGTTAGGCCAAAGTTGGCCTGTATTACAAACCTGAAATCTCATCTTCCTAACCCCCACCTCTTGCAGTCACTACCGAGCCTGGGAACGTACCAGCCACGCAGTCAGAGGAGATTCTTCTCAGCGACTAGCTTGCCCACTTTGTATTGTTAAAACTTAATGAGTTCATGAGATTGACTCTGCTACAATTATTTCTCAGTGATGTATAACAAGTAGCTCTTCTTACAGGCTTATAAAATGTTCCGGAGCTGCGTTAATTTGCCCTTCATTAGCTATGTAATTTTGCTAATGACCCATGATATTTAGAGGCATTGTCCTATGAGAATTATGAGTTTGACTGTGAGGCCTTACGGAAGGGTTGCACACACAGCTCCATGCCATCTTACTACCAGAAATTCGTTCTGCCTTGCTGCATCTAATTGTGTTTTTTACTTCTGTACTGAAGTAGAGTCATCTCCTATTGATAAATGAATAATTATTTCATATATGAAATTACACATTTAATGGAAGTTTGAAGTGTTAGTGTTAAATGATTAAATTTGTTAATTGTGTAATATTGCTGGGCATAATGATGCATTTAACCATTAACAGTTTTCCACTGCATTGCCGTTTAAGTTCTCATGTAGTGTTTTATACACTCTTGTTGCCTTTTTGTCAAGTGTTAATAATTGTGGAAAATAAAGATTAGAGTCTGGAAAGGGAAGAATCCCAACTGCGATAACAGGAAGAAAAGTGATGTGTGTCACTGGAGACCCCAGTTGGCATGGCAGTGTCTGAGAAGTATATGGTATCTGAAATATTTGGAGAAGTGAACTTGTTAAGATTCACTATACAATCTCCTCTTAGTTTTTTCATTTTCACAGTATAAAATAGCAAAAATAATGGAGGAAATTGCAAAGAAGTGGTGTGAGTAGGCTGTAGTTCCTGCTTTAGTCCGTCTGAACAGCTCTCGGTGTCAATCAGCCCTGGAGGTTCGTACGGGATTTGTCACATTTCCTTCCTGTGACACTAGCAGGAGAAGAACCTGTGTGAGACCTGGGCTCTGCTATGCTTGACAGTGTGGAGCTACCTTAATTTGCCTGGAAGCAAAAGGTTTTGTCTCCCTAATTAACAGACAGGGTGTGATGCAGAAAACAAGTCTATGGCCTGTGCCATTAAGCTGGCGCTTGTAGAGGTACAACCAGGGCAGCTCCAGCTGACTTGGCCACTGCTGCTACACAGGAACACGGCTGTTTTCTCAGCTTTCCTGGAGCGAACAGCAGCAACTGGACCACAACGGCTGCATAATTACTAAAATCCGTCACAGGGAGCAGCCGTGCCTGGGCCCAGCCACTTCTCTGCAAGTGGGGGGGTAGATGTGACCAGGGAAATGCAAGGAGTGGGGAGCAGAACTAGAGATAAATGCTGAGTTTATGTCCCACAGCAGTACCTCATTAGACTGTACTTTCAATTTTTTCCCTTGTCTGCAGCTTATACCTGCAAGAAGCTGACTGGCCTCTGTGTTTTGGGTACGAGATGAAGTTTTTCAGAAGGGTTATCTCTACTGATACTGAAGTAAATCGCTTTTCATAGATCAAGCAGATCAGGCAACATCATATCACTGTTAGACCAAAGTTGAAACAATCCCTAGAAAAGCCTGAAAAGCCTCAGAAACTGACTTAAACATTATCTTTGAAAGGAAAGTCGTTTTGCTTCAAGATTATCATCACAATTTAGATGCTGTACATTGTACTAGGATAAAGAGGGAATTTGCCAGATGAGCTTTTGCCTCTGGAGCCCCCAGATGACTGGAACAAGCTTCCCTTTCAGCTTAAATCAGCAAACAGCATAATCTCCTTTAAGCCTGGGGTTTAAACGGGTGTTTGAAGAAGGATTGTGCAAAATCTATTTCCAGTAATATGGTTACTGGAGCTGAAGAGTATGTGTTGTTTTCATGAGATTTTGGATGGCCCTGTGGTGTACATTAAATTATTGTAAGAATTCTGCAGTTGATGGTTTTCATGTAATCTTTAGATATATGAGCCAGTGGCTCCTTGGTAAAACTGAAAGCAGCTCTTTGGTTCTTGGACACTTACTTAAATACAGTAAACAGAGTAGCTGTCAATACCCTGAATGGTCCCTTATGCTGGCTGTAAGAAAGTAGTTGTGTTTGTCATGTCCATCAAGAGTCACAGTTAAAAGTTTTCGCTTCTGACACATCTAATACCAGTGGGAGAGTCATTGATCTCACTGAGTCAACACCAGTAACCTTTCCTCCATCAACAAATCAAGGGTAAAACACCACAGACTGAAAGGAAAGCTGTATATCGGACTATTGGACGGAAGAGGAAATGGGATTTGTGTATCCTGATTTGATGGGGGCGAACTGCCCCACCATTTGGCTGCTCTGTTGTTGTGATACCCAGAACACTACTGTTAGTCTCTTGTTGCCTCTTCGTGGCAAATACAAGGCAGCCGTGGTTTTAAACTGCGTAAGCGAAGCTTGAAGTTTCTTACAGTTCCTGTAAAAGAGGAAGCACTTACGACTTATGACAACTCCTGGTTATCTACACTGGTAGTAAACAAGAGGTTGCCCAAGAATTTTTCTTCGTTTTCTGCCTTGTTTGAACAGCTATCACCCCGCTGTGCTGCTGGCTGGCTGGGGCAAAATGTTAGTTTTGCACTTGGATCACTCCAGCATTTGCTGTCTCGGGGACTGCAGCAAGAAAAGAGAAATTAATGCTAATGGAGTATGACTGCCTGATCATTTAGAGCAGGCTGCCATGGTGCTTGCTGGGCCAACAGCGGGATCTGCACTGAGTGTCTCTGGGTGGGACTGGGCTGCTCCATGAGGCACCCCAGTTTCCTTGATGCTAGCTGTAACATTTGTACCTCAGATGGTGTAGGTGTGTCCTTGCTGGCGAGTCCTGTTTGGGGTGTGTATTCCTGGTGACAACTGCCTTTCTGTTCTGGCTGCTGCAGTTTGAAGTCCTGGCCTTTATGAAATAAAGGCCAGAGTATGCTGCACTTCCACCCTTCCTGGGTGGCCCAGTCTGTGGTCCAGCTCAGTGGAAGCTGAAACCTTTCGCTTTTGAGCCTTCTCCATTTTTTTCGGCATAGTGTGCCTGGAAAAAAAAAATCGCCTATTAGTGGGCTGCAGTAACAGACTTACCTTGATGAGAGATGAGCTATGTGTGAATATTTATTAAGAGTACTAGCAAAGAACTTTCCTGCAAAGCTGCAGGCAATGCTCAAATATCTGAGCTAAATTACAGGTTTCTGCAAATAAAACACTACATGTTTTCTGCCTCTGCTAGAGCAACTGACAGTGGTTCTGCCAAGAAATAAACACTGAAAGCACATTTCTTGCTAGATTTCCATATCTTTATTGCCTTTTTTTTTTTCCAATGGGAGAGAGTACTTGTGGACTGTTCTTCCTTCTTTCCTGCCTTCCCCCACATCAAGATTGAAGGCAGAAGCTGACACTACCTTTTAATAGTTCTCCAAGGGAAGATGTAATAACTAATGTTACAATAATGTGATAATTATAAATAGGAGAAGGTGATTTTACTTTAAAACAAATGCTAGGTCACTCACACTCTCATAAGCACCAAGATGTGTGTGTCCATGTGGGCGGCAAGGCGTGTTTCCCACGCGGCCTGGCAACAAAGCAGAGGATGAGGTGTGCTGGCTATCTAATCCTTGCTATGTATCCTGCATCCTTCCAAGCTTGGTTGAGTATGTGCTAGTTTTGAATGTGCCTGGTTTGTACCCTTTAGGAGGTCACGGTAATTGTGATCCTTTTGTCTATCGTGTCTCACTTCTCTCTATCATTAGGATTTACTTACTTTTCTTACCAGGGTGTTGTCTTGGCTCTTCCCCTATTCTGTGTCTTCCCTCCGCTGTCTCTTAATGGGTTTAGTCTCTATTTCAGTGTCCTTTATTCTTCTCATCTGGGAGTCCCTGAGAAATTGACTGTAGGTTTGTTGGATCATGACCTGCTGTGAGCACCCACCACCCTTTATATTCGTTCCTTCTGGTGCTTCCACACCCATGCCTTCCCATTCCCTCCCTATTCATACTGCTCTCCACGTTTCTATTACATATTTCTATGAAGTGACCGTATTAGTTCATTCTGTACTACTACAGAGTGCTGTACTCTGCTGCGGAGATGACTGCATTCCCTTGCAGTCGATTGTGAATATGACAAGTTGCGTGAGCGCTTAATTTATTTATCATTTCATATTTTAAATATTTAAGTAAATTGCTGGCACTGCACAGATAATATCTGTAGATCTTAAGAACTGATCATGTATGGTTATGGTAATCTGGAGAAAATGCAAATGAACTATGAAAACTGCTTCGTCTATAAATAAAACCATTTAGCTTCAAAGCAGTATTGCCATGGAAATTCTTCACTGATAAAGTATGTGAGTGAGGCTTTTCTCATTTAGATTTCCTGAGCCTTTTTATTTTATGCTGACAAGATGCCAGAGGAAAAAAGCTATAAACTCAATATTGCATATTTAAAAGATGGTATTTTATTTCATCTTCTTAATTCCAAATCTTTCCATTTACAGTGTACAGCCATGAATTGAAATTTATAACAAGTGAGGAAAAAGGGATAGGAAGCGTTATTGTTGACAAGGAATAGCTAAATCCAATGCTCACTGAAAATTTTTGACTTCGTTTCCAGTTGGCTTTGGTCCTATATTTGTAAATACTCTTCTAATCAATATTTCTCAAATGCATTCAGAAAGCTTTCTCTGAACCACACACAAGATGAAGAGCCCCAAACGGGGAATATCCAAGACAAAACTTACTTAACTGATGTACGAGAGTGGTGCACATTAAGTCCAATCACCATGAATGCAAGATTCAGTGTGTGCCAGTCTTGCTAGTATTTACTCTTGGTTTGGGCTCTGTGGGCAGAACTGAGCTCTGTGCTACATCTGCCTCATGAGTGTTGCACTGAAGGGGTTGGAAGGAGCCAGTTAGAAGCTAGCTTAGATATTGCTGTACAGTTTCATTGTGTCCTGAGTCTTCCATGCATTGTGCCTAGGAATCCTTACCTAGCAGAGTTAGTAATTAGCACCTTACGTTGCTTTTCTGAAACTGTAATTCTGCTGCTAGTACTATATTTGCATGACAGCAGTTCACTCAACAGTACTGACTTTGTCTAGATGAGGTATGCGTATATTATATTTCTGTGGGATTATTCAAAGCAGCTGATAGTGTTTCTTCTGACAAAGTTTGTTAAATCATGTTGTGCTGGACTGGATATAAAGCTGGCATAAAGTTACTCTTTAAATAATTTATTTTCTTTTTTTAATGTGAACAGGCAGAACAGAACTGTACCAATTCAGTGCTTTGCATCTGTGACTCCAGTGCTTTTTGATTTCATAGTAGGTATCTGTAACTTCATTTACCTTCTCCTAGAATGACAATTTGATATCACAGTCTCTAAATCCTATCAAACTTTGTGTTCTGAATCAAATTCAGATTGCTGGATGAAGCTCTAATACGGAGTTATGCATGTCGTATCACACTTTTTATCCCATGTGTCTATGGGAGCTGTTCTTTGTGTGGAAATTTCTTACGCAGTTACACAGTCTTCAAATAGATCTGGATGTACAATGGTGCGGTGAGACGAATGGAAGTCATCTAACAGCTTATTTCAAGGTATGGAGAAAGAGCTTTGTTCAATTTCCATTTTTTAGCATACATTAAAAACACTCAGAGAAACCAGCCCATCAGTATTATTGGTAGAAGACTAGTGTCTTTATGACTTAGTGATCAGCGGTTAAGATAACACTTCCCTTTATTGATCATAGACTGCTGCATTCAATTAAAACGAGAAATAATTTCATGAAATTAAACTCAGCTCACTGGGGGTGACCAAGCATGCCATGCACATTGTTAATGTCACCCAAAGGAAAATTTCAAGTCGGTAATACATCCATTGCACCATCCCTCCCCCGCCCCCCACCCCCCTACTCCTCACAGCAGGAGCTGGCTGAGTGCCCTCTGCTACCTCTGGGCACGAGCAGATTGCTCGTCCCCGAAGCCTTGGCTCAGTGTTAGAGGAGTGCGCTGTTAGCGGCTGCCTTTGTGCACATGATTTTATCTTCCCGTGGTAAGGAGGTGTTATCTATTTTGATTGAATTAAGTGCATCACTGACCCATCACGAAGCTCTCTCCAAATCCATGCTGTGAACAGCAAGAGCCCTTGTTTTTTGCATCACTAAAAGTAGGAAAGCAGTGTAGATCCCCATGGCTCCTTAGCAGAACTGAAGAGCCGATTTGCAGTCAAAAGTGCAAGTTCCCTTGAGAAGTTATGTCTGACAATGGAGAGGAGAAAGCTCTGTTGATAAGACAGCAGATTTTAAAGGTATTGAAGCATTCAAAAAGGACCCTTCAACTTGACACACAAAGCAGGAAGCAAATGGACTTTCAGCATCTCTGTGGCCCTGGGAGTTTTGGTTGCTTTCAGCACACCCCTTTTGGCTGAATTTGCCTCTCCTTAGCAGATGATGTCACATGTGACGATGTTACACGTTCCTTCAGCAAGCCTCAGTCAGAAATATCGCAGCCTTCTTGGTTTACTGGTGAGCCACAAGGTTATTTCACTCTAACGATGCTTGATTTCTCTTTTTCTCACCTGCAGCAATCAAAGTATTCCCATACCTATCACTTAGCAGTTGCTCCTCAGAACAGTTTGTTTCCTTTTCAAGTGGAAATCTACAGATTTGTCACCCTTTGAGGATTAGATGAATGATCACCAGCCCTTTGCAGGGAGTACAGACAGCTCTGGCTCCTGTGCTCTGCCGAGCTGTGCAGCAGTAAATTAGACCACCGCTGTCTTTTGTGGGGAAATGCCGATATGACTCCTCTTGTGTCCCCAGTTGCCCCAGGGGGGAAAATCATGAAAGCCACTTTTTTCTTTTCCTCTTTCCTGAGCAGATGAATTGCAATAGTGCACTGTCCTCTTAACTTTTTTTTCTTCTGGAAAAAAATTGACATATGGTAACTTGCATAGCATTTTTGAGTACAGTCTTGATCGAATTGGGTTCAGTTGTACTGACCGCTGTGCGTACCTGTAAAATGATTCCTGCCCTGGTGCCTGTGAAGGTCAAACAGCAAACAAAAAAGATTCTTTGAATGTGTGGAGAAAAGAGAACATGCAAACAGAAAATGTACTTTCTTTAACCTTTGAAAGTCATTCTTTTGACTTAGTAATGCTTTATTTTCTGCGCAAGCAGGGTGCTTACTGGCGTGTTCCTGACTGCATTGGGGGTTTCTTTTTCGGATAAGGAATTAATCACAGTTCACATTGGTGCAGTGTTCTGTATTTGGCTGTAAACATTCAGTCAGAGCCAGCTCACATTTTATGGTCCTTTGATTTAATATGTAAAAATCAGCAGAGTGAAGATTGAGAGTTTTGTGTATTTTTAATCATAGAATCACAGTTTCTCTGACTTTGTTTAATCTTCTAAATTCATGGTTTGACTTTGTGTATACATTCTTGTCAGGAAACAGAAGCTTTAATGCTTTAGAAGCTTATGTAGATACAGGCTTTACCTTTTTAAAACATTAATAGTTTGAGGTTGAGGGAAAGATTGTTTATACGTACATAGTAGTTCTGTGTTGGAGGCTAGAGGGCAAAAAAGAAGTACAGGGAGAGCTGTAACCTGAACTAGTTAAAAAATTAAACTGGACAAAGCTGTCCATATAGATAGAAGTGTTACTTTATCTACTGAAAATCCCACTGAACATTGATTTTATAATGTAGGAACTCTTCTGACAGCTAAATCTGCCTATAAAACTTTTATGCCGCCATTATTACTGAATCATCTCTTGAAGTGTACATTATATATAGTGATTTTAACCACTAAATTGCATTCAGTGAATTTTCTAACAACTAGACTTTCCAAATGAATTTTCCTTTTTTTCTTTATTTCCCCAGCCAGCTGCGTTGTGGAAGCTGAAGTGCTTCCTACTTGTTGAATACTTGTTCTGGTGGCAGGAACTTGCTTGAAATAAATTCTTGCCTATGTAGTTTTGCATGTTTCCTCTACCAGAGGAGTATTTTAAAGTCTTAAAAGAGGATGCTTCCATCTGACACAGCTGTGGCCAGTTGTACATCACATCTTTGGATCTTGGGAATGGCATCCTCAGGAATAACAAGTTGCCAAATGAGGAAGCCTGTTGTGGGAACTAAGCAGAAGAATCTGCAGAAAATCCTGAGTGAAGTGGAGGTGTTTGGAGCACTGCTGCACCATCCGTCTGAAATGATTTCTTTGAAGAACTTCCAAGGTTGGACAGCCCAGCTCCTGCTGCTGCAGACATAGTTTTACTGTAGGTTTGATTTACTTCAATTTTGAATTAGAGCATTCACCTGCAAGTTTAGTGTGTGAATTTTGCATCAGTTAGTTTAATCCATTTTCATTACTTCTTTATAGACAAATCCGCAATTATTTATTGTGACTTTTTTTCCTATTGTGCTTGTTTTCTTGATAGCAATTTGTGATACTTTGCCATCGGATACCCAGTCCAGCCTTCAGCTGAAGGAAGCAAGGTAAGATGAGGAAGGGAATTAATTTACCTAGTATCCAACAAGAGTCTTCCTATTACATATACAGTAGTCTTTAACAATGTTGATGGTTTGGGGCGTTTTTTGAGGAAAGCTTTTTTTTTTTTTTGGATTCTTCTTTCTCTAAGATTCGTGGGGTTGCTGAACCTGGATGGACATAAGGAGGACTGGAAGAAGAAGATGTCACAATAGTCTCTCAGGAAGGTAAGGATGCTTTAGATACTCCAGTCCTTTCCTCCAAAACAGGTGAACTGTTTGGTGCTGGGAGCTGAGTGCGACAGAACAGAGGGAATTGCAGTCATCAGCCCAGTTAAGCCACCCTTGCCTTCCCAAAGCGATAGCATGTGGGCAATGTGTGCAGGCATTGTGTTTGGACAGTTTACCTAGTGCTCAGCTTAGAGCAGTGGTATGGAAGAGCAGTGATGTACTAATGCTAAACAGACCATCCAAGCATTACGGGAATTGGCTTCAGCTTTCTGGAGCTACTCGTGCAAGAACTAGTTAAAAACTCAGGAAGGTGAGTGCTATCTGCCTGGTGTTGCGTAGCTGCTGCTTTTATATTTAATCCATGCTGGATCTTCACGGGTTAATCTTTTGTAAGTGTGAGGTTTCTCGTGACATGCTTGACCAAATCCGATGTACAGACTTCAATTTGAAGTGAGGGGAGTGTTGAAAAATGAAATGTTTTTGAAAGTTAAATTGCAGTCATTTATATGAAAATGCCTTAGGTAGTTCATTTTTTTCCCCCAAAAATATACTCGTTTTATGGCACATTAATAATTCATGTGCATATTGGTTGCAGACACAAAGCACAAAAATATACATACTTTATAAAGCATAGATTTTTATGAAACAAACATGAATTGCTACTATCTGAATGATAGTAATGCCTGATTAGCTCCCATACTATTTAATTTTTGATGGATGTTCATGATTATTCATCAACACAAGAAAGAAACAGGGTCCTCTGCAGTGGTTTGCAAGAAGTCTCCAGAAACACATCTCCCGCAACATCAGATTCATAGGCAGAGCGAGCTACGTGTGAGGCAGCAAAGTTTAACTGTCTATTTGTTGCACTCATGGCATGCTACTGCGCTCTGGATTGCTAATCCAAACTCAGGAAGAAGATATTGAATGTATGGGAAAACACAGGTAGATGCTTCCTCTGTGCACTAAAATAGGGATCTTCAGGGAGTACTGTATTTCTTGATTTGTGATGAGTGATTCTCTCTCAAGAATCAAGGAGGAGCAAATCCTATCCCCCAACTCCTGCAGTGGACACTTTCTAAAGCAAGAACTAGGCCACTAATGATCCTTTGGCACGTGGTTGTAATAAGGTTGCCCTTATGTCAGTGCTGTCTCCCGTTAGTACAGTTTTTTTATCGACTAAACTTCTTAGTGCCATTAAAGGTTAAAATATTTGTGATCTCCTGCCCATAGGTGCCTATTGTATTTAACAGTAGGTATGTTCTGCTTACATATGGCTGAGTTTGTGGTGTAAAATAGACCGACAGTCTCCATAATGTTAGTGTCGGCAGAGTTGTCCTCCTGTTTACACAAATGAGAAAACTAACTCTGACTTTATTTCAAGTTGGGGTGGATCCTGCTCTCCTAGTAGGGCTTGGACTATAAAATGTGTTGGATCAGGCTAATACCTTGATGCCCATCACAGCAAAAAGCTGAGGGTTGAGTGAAAAAGGCTGCAGGTACGTGCACAGCTCAGGTGTGTTAACGTAGCTCAGCTTTTGGTGTTCTGGAGCAGGATGCAAGTCACTGCAATTGGAATGAGAGACGTGAGCAAAGCGAATTTCAGTCTGTGTTCAGGGTTCTAATTTATGGATTAAAGTCAATGATGTTAGTTTTTCAGAAATCCCAGAAGTTAGAGTAATGCCTTGTTTGCCTGATTTCAGTCCAGCTCCCAAGGTTAGACATTAAATGTGGCGATGAAAGGCATTCCTGCTCCACTGTGGAAGAAGTGGTCATTCTCTTTTAATGCGGTTTGCCATAGAGGACAACGTAAAAGTAGTTTTGTTTTTGTCAGCAGTGTTTTCCAATTATCTATCTTTTCGCATTTTGATTGTGGAATGATGTTACCCATTTCATGGGGCAGATGTGCCCAGTCAGGGGAGCGTGGCCACGTCCTGCCTGGAGGTGTTGAAGAGAATGATGTGGCACATGTGGACACCGGGAGGATGAGACCCTAGTGAAGTATGTGGTGCCTCTTGGCTTATAAGTGCAGTTGCCTAGATAACTGTCACTGAAATAGTGCAGCTCGATGAATCGACTTTGAGGAAATGGTTGGAGACAGGAGAAGTAACACATGAAATGTGGGAATGACTTTACATTGCAGGATGATGAGGACTCTTCCAAAAAAACTGAGCCAGATGAAAGCTCTTTTGCTGCAGGTGAGGCATGCTGGGAAGAATAACTTTCCTGTTTATTACTCAGAGAGAGAGAGAGAGAAATATTTAGGGTTTTTAATCCATCAGTGCATTTTTGTCAGCTTTTAGAGACACTAGGGTAATTTTATTCAGAGGTATCTTGGAGATATCAGTGGACTATCAGAAGAAAGCAGGTCTGAGTATGTCACCTCTGATGGTGTTGACAAATACCAGCCCATTCAAGGTGCCTAAGAATTTTCTGCCAAAGTTTTAGACTTTTCACTAAAACTTTGTTTTTTCAGTAAAAGTGTCATTAATACTTACCTGACATTTCCAAATAATTTGACTAAGCTTGCATAAACACATTTCAGTACAATTTTTGCATGTGACTAAAAGATATTTAGTTTCCTTTGAAAATATTTCAGATTAGGCTTACCAGTTTCTAAAGAGCTGTATTAAAGGACTTTCCTGGTCAAGTCAGAAGAAATGCATTGGAAAAAAAGAGCATCGTGAATGTGGAGTAGAAATGCAAAAGGTTAAATTGCACAATGTCCTTTTGAGATGTTGACATGAAGTACCTGTGTTTTGTGTTTGGACAGGTATTTTAAATAAATCATTTCAAGTTTTCAGCCAAACTTTACAACATCCTTTGGTGGTGAAAATCTTAAGATCGTGAAAGTGTTTGGTGTAAATGCCTCCGTTGTTCAGCCTAAGGGCAAATACAATAAGATGGATGTCTGATAATCACCAGCTCCTTACAAGGATCCCTTTTATAATTGCTATGCCAAATGTTGACAGGCCTGGAAAAGGGCTGCCCAGCGCGACAGGAGAAGAGCCGACTCCTATGAACCCAGGCTCAGGATACCCAGGGCTTTCAGCCAGGTCTCTGCACTGCCCCGGAGCGCGGCTCCCTCTGTTCTTCCCTGCTGCTGGTGGCACAGCGGGGCCAGGACGTGCCTGTTGGGTGGGAGTAAGGGGGGGAAGATATTTCCACACAGCTAGCACCTACTTTTAAAAGCTCTTTTGCCTGGGTTACTAGAGGCCAAACCTGAACAAAGGAAACGATAACCTTTGTGAAGCCCAGGGACCAAGCAGTGTTTCAGATGTGCTTTGCTGAAGAAGCAATAATGAATGGGCCGAAGCAGAGATTGCTGCAGTGCTTGGGTACCTCTGCCGTGGGCCAGAGGCGGCAGTGGTTGGGATTTCAGAGGCAGTTGTGCCAGGCTGCTTCTTCTGGCAGTGCAACTTCTCACTTAAAGGTAGTGACTTACCTTACCTGAGAGCATAGCGTGCCATGGGCCTGTGTCTCAGAAGCCTGAAGGTTCAGGATGAAGATGCTTGCTTGGGAAGCCACCATCAGAGAAGCGAAGCCCTGTCATGCTCTGGTATCTCCACAGGTTTCTGATCAGTGTAAATGGAATTTGTAAGGATTTATTTAACCTGTTGAGTCAAAGTGCATGTCAGAGTAAGGGATGCTGCCTACCTATGCCCTCCCTTCGACTTATTAATTGGCAGATGCAGCAACTTGAGCAAACTTGGATTAGTTCTGCCTTAATGGAGAAGGTCTGTTTTAGAGGTCTTTTCTTCCAGAACTCATTTATTCTCTGGCTTTGATGAAGCCCGGATATAGTGACTTGCAGGGCATGATGTACAACATTATCTTTGCAAGCATTTTTAGGAGGGAAAGATTAAGAGTTTTAGGGCTACAGACAGAGAGGTACTAATTTTAAATTTTTACTTGCAGCTCTCAAGTACTCTTACCCTTATAGGAAATGGCCACAAGAAGTCTGGGGGAAGGTGGCTATTTCATGGATTTGATTTTTAATTTCTTATGGTGCCATGGGCTAAGTGATACAGGCATTTTTAAAAATAGATTAGTAATGACAATTGCAAGTGTTTGGAGATATATTTTAGAGGAGAGGAATGCATTTATGTCTTAAAAGAGTTTAATTCTGTGCTGGATTTTTGCTACTGTGGTCTTTTAGTGAGGTGTATTTGGTTTTGAATATGCCTTTGAGGACTGTTGCACAGTAAGAGAGTATAATCAAATCACTTAAGGGGTTGATACGGCTTTTTCTGTGGATTATCTGGATGTGGCTGCAATAACAGTGTTTTTTTCCTCTGGCAAATCAGTGCTGCACGCTGCCATGAAATGCCTGCATGCTTAAACTTTATTGCAAATTTAAATTACTTGCATTATTTTGTTGGACAGTAATTCCCTGAAGCATTATAAACCAAATCATTAATTACTGTTTCTAATGTGCACGATCCATTGGAAAACATTAAACAACACTCACAGTTCCCTTTATTGTTATTGCTCTTTCAATCCCTGAGGCAGCAGATCAGATGGAAACTCCTGGGCAATCTCATACTGACATTCTGTGCTTCTGACAGAGATGGCTCTGGGCTGCAGATGTTCACAGGACCATATGGCATCTGCATATTGTCTTCTAGAATTATTACGAAATATACTGTTTTGGAGGGGAAAGATAATCTGATCATCAATATTAATCAGCACAGCTGTAGTTTGAATGACTGTAAAAGTGTCATAATGGAATTCCAGAATTTTCCTGTTTTCATTCACTGATGTGTCTTTTCCATAATACTACCTTACAAGTAAAAATATTTTTCATATAACTGTTTGGTAACCCTGCAGACTGTCTGAAAATGAGCTGAGGTTTTTTTCTTGACAAGAACATCTGAACTCAGATGCATTGTACAAGCAAAATGCAATTCTTATCAGGAGATCTAAACCGGTAGCTTTCCCAGAAAAACCTGTTGTCTTGTTTTTCTCCAAAACACTAATAATCCCAACTGTAGAGCTGAAAATTCTACTTTTCTGTCTGAGCTTCAGTAACGCTAGGGCACCAGTGAAAACCCTAACACAGTCTCACAATTAAGCCTGGGTGGAAGGTCTTGTTGAATTTGACTCTTTATGACCTTCTCTGTTTTGCCTGCAAAAAAGTCGGTTTCCAGTACCTCAAGAAGATTTGTTCGAACAAAGCTACCTGTATTACTAGGTCTCTTAAAGTGGCTTTGTAATGCTTGTTTACATGTTACTTTCTTCCTAAGGTCCCTTGATGTCAAATGTGAGCATCTACTGAAGTACTTCCTTCATGGGGGGCACCATTATATGCTTCATGGATCACTTTATAGTAGCCTCTTATTTTATTGGGCAATAGCTAGCTTATAGATTATGTCTGGTTTACATCTGAGCCCATTTCTTGCGTTCATGAGGTGCAAGAAGGAAACTGGCACTGAATAGCCAACTTGGACTTGGCGTATTCAGTGGAGACTGATTGTCTACAGAATTCATTTCTCCCTTTGGTTTTGCTTGTCGTGGGCTTCTTGGCCATTCGGCCACATTACGTGGCACTTTTTTTAAACTAAGGTTTTTTGCTTAAGAACAGGTAAAAAGACTCAGGGGAGGGTTTAATTCTTTCAGTGCAGTTGATTGAATTCTCTAAATACTCTTGATTTTGCTTTTAATTTGTGGCATTAATTTATGTCTCTGTATGCCTGCTTGTAGAGAATTCTCTGCATATTCTGCAGTGCCGATAAAATAAACATTAGCTGCCATGTTGTAATTATGCTACATGATGGCAGAGCATTTGATTGCTGTCTTATACTGAGGGTGGTAAAAGCACTTATGAGGGCCTCCTCGTGCCTTCTCATGTATGTTTTGTAGAAGCTGCCCTTAAGCATGTTTTGGTTTTTCTTGTAACTTTTTTTTTTTTTTTTTTTTAAAGGATGAGGGTATGGAAATACTTTCAGTACTCTGGGCACACTTGCTGTGAGGTAATTAGGAGAGATTTTAATGCTGTGTCCTTGAAGGATCTCCTGTACTTTCTTAACCCATAAAAGTGAGTGTCAATAACTTGTACAGGAAATTTTTCAGAAAATTATTTGACATGTATAGCAATGACCTCAGATTAAACTGCATGAATTAAGAACAGGACCAGGGCTAAACCAGGACAGGGGCTGTTATTGCCTGTCACACAGCACTGTGGGTGTGGGACCGCAAGCACTGGTCCCCAAGTTTTGCAAGTACTGCTTTAAATTACGTTCAGCAAAAAAGTGAAAGTAAAAGACTGTGTATCTAAGTGTCTGGAACTTTTTAATTTGTGCTCTTAAGAGAATCGGAAGGCATTTTGAATTACTTCAAAAGCTTTACCATGGAATAAACAAATTACCAGAAAAGCTGAGCTCTTCTCTGAGAGGAGCCCAAGTAAATCCCACGTTCCCTGTTGCAGTGCCATTAATTTTACATTGCCTGCAAGTCAAATACAGTAACACTGATGTAGTGGGGTGGAGAGCCCAGCCCGTGGAACACCCTCAGTGTAATGGGGGGTGGCTTCCCCTCAATTTTTGATATACCAGATCACCCTGATTTTATCAGTCTAAAGCTACTGACATTTTGCGTGTTTGGTTATTAGACTTCGGCGTGTCCGTATGAGTCAGAATTACAATGCACGAATGATGGACCAGGTACTGTAGGCATTATGAAACTGTATTTTAGGTTTACCAAGGCACAAATATATTTATCGCAACCCTTCCTTGGAAAATGTAGTTCAATTTAATGGGATTCACCAAAGCTGAATATAGCTCAATAGCTAGCTCAGTTATCTAGTGCAATATGAGCCTCTCGCTGCAGTCCTCCTTCTTTACAATTTTCCTCCTTGTTATTTATGTTCATTCACCTTGGCCTCGTCCTTTCTTTGTAAATGCTAGTAAGGCAATAATTGATGTAGTCCTGCCCAGGCCAAAGTACTGACCTCTGTTTTTACTGTTGATTAGCAAAAAATAGGTAAATGTGTGTATGAATATGCTGAATATTTTAATCTTCAATTTCTGCATTGTCTTACATTGAAATTTTCATCATGTGGAGAGCTGTGAAAGATCAGGTATTAGATTCTTTGCTGTAGCAGGGTTATACTGAGACGCTGTCAGAAAATTGAGTATGTGCTGCCTTCATCACAGGGGGACCCTGAGTTCCTATTTGGGCACCCAAATGTTTGCGTATGAAAAGAAGAAGTTAGCAATCTCTTGGAGTCTTGTAATTTGCCTTTTGGAATAATTAAACATATAAAACCTGTGCAAATGCCCTCTCTTACCCTAAAACATGCTTAATTTTAGGAGTCAGAGTGAATTTGGAAGATACATAGGTTTCTGATAATGAAAGATTTTAAAACATGACTTGAAAGTGGGATATAGAATATTGAGATGCTAACTATTTGAAGGATATACAGAGCCCAAACTCCTTCCCTATTAGAACTCTACTGCTTAAACTGTAAAAGGCCCCCTCTGTGATAAGTAAAACCATTAGAAGGTGAAGTTGGAGGAGGATGCCACTGGTTCAAGTCATCTATTTGGTGAATAAAAACTTCCCCTAAGGACTTTTCACTTCTCTGGGGAATTTTTTAGCATTCTTCAAGCTGCTTAGTGGGGAGGAATTTATTGGAAACTTTCAGATGGAGTACTAATTTCAAGGGTGTCACACTGTCACAAGTGCAGGTTTCTGTAATGAAAATCCTGCGATCTTCGCCCTTGCGGCAGTTCCAGGGAAGACTGGTTATATAAGCTCATCTGTTAGACTCTGGTGGCTGAACAGAGTGAGAAAAAACCACAGAGCTCTGATCCAAAACTGATTTGTTAGCTGGAATTGCCAGTTTTCAACTAATGTTCCCACAAGACTATTCTGGAATAAAATAAACTCGAACTTCTAGAATAAATTAAACATGCATAAACAAGTCATATTTGGCGTTGGATGAGGGAGAAGAAAAGGGGTTAAAATTGCAATAATCTTTTTCTTTAATCCTGCAGGCTTCCTCCTCTGTCAAGGATTCCTTGGAGGCCAGCACTGGAAAGGGGTGTCATGTACAAGGAAAATGTTGTTCTGATGAGTGATGGTGGAGTAGGAGAGGAACGTGGACAAGAAAGCAGAGATCCACAGTTGAATCTACTTTTTTAAACCTTGTAAGTTCCCCACAGTGGGATGTCTTCATTAACCTTGTGCCATTGTGATGAGCGTGGATTTTGAAAAAGCACCGTGGGGCAGCAGAAGCTAGCAGCGTAGCCAGGTTGGGTAATGGACTCTGATTTTTCTTCTGCCAGTCCCAAGCACTTTACTGTAGATTCACATTGCTTAGCAGTTCTTCCTTGATACTTGAACTTCCCTCTCAGATACTTTGATTTTACTGAAAATATTTAGTGAGTATATCTTTAGGAACTTGATGTTTTTAGGGTGATCGGCTTTTTGGTACAAATCAGGATGCAATTTTGAGCTTAGGTAATTGGATTTTTCTTAGTAACTAACTGAAAACTAAATCAAATTTACATTGCCTAGGGAAGCAATTGCAACAGGAAGACAAAGGCAGGGATCCGAGCAAACCAAACAGTGAATTCTAGTTAAGTAAAGGATTTCCCAGAGATGTGTAGAAATCCTTTGTACCACCCTGAACCCTTATATCTAATTACATTGGACTACAGTTGAGGAAAAGATGTGAGTTTACATTCAACTCATTACAAAATTTGGGGGTGGGAAGGGAAGGAATTATTGAGATTATGTAATGTTTTGTTATCCCTTTGATTGTAGCATTTCCTAGAGTGGCGTGAGCTAAAGCACAAGAAGAGGTAGATGAATCCATCAAATTTGCAAATGAAACTCAACGTAGAGTGACTCAATGTAGGAGGTCAGGCCATCTCCCTGTGTGACAGAGTACCTCTCATGACAACTTGCTCGTTGTCTCTAGTTATAAAGGTGATCATTAGGAATGAAAATGGCAGTTCAGTTGGATAGGCCCAGTGTAACTGCTGGATTCATTTAAACTCACAAGGTATTCAGCCCTTCCCATAGTGTGAGACTGAACAGACACACAAACACTTGAAGGAAAAAGTAGGCTTAGAAGCAAAGCTGGTTGTGTTGGAACAGTAAGATCAAGATTCTGTTGCAAGAAGAATGATGTTAGTACATACCACGCAACATCTCGCATGCTGATATAACTGTAGCTGAAAAAGGCTGGATATGAGCCAGTATTATTACTGGAGAGCCGAGGGACATAGCAAGAAAAATGCTGCCTTCTTTTAGTCTGTAACTGGTCATAGTAATTGGCCTAATAATGCCATCCTACAGTTATTTATATGCAGCAGTACTGGGATCGATTTCATTTATTTATGTGCTGTAGAGACAAAGATAAGAGAGAAACCATGTGCATTTTGATGGATACCGTATGATTCTGGTTCTCATCCTCCAAATTCCTCCCATTCTTCTCATGTTTTATAGGAGCAAAAAATAAGAACAGATGTATCTCTCTTCATAGTTTTAAATGTTGAGGTTTTAGCCTGCTATATTCCATCTGCTTGTTACCATGAACCATGGGAGCAGTGCATTTTCTTGACACTGTATAGTGTATTGTAAAAAGAGGGAGCAGTTAGGAAAAATTAATAATTGAAATATATACACCACAAAGAAAATGTACCTCCCTTCTGAATCTCAAGCCTAGGTCTTTGGATATGCCTATACCTGAGTGGGGGGATGGCTGACTGCTGTGCATGCTGTTAATAAAAGATACCACTGTCAAACAGGCATGTATAAAGGATAAAAAGGACTGACTGTTGACCTAACTTCAGGAAGATGTACTTAATATAGGGCTTTCCAGGACTGATTAATCAAAATGTTTATGGTATCATACATTCTGAATAAGCATCCCTAAATACTTGGTGCTCGGTTTTGTATCTGTTGTTCTGTAAGAAGTAGTTAATATAGAGCTTACACGTGTGGAAGTCCCAGTCTTGGAGGGAAGAGAGTTAACATGAAGTAAATACTAGGTATGGGAACTAACTTCAAGAATTTTGGGCTTTCTGCCTGCAGCTCTTTGCAGCGTTTTGTTTATTCTCTTACCTCTCTTGTCATATCTGGTGGGGAAGAAATGGCTGAAATGAATGGGAGACTAGTAGGAGGGTCACCATCTCGTCCTTTCATACCAGAAAGATAGCATTTAGACACTCAAACCACCTTTAGGTCCAGGCTTTGTTGTACAGGGTGCTCTACTAGCACAGAATAAATCACTGACCTCAAACAGTCTGGTCGAAGGGCCTAATCCCAGTTTCGTCAAACTCTCTTCATCCACTTTGGACCAGACCCTACACAGACAAAGCTGATCTAGTGTAGGTAATTATTTACTGGTTTGCCAAATAATTGATATTATAAGGTCACAGGAAAAAAATGGCATTTCAGCTGAGCTGGGCTTTTGAATTCAGACTTTCCAATTTTGATTTGATCACAGAACTGTTATCCTTGAGCCACAGTCTGTGACATCGTGTCGGAACAGGAAAATACATCCGCAGGCATTCTGGCACCGTCATTTGTAGACTGGTCAAACAAAAAGACAATTATATATCTTTCCAACACATATTTATCAGCCTTTCTGGATGTTCCCATTTTGCACACACTTTGAGTCATCAGAGATGATGTGATATAACTGATCAGTGATAGTTTGCACCCTTCCAAAAATATCTCCAGTTTAGTCATTTTATTATAAATGCTAATAATTATAATTACCTTCTGCACTTGGAAAATATCTCTAATTGATAGCAGTAACATGGAAGAGTCAGGAATTTTTGTAGATGAAGATCTGCTGAGCCCCTTATGAGTGTTTAAAAATATATCTAAAAATAGAACTACTTGATGACCTACTTGCTAATATTAACAAAAAAACCCCCATGCACCAGCCTGTTCCGCGGCGCTCTGGAGTACAGAGGAGCTTTGGCTGTAGCCAAGTGGACTTTGGCCAGGCACTCTGAGCCTTGTCGCCCGGTCTTGCTTTTCCTTTTTGGCTTGCTGTGAGAAGAGCTATTGCATGATATGCAGAACTGCAGTGCTTTCACTGCATTCAGGATCCAATCCGGAGCCCAGGGAAATCACTAACAGCAATGGACAAGCTCCTTTGGGACATTAACCACCCCAGTAGTGGATTTCAGTGTTCAGCCTTCCCTCTGGCTGTCTTCCCAGTGACGTGAAAGGGAGTTTTGTCTGAATTAGGACTGGTGAGCACCAGGGGATTTCTCTGTGTTCCAGCCCAAGAACATTTTGTTGGGCCTGTTGAAATCACTCAGTGTTAGCAGGCTAACATATATTTTATGTTCTTCCAAAACATTAATCCTTAGCAGGGAAGGGCCGAAGGAATGTAATGTCTTGGAGAATGTTTCCAACACCACCAATTTTAATTACTCTGCCTTTGGAGTTTCTTCAGAGCTAACTTTTTCCTATCACCATCTTAGTGCAAAAAAAAGCAGGTAACTATTCCTTTGCTCAGACAGAGCCACAGACATGACTGAATACATACCTCAACCACAGGCAATGGGACTGTCTGAAGTGACCCAGGCAGGTACAGCCCATTCCAGTGTAAAGGGGTCAGTGAAAAACAGTAGCTCGTGTTGCTGCAGGGCAAGCCTCTGCGGAAGAGTTACAGAGAAATAACAGTGCCCATGCAGACCTATGACTGTGAAAACTCGGGTGAGTTGTCATGTTTTCCTCCTTTTTATTATAATGCTTTAAGGTACCTGAAATGGCAAATCAGCAGCGCTGCTGTTTACAAGGAGTGGAATTGGTAGTGTGGAAGAGTTTACTGTGGGAAGACTTACGTTAAGTGGACGCCTGGGAAGCGTTTGTTTGACTTACGGGACAGGGACAGCTATTACATCTCAACGTTGTAAGAACACAGAGCTACTTCATGGATTAAAAGGCAGATCCTCAAATACATACCCAAATAGTTAATACGTTACAGTTTGCGGAAAAGGCGTAGACCACCTAGTGTGGATAATTTTCAGGAGACTTAGTTGTTTCAGTAAGGTCACTGTGGGTTTGAACACTTGCCCGAGACTTGTTCCTAATCTGTAGCATTTGCTGCAAATCAATTTTTTCAAAATGTTTTAAGAATGTGCTGCTTTGTACAATCTGATAGTATACTGCCCACAGATTAATAAGCTTTGCAGAGCTGTAGGGAGGTGGAAGATCTCTAAAATCTGTTTTCATTTGCCAGGCTGTAGATTATGGAAGTCATTGTCAAAGTGTTGGGTGAGTGAGTTCATTAAGAACTGAATTTTCAGTGGAAGTCAAAGGGGGTTTAGGGTTGTAGCAATCTGAAGCTCATTTTTTGTAAATTCCACATCAGTAGGTAAAAGTTTTTCAGAAGCTCGTAACTACTGTACACCTGGCTCATTTCTACAACCTTTTCATGTTAAATGAGATCTGTAAAATTCCCAGTTCAGTAAAATATTTAAGTACGTACTGAAGTCAATCCTGTTAAACCCAGCAATTAAACCAATGCCAGTGAGTTTTGAGCATATACCTAAAGCTAAAACATGTGCTTAGCTTCTTTGCGATATAAGCCTTTCATTCTTTTAAAGTTTTAGTTGGACTCAAGAATAGAGCTATCATTCAGATTATTTTATCTGAACGGGCTTGGTCTTCTCTGTATGCTGTCCTAGAGCCTTAGGCAAACCGTCCACCCTCCCAGAAGAGGTTGTGTTAGGCTATGGTGTAAATTCCACCGTGCTGCATGAAAGTGCTCTGGAAGTGAGAAAACCACATCTATGCATCTCTGTTTGGCGGAAATGCTGGAACTAGAAGGCCAAAAAACTATTTCTGAGAAGAAAGTGGAGGACTTTAATGATACTTATAAGCATACCATGAGCAGGCTTGTTGAAGTTACTGCCGTGCTAAACTGGTAGGCAATAATAGAGGTACCCCAATAATTATAATCAATGTTAGGAGGTTCATCCATATGCCAATACCTTAAATGACATTTAGTAACTTACAAATTCAGCCAGAAGTGCAACTAGTGACTATCCCAGTGCTACACTGGAGTCTTCCTCTGAACATGGCCCGCTTGGGTCAGAGATCGATCTCAGTTCTCAGACGGTAGTGCTCCAGGGTGCTGCCCTTCAAGCCCATGTTGTAGTTTGTGTTAAAAAAGTAAGAACACAAATGAAAGCTGCCAAAATACTTGCTTCTCCTGAATTATATCCTAGGTCTGATTTTTAAAAATGACCATGTCACTTTACCAGTGTTCCCTTAAGTAAACATTGATTCCAGCCTTCTTGCCTTGTATGTTCTGGGTGTTGTGTTATGTCCCTGAGCCATTTTCGTTCTGTGGCAGCAAGGCTGCTTCTTCACCTACCTTGTCTGCTTTTAGAGGTTTTGCCTGATTCTGTGGTAGCTGGCATGAAAACCTCTGATGATTTTGCATATTTTAATGTGTTACAAAGTACAATAAACGATAGAAATCTCACCTAAAGAGGAGGGAGTGAAGGATGAACCCATAAAGCCAGCCTCTTCATCTTCTAAACTGATTTTATTACAGCTGTAATAGGAGCAATTTCAGTTAAAAGGCTCTTGTCAGACAACAGTTACTGTAGATTACAGCCGCGTAAGAAAGAGTCTTGGTCAAAGACAAATCAGGAATTGCTCTAAAGGTGATCATTTGCTCAAAGCTCCCTTCCCCATAAAATTTTGACCAGATTTTAGTCTAATGAGCAGTAAAGAGAATTAATTAAGTCACAGGTGGTGCAACTCTCTTAACTGGTGTTCTTGAAAAGAGCAAAAAGCTTTTCTGGAGGATTTGTGGAAATGAATGTCATCGGCCACATTTCAAAATCAGGCATCTTTTAAGAAGCAAATTCTCCCATTACCTTCCAAAACCCGACCTTGGCTGAATTGGCATTTTGTAATAAACGTTAGTTGTTCCATAATTTGCACACTCTCTTCTAACAATCCAACTGGAATGATTCACTTGCATAAAGCACATTAGGGATAATACAGAGCTTAGTGTGCAATATGAGCTCATCAAATAGACATTATTGCACAAAATGGGAGCCAACTGAAGTTTTTGTCAAGTGCGTCCTGCTGCCTTCAGAGTGAAGGTTAGGGAATGTAGTTTGCAGTTTGAATACTGATATTTCTCAGAAGAGCTACAGGACTAGTAAGCTAGTCCTCTTGAGGAAGTTATGTGCCTCTTTGACTAACAGGAGTATTTCAGTGTTGCCCTGTCATTCTGTTTCTCTTGTTTGACCATTCTGTCCAGCAAAATGTCTGTCTGCCCACAGTCTAGCCTATATAATACAAAGTGACCACACTTCTGTAGTAGAGGAGCCACATTTCGAAATCCCAATATGTCAAGGAGTCTCCCTTTTACTCTGCCCCTAAGTTTTCCCAAACAAGGGGCCCATCCCCGTTTTCCACCTTTTCTATTTTCAGATCTTTACTCCTTGTTTTCTGAAAACTTGCTTTGCTCCTGTGTCTCCAGGATTCCCCTGCATCTTTGTACAGCACACTCGCAAACTGCTGAGCCCCAGGTCCCCCTCTCATCTTCTGCTGTATTTCCTGCTCTCACCCCGATTCATTCATTCTTACCCTGAATTCATTCAGCTTCGACTGCCAGCAGCAGTATTACCATAGCTTTAGCTGAGTATAGTGGTTTCCAGACTTGGCCTGGGAGTCAGATCTGTTCTCTGCACTTTTGGCCACGACTTGCACATTTGCAGTGCTTCAGTCTCTCCTGCCTACAGTGATTCCTTGCTCCCTCATCCTTTGCAGACTGTGCCAAGCAGTGGGGGCTGTGGAGGAGGGTGCGAGTGGTTTGAGGGTTTAGCTGATGCTGGGAGTGTTGTAGGTACCTGACTGGACTGTGAGCTGGACCTCAGCCTAGCACCGCGTCCCCTTCTCGTCATGTAACACAGTATGCCAGAGCCACATCAAGGAAGAAGACAGAGTTGTGGAGCATACCATTGACTGTACTATACTTACACAGCTTGAAAGCTGTGTGTGTATTATGGATCAGAGGCTGGCCACCAAGTTACGGAAATTTTCATTCTACAGGCCTCCCCAGGTGACAGATGCTACTGGCAGTGGGATTTTATTGCTGTTCAGAACTTACACACTTAGGTCATTTTGATCTGACCACTTGGAGCACTCGAAGAAGTATAGCTTATTGTATTTGTTGCGATTAGTTGCTTTATTTTCCCAGTTTTGCAAAGAAGAATAAAGAAAACGTGGAATGATTCAAGGTCATGGAAGATTTAGCCCTGCTTTCTGTAGCACTCTGAAAATCTTTATTTGGATAGCTTAGGCTAGAGATTGCAAAGGTGCTAAGAAGCTGGGTGTCTGCTCCAGCATGCACTGAACTGCAGTAGGACCCGAGTGCTGAATTCTCGAAGAGGCTCTGAAATTCTGAGCAATGTGAAACCGTGTTGAATGGTCATCTTTGACATAATCAGAATGACATGAAGGATTGGCTTTAGCTCTGAGTAGACAGCAACAGAAGTTGGTGAGAGATTTAAGTACTGTTGATAATATACAGTCTGTCTTGAGGCACTCCTTAAACATGGACATACGTAGTTTTTGGCCTTGTAGTAACATGGTGGTCACAAGCTTTAGGAAATGATTTCTGAATGTCATGTTCAGCAAGTTCCTTTTGCAATACTGGGGCTCAAATTACCAGTCAGTGCTGTAGTCCAGTTGCCTGAACAGTTGAAAGTGCTTTAAAATAACTTTAAAAATATATAAATATAATTTTCTGACATTTGGGCTTAAATAAGCGCTCCCTTGCATGACAAGTTTCATTCTGGAGTGAATTTTTACTGCTGAGTTATAAACCCCTGGAGTAGTGATTTCTAATAAAAATGCTGACAGTCCTTTAATGATAGCAGCATGAATAGTGCTGCTGTAATAAAGAGAAAAAGGGAATCATCAGACTTGTGCTTTTTTTTTTTTTTTTTTTATATAGTAGGCCTTTGAGAGAGGATCCAGTGCTGATAATATTCATGGAGCACTGCTAAGAGTTATAAAATTGTTGACAAATATATGGTCTTTTTACAGAATACCAAAAAAATGAAATATTTTCATTTGTCAATTCAAGAGTTGCCGATGACAAAGGAGCCAGTGAACATTAAGTCTTTAAATTATTTATTATGAACAGCACATCTCACAAAAAAGCATAAGCAATATTAGAAAGCATCTGAGTGGAAAAACTGATTATTTTGTTATTTGGTGCCTGCGTTGCATGACATTTTTCATGTGAGTTATCTGTAGCACTACACACTGTTGGTAGAAACTATTTTTCCTATGCTGAAAAGTTGTTTATAGAGCAAGATACTAATCTTATGGAAATGAGTTGAAATGGCATTCATCAGGCTTAGCCAGATATGTCAAAGCTATTTTGATCCCATTCAGACTTTCTGTGTTTAGTACTGCACAGTATCTTCCAAGACCTGCAAGGCAGCACCTGAGAGGCAAATACCAGTTGCAAGGAAGGCAGCAAGGTGGTGGTGAACCCTCCCTCGTGCTGCCGTCCCACCGGGAGCGCGCGCCGCTTCTGCTGGGGTGACACGGAAACTGCCTTGTTGCTCTTGCTGGCTTTTGCACTGCCACTCTGTATTTGCTGGCCACAGATTAAGGCAAGAGGAAAGTTTTGGATCTGGCACTGCTGAGGAAGTTTGCATCTGAAGTCTTCCAGGAAGAGCAGCTCTGGCCCCTGCAGAGCCTGTGATTTGCACCGGCACAGCTGGGAAGCAGAGTATGTCCTAGGGGAAAGGCTGGTGAGAAGCCGTCCTCTCCAAGCTGCGTGCCCAGTGTCTCCAGGCTCTTTAGCAACTTTCCGTCACAGGGGGCTGGAGGTAGGTAACTGTGGCTGCACGGTGCCCATAGCAGCTGTGAGTGCCTCCCTCTCTCTTGCAGGGCCGGGGTGACTGCCTTTTCAAAGGGGCAGTGAAGGGAGGATGTGGTGAAGATGGGGGAAGTGCTGCGGTCACAGAGTTTCAAAGGCAGGCAGTTGGCTGGGCTGTGGGTGCAAGGAGGTCCCAGTGGTATCTCAAGTGACACACAGGAGCATTAGAAGGCACTGCATGCAGTTGCAGTTAAATCCTAGAGGAAGGCTGCTGGCTGTGTGGCTTTTCTTGTACTCTTGAAAGTCAGCTACAGCACTCAAATTTGATTCTGTGACATGTTTCTTAAAGCCCATCACAAATAGTGAATAGGCTTGCCTGGACCTTGCTGTCTGGAAAATTGATAGAAGGCAGAACAGCAGTTTAGCTGTTGAAATGACATCCTAAAGAGAGGCTTGGGAAATGAACCTCTTGCTCTTTCTAGAGGAGATGTAGCTGTTCAGTGATGCTGTAAATATGCCCAACTTTGTGTTAAATTACAGCATAGCATCTTTTTGGATGCTTAATTTTGAATGCTTTAAAAATCAACCTGACATAATACTTCTGATTATTTTTATTTTTTTTTTTAACCATTTGTCCTGGGTACTTGAATAACAGAAAGTATATAACCAGACCTGTTCTTTCTCTGTGCCTAGGCAGGTGTGTGTGTCAGAGCACCATAGAACCAGGATGTCTTACAAGCATTTAAAATGAAAATGTGCTGTCTTTTGTGACAACTTCTACTCTTAAAGGACTTTTGGCACTATTCACTGTTTTCCTTAGGTATTTTCTGAATGCAGCAGCAGTGTCCAAGGAATGCATTCAGGCAGGTAATGACCTACTGTACTATTACAACTTCTACTAAATTCCCAGAACCCAACACTTGCTTGGTTTGGAGGTCTTGCTCCTTATGATAATCCCCTGTCTCTCTTCAAGATAGCAGAAGTACAAGTAACCCTGGTGAAAAATCTTGAGCCAAGTGCTCAGTGCTTGTGGAGGTTGGCTGTATGTTGGTTTCCAGCCAGGTCGGTAGCTGAAAGGCATTATTAATGTTCAGAGTAGACGGTTTCCTGCAATGAAAATAAAGAACAGGTTTTTTAATGTGCAAAATCAACCTTATTTTAATTAACAACAGCTCTGGCTGCCAATGTGGTTTAATTATAATTATTTCTAGTTTAAATATTCTCTCTGGGTATACCAGGTCCATTCCCTTCTCTGTCCAATTCCATGGCATGACTTAGATCTAATATACCACAGGACTTGTGGGAGTGTTGATTATAAAATGTGAGTCAGAGACCGCAGTGAGCTGGGAAACATAAAGACAGAGCTGAGCCTAGGTGTTGGCTGAGGGGGGCACACATGATCTGGGCCTAAAATCATAGAACAGTTTGGGTTGGAAGGGACTGTAAAGATCATCTAGTTCCAACCCCCCTGGCAATGGCCAGGGACACCTTCCACTAGACCAGGTTGCCCAAAGCCGCATCCAGCCGAGCCTTGAACACTTCCAGAGAGGGGGCATCCACAGCTTCTCTGGGTAACCTGTTCCAGTGCCTCGGCACCCTCACAGGGAAGAACTTCTTCCTAATACCTCATCTAAATCTACCCTCTTTTAGTTTAAAGCCATTACCCCTTGTCCTAGCACTACAAGCCCTTGTAAAAATTCCCTCTCCGGCTTTCTTGTAGGCCCCCTTTAGGTACTGGAAGGCGGCTTTATGGTCTCTCCGGAGCCTTCTCTTCTCCAGGCTGAACAACCCCAACTCTCTCAGCCTCTCGTCATGGGCATGTGCTCCAGCCCTCTGATCACAGAGGAGCGGTGTTTCCAAATATACAGGAGCGGAGACTAATGGAGTTTAAAAACTTTTTGTACTTTATAGACATCTGAATTTAAGGTCTGCTGTTGAACTCAATTTATTTACCAATTTATTTGCTGTATTAACTCTGAGTAATTTCCTAGGGAAGAGAGAAAATAAGGTTTTGAAAAGCAAGGCTAAATATTTGACAAAGCTTGTGGGAACTATTTCCTAATACTCTGTAAAGTGTCCCCCTTTTCCAGTATCTTCAGGCTCATTATACATTTACACAAACTATAGTGGTTTGGGTGGGGTGTTTTATGTTGGATTTTTTCATGTAGCACATGCTTGTTTGACAGTTAGCAACTCTGCTAGTAACTCTGCCAATGAGTCTGGTATTAGTACTGTGTCTATAAAAGTAATATAATAATCTTGTTACCTCTTTGTCTTCTCTAAGGATTGCTGAAATACATTTCTGTTGAAATGCCCCTGAGCTTTGTTTGCTCTTTCTGGCATGATTCTCAAATGTACACATGTGGCAGCGCAAGGGGGAGACTGAGACATCCATTTCTTGGCAGCTCAGAGGCAGGAAGATATAAAGACAGTGTAAAAAGAAGCGACTGGGAATGTTTGCTCAAAGAACAAAAAGGGTAAATATAGAGAAAACCAAAAACCTGGTGAGAAGCAGCCTTAGAAGATCTGAACCCCCATCTGAGGACAGGGCTGTATTTCTTATCTCCATCTCAACAGCAGAATGTTCTGCAGATGTGACATGCCAAGGAGTGGCCCACCGGAGTGTGGGGCATTCTGGACACTATCACGTGCTTGTAGCAAGCTTTGCAGACAGTTTAGTCTGCATTTTCAGCCTTGAATCTTGAAAGTGCTTATCCTTCCATGCAGAAGGAGGAAGACTTGAAGGGTACCTTACGATCCCATCTGGGTTGCCTGCACAAGTGCTGGCGCCTGACATCCTGAAGTAGACAATTTGGGATAATTTACCTTAGCAAACTGCTCCTCCTAAATTGCATATTTGCAACCCACTGGAAATCCTGATGCAGGAATGTTTCTCCTTTAAAGTTTGTTAGTGGTAGAACTTTGTGTAGAAACTCACGCTTCATCAACTCATACCAAGTTCCAGAGCCAAGTTACTCCATCTTAACGCCTAGCTTGCCCCCAAATAAATGACAAGAAAGCTGCTTCTGACTTTTTTTTTTTTTTTATTTTGTAGCAGTATGATAGGAACCTCGCCCAGCAAAGTAGAACCACCACAAACTGGGAAAGAGCAAGGTTAAAGACATTCTTTACTGTCTTATTATGCATGTGCCTTGCAATGGAGCCTGTAATTGCATGAGCACATGCAGTCAATTCCTAATGCAGTAAGTTGATGCAATTTAACACAAACACTTAACCATAGCTTCATTCCTGAAATCTTGCACTTCTGTTGCTTTGATTGCAACAATTACTGGGGGGGTGGGGTGGGGTGGGGCAGCAGGGGAAACCAGTTTTTCATTACAAGGTAACATCAAATGCATATTTGGTGTACTCTGCTCAGCAAATTCTTGTTTCTGAAAACACTCCCGTGTGTGGAGCTGTCCTATTCTGTGCAGGACTTAGATCCAATATACCACCAAACTTCATACCAGGCCACCCTCTGAGGTAGTGATATGCATAGTATTTCAAGTTGAGAACACACAAATGACCTCCAAAAAGTGAGAAACTAATTAAAACCAAAGTAGATGCTTACCATGTGTTTGCAATTGAGACTGCAAGTGGGAAAGAGTATTTCAGGGTCAAATTCTGGTCAGTTATACAGAATTTGACTGCACAGCTGCTGCTTTCACACAACAGGGAGGGGAATTGCCCCTTGGAGGCTTAGAGGGGTAATGTGGAAAATGTGGGGTAATTGATAGGCCAATTTCTGAATTTTTTTCCTGTAGAGTTTAATCCTGTAGCTCTTTACTCATGTGAGTAGTAGAAGAAGATGGTATGTTGTGACTGAAACATCTTGAAAACTGGTTTCTTTAGGCCTGCCATGACTTGCATGAGCATGACCTTGAACCAGTCTGCTAAGTTCGGTTCCCTGGGTTGGTCCTCACTTCCCTAATTGCTAATAAAGGGCAGGAGGGAACTATGTCCATTCCTGGCCACTGCGGTGCAGACTGCCTGATGTCCAGCGTGCTATTTAGATCTCTCCAGTTCTAGCAGTTTCTGGGTATTCAAGGAGTATTTCCAGCAGTTTCCAAGTGTCCAACCATATCTGTCTTCCTAGAAGATGACATCTGGGGGAAGGTGACGACTCCAGCTCTAGATTTTTCTGCCACTCTGACTTCCCATAGGCAGCTTATGCTAAGGTTGAAGTCATCTTATCTGGCTTTCAGCCGGCATGGAGGTTGTAACCTGCACTCAGTGAATTTTGCTTTTATTACACTGAATTTCATCTGCCATTTATAGCCCAGTCAAGTCTGCTCCACAATGCCATTCCATAGTTGTTCATGATGATCCATTAATTACCACCTGGAGAACCTAGTATCAGCAAACTATGTTGTTCACATTCTTTTCCAGAACACAAAAATTTTGAAGGACGCAGATATCGGTATGAATCCTTTTGGAGGACTCCTGTTGACCTCCCTACTACAAGAAATGGCCAGTCCTACTCAGTTTTCTGTCTTTTGATCAATTATTTATCCAGGTGAGACCTTGCTTCTGATTATATGGCTGCTTATTTTCCTTAAAAGCTGCTGCTGGGGGAACCTTGCTGAATGCTTTTGGGAAGTCCGAGTGTACCTTAGGAACTTGATTTCCCTTGTCTTCCTGACTTGTTCAGGGAATTTCAGTAGACCTGTGAAGTTTGACTTCCCTTTGTGAAGCTATATTTGTTTTTTCCCCAAATGTTACATTTGTTCATATATCACAAATTGATTTCTTTACAGTAGCTTCTATTTCTTTGCCTTGGAGAGTCATTGGGCTTATTAGTCCATAGTTCCCTTGTTTTTTCCAGGTATCATATTGCCACCTCCGGCACCAGGGTGATTTTGATCAAGAGGCTACATATCACAGCTAAGAGGCTGAGCCATTTCATCCTTTAGTTCTTTCAGAACTCCTGCCTTAATATCCCCTTGTCCGATGATTTGTTGGTTTTCACTTTGTCTGCCTTTATAACATCTTTTATTCACAATTCAATCTCAGAAAGATCCTGAGATGTCCTAAAAAATGATTCTGGCCTAGGAACTCCTGATGTTTGCAGCTGTTCTGTCTTATGTCTAACATAGACAGGTAAGCAATAGTGACCCCGGTCAATACTTGCAGGTTTAATATTGGATGCTTCTGCAGGTCCTTGCGGGGCTGTATGTGATATAATGGAACTGACAATCATCTGAGTAAGCTGCTCCTTTCTGACCTAGATATGGTCCAAGTCCTATACATATGCTGCATTATATAAACAAAGCATGTGTGCATCTCTCTGCAGGTATAAGAGGGGCAAGTGTAAAACCTCACGTGAACAGGTGCTCAAAATACACAATTCAGCCTTTGATAACCTTCTATTACTATTAAGCTATGGTAGCTGAGATCACATTTTAGTAAAACTTGACCATAATTTTAGGTTACTCAAAAAACCCAAAATTAAATCACTTTATGGAGCAGATAGAGACTTGATTTGCAGCTCTGGTGCTTTCATAATGGGATATTCCATTGGGGGGGAAAAGATATTGTGTGTCTTTGAATCTCTCATGCGTGAATAGTGTTTAAATAATTGATAAAGCCTGTCCTTTATTGTTGACATACTGTTTTTTCCATGTTTTTGTACCTTACACTAAAGGACGTGACATTAATCAGAAGTTTGAAATTTAAGTCATCATCTCTTCCTAAAGGCTCAAGGGAAATGAAAACAGACTGATCATTTCCTAGCAGGAGAGGAAGAATTCCCTGAACACTGTGACATGACAAATTACTGGATCTTGGCCATATGGGGAAGGAGAACATTCCTGGATAGGGATCAGCAGTGCACGAAAGAGAAGGATGACATATTCCTGCTTTATAATTATACAAAAAGGCAGATGTGGAGGCGCAATTATTTTATGTCCATAGAAATTTGCACAGGAGAAACTCTAATCCTGGAGAGTTTTTTATTGCTACCAAAGGAAGAAGCAAATATGATGGAGATTTACCTGTAGACTAATGAAAGGAGAGAAAAAGTATTAAATCAGTGCATGAAGTAGATGTGTTGAATTTAAGCCAGTAAAATAAGCATCTTTTAGAGGGCTGTCAGTAGGCACTCTTCCCTGGACACAGAGCTCTTCATGCTTATTTACTCCATAACATTGGACAAGTCACTCTACCTACTGAGATGAGGGTTCCCCTCGTTCCCCAGCTCTCTACTATATTAGGATGACACCAGGGAGTTTTATGGTTAGAGTATGATGAGATATGACTGAAATTTGTGCCATCAAAACTCCTTAACAGGAGATTGGGGGCATTTCGCTATGGCATGCTGTGTTGGGAAGTGATTTAGCTGTCACGGGTAAAAAGAACAGCTTTGGGGTGCTTGCAGTGCAGGAGGTGCTGTGTCAGCAGAGCTGGTGTTTGGAGACAAAATACTCCTTACACCCCTCTATATAGAGAATAGTAGATGAAAAAAAACCCCACCCAAACCTTTACAGAGGTGCTAAAGAGGAGTATGGGACCACTTGCCGTATTTCATCCATGAGTACTTACATCAGCTGTTCACAGGGGGAAAATAAATCACCTTGACAAGAGGTAAAAAGCTCTGTGCTAAAACTCCTGCTCATGGGATAGCCAGGAGCTTTGTTGGCTTTGACCTGTTTCAAGTCAAAAGAGTTCCTTACTTGTTCAGAACAATCTAGAGGAAGCAAAATTTGGATCAAATGTTGATTAATGAATTGTCAAATTTATTGATTTGCTTTGGCCTTAGTTACTGACTTTGAAAGGCCAAAGGGCAGGCCTTGTGACCTCTGAATAGTTGTATTGGGTTTGTGTGGCAAGGTTTTGGTAGTGGGGGGAGCAATAGGGGTGGCTTCTGTGAGAAGCTGCTAGAAGCTTCCCCTGTGTCAGATACAGCCAATGCCAGCCGGCTCTAAGATGGACTCGCTGCTGGCCAGGGCCGAGCCCATCAGAGACAGTGGTAGTGCCTCTGTGATTACATATTTAAGAAGGGAAACAAAAGCTGTGGTGGGACAGAAACTGCAGCTGTAGAGAGGAGTGAGAACATGTGAGACAAACAGCTCTGCAGACACCAGGGTCAGTGAAGAAGGAGGAGGAGGAGGTGCTCCAGGCACTGGAGCAGAGATGTCCCTGCAGCCTGTGGGGAAGACCATGGTGAGGCAGGCTGTGCCCTTGCAGCCCATGGAGGTCCACGCTGGAGCAGATATCCACCTGCAGCCCATGGAGGACCCCATGGCCCGAAGGAGGCTGTGACCCCATGGGAAGCCTGTGCTGGAGCAGGCTCCTGGCAGGAGCTGTGGCCCCGTGGAGAGAGGAGCCCAGGCTGGAGCAGGTTTGCTGGCAGGAGTTGTGACCCCATGGGGGACCCACGCTGGAGCAGTCTGTGCCTGAAGGACTGCAGCCCGTGGGAGGGACCCACGCTGGAGCAGTTCATGAAGAACTGCAGCCCATGGAAGGGACCCACATTGGAGAAGTTCATGAAGAACTGCAGCCTGTGGGAAGGACCCATGTTGGAGAAGTTAATGGAGAACTGTCTCCTGTGGGAGGGACCCCGCACTGGAGCAGGTGAAGAACGTGAGGAGTCCTCCCCCCGAGGAGGAAGGAGCAGCAGAGCCAATGTATGATGAACTGACTGTAACCCCCATTCCCTATACCCTTGTGCTGCTGGCGGGGGGTAGGTAGAGAATTTGGGAGTGAAGCTGTGCCTGGGAAGGAAGGGAGGGGTGGGGGAAAAGTCTGTTAAGATTTGGTTTTATTTCTAATTACCCTACTCTGGTTTGATTGGCAATAAATTAAGTTGATTTTCCCTAAGTCGAGTCTGGTTTGCCCATGACGGTAATTAGTGAATCATCTCTCCTCGTCCTTATCTCAACCCAAGAGCTTTTTTTATATTTTCTCTCCCCTGTCCAGCTGAAGCAGGGAGTGATAGAGCAGCTGCGTGCTGCTTAGTTGCTGGCTGGGGTTAAACCACAACAAGAGTTCTGTTCCTTTTCTGTAAAGTAGGTGTGAGAGTGCTTGTATACGTTTAGGCCTTGTCTTGTCTGAAAGCAAAAAGGTATGAGTTACAGTGAAGTGAGGGCAAGCTGACCCACAGGACCTTTCATGTCTGTGTTGTATTGTACTGGTGAAGAGATGTTGGTCTCGTATTTTTCCTCTAGTGAGAGATCAGGCTTTTTACTGTTTAAAAATACTAGAGCGATGCTGCAGCCACGTGTCTACTGAACCCTCAAGTGCCACTTTTGGACAGGCATCCAGTAGCTCTAGAGCAGGAGGATGTGGTGAGGTATTGTAATGTTTCCTCCAGGCATCAATCAAGCTAGTAAAAAAGAAAATGGATTTTGAAGCTGCGCCTGACCAAAATCACTCTGCTGTAGCTATTCCTCTAAGAATTCTGTGTTAGAGTTTTGGATGATTGCATGCACACAGGAGCAGATTGCTGTTTGCAACTTCTGCACAACTATTGAGGTATCCAAGAGTAATCTCCTCCACTTCTAGAGATTTACGGGCCCTTTATGCTGAATTGTCAATCCTCCATTCTGTATACCTTAAAGAAATGTATATCTTTACTGCATGAAGTCTGTTTTCTGTGGGCCGTTGTGTGCAGTATTCTTAGGTGTTTGTGGCACTGGAGAAGGAAACACGTAAGATCAGACTGAAAGTTGGAAGTAACGATGTTCTTGCAAAAGTTAGCCCAAATTATCTTGCAAAACCTATCTTTCTGACTGCCATGTTGAAGCATGTCCCAGTGTATGGACAGTGAAAGTTTGCTGATCACATTTTAAGCAGAATTACTTAAATATAGGGTAACATAATATCAAAATTCTGAACTGGCTATGAAAATGTCTTCAGCTAAACATAGTGGGTTTGCCCTTGGGAAGACCTATATATACTTCTTGTATTTGTTTTTGATCTCCTGTGTATGATTTTCCTGCAAGGTGTAGGGTTGGGCTTTGTGGCTGTGACACTGACGCCTTTCTAAAACAGTCCACAACAAGGTCCAGCTACGCAACTGTCACCGTTTGGCGTAGACGTGGACCGTATCTCCATGCTTTTGTTGCCCCTATGCAAAAAGATATGGACGGTTACTTTTCCCATGCTGTTTGTCTTGTCCTTCTCAGTTCCTTTCAGATCGAAGACTCTTTCTGTATGTGTAAACTTGAAAACACTGTGGACTGGAATTTGGTTAGATCTTCTAGGTATAGTTGAATCTAAATGCTGATGTAATTGGGGGACCATTTCTTAAAAGGTATCTGGTAGATCTTGTCGTTCAAATGAAAGGAGATTTGGGTTATGCTTAATCCAAGTGATCTTTGTTCTTAGGTTCTCATTCTATCTGCTCTTGTATCATGTTTGCATAGGACTCCACTGGCTTTCTAGTTTGTGTTCGAGTTGTTTGGGATCCATGTAAATTAATGGCTCTGTTTTCCTTCAGCATACTAAATCTCTGTAATTCCCACTTGTGGACAGTTTGCTGGGCACTCATTGACCTCGTCAATAGGCAGTCCCCGAAGTCTACTGTATTGTATGCTGTTCTTTTTATTTGACACTTGCTCTCATCAGCATTTAAAAATCTGATATGATGGTAATTAAACCCTGGATACTCTCCAGCTTTTTTTGGTGGCTTAATTGTAGTTTGTGCTTTTTATGAAACTCAGTATTGAATATCAACAGCCATGCTGATTACTCACAAGCTGTAAAGACAAGGGCAAGCCATTCTCACCTTTAGGCATTTTCCATGTTCCCTTGTATTCATGAAGAAATAGCATATCTTAATCCTTTGTGTGTTGTGTTTTTCTTTGGCTGTCATACTGATGCACGCTGAGCAGAAGAGAAAAACTCCCCTCAGAGGGGACTGTTATCTAAACATCTTAAATGAGACAATTTGAAGCTGTACGATTCTGGAGTTACAGTGCAAATTCTCCCTGGTTGCCTATGAATAGCCTTTCCGCCCAGCAGGGAATTTGATTCTATCTTGAATGGTTTTATTCATATGTCTAGTAATGTTGGACAGTTTGAATACATGTACTTTTCAGTCCTGCCAATAGATCTTGTTGCTGTGCTAATTTTCACTTGGACACTAGCAACAGAGGGCAGAAAGCAAAGATGGCAAGATTTGCCTTCCCTGCAAATCTGGTTGCGTTCTGGGGCCAGATTCAGCCTTGTCATAAGTGGATGTAATTTCCTCAGACATCTCTGAACTTGGAGGCTCATTTTACGTAATATGAAATGCACGGGAGACTGATATAATGCCTCCTACCCTTCTTTCAGTGCTTTGTAAGAACAGTCTGTCTTTTGAAAGTAGTGTAATTATCCAAAATAGCAAGCGGCAAGTTGGCACGGCAAACATAGAGCTTGATAGTGCAAGTAAGCAATTACGGGTTAGCTGCATTGCAGATGAATCAGCCTTTTCTTTTTTTGCTGTGCATGACTTTTGCAGGATGAAATGCTTCTCTTGGATGAGGATGAGTGAAGGGGCCTAATACTTTTATCTTTGAGGAATTCATTAATGTTTGTCTTGAGTAAGAATCACAAAATCTACCCTAGGGTCATCTAGGGCAACTAGGTGAGGAAAGTCAAAACCGCCAGGAGTACCAAGAATCTCACTCTAAACAGACCACCACCATCAGAAACTTTTGCCATAGTGGCACAGTTGGTAAGCTCTGAACCAAAGCAGTATTAATAATGCTATGGTTTTCCCTGTGATTCATTTAATCCTGTATCTGCAGTTCTCTTGAGGTTCTTTTTTTTTTTTTTTTAATATGCACACAGATACGTGCACTCAGTTCTTTCCTTTCACACAGTAACATTCATTAGTGTTTCAGTTCTTTTGCTAAATGGACTGTCTCGTGTGTGTTCCTCACCCATCAGAGTGTAGTGTATCAGTTTTGTATAGTGTAGCTTCTCCCTTTCAAAGTTAAGGAGAACTCCAAGCCAATCTTTCTTTTAATTGGGGAAAGCTTTGGAAAAAAAGAAAACTTCTCACAGTTATATCCCCATCCTCTTTATTTTGTTAGTATCTAAACTGCATAATTTTTAAAGAAAGGCTTTTGGCTCTGGATGTTCAAATATTTTCATTTCTTTTAACAAAAAGTGGGAGGTAGTTCTGTTCCCCGGTTTGGTGTTCTTTTCCACAGACATGCCAGTCAAATTGAGTTTAGAGGGCTCAGTCCCACCCGTCGCTCTCTACCTGAAGGGGACATGAAGGTAGGAGTATACCTCAGCCTGAGAATAGCATGGGTGTTGTATGGCTCTGTATTCTAACTGACTATATCTTCACTATTAATATGCTACTTTAGGATATGATGTCTCCCAGCTCAGTGGGACTCTAATTAAGATTAACATGTGGCAAGATTTTTTGCCACTGACCTACTCTCTGATGCTGTGCAAAATGCTTCTCTTGGTCCCCAGTTCCCCCTTTTTTCCTTCTCCTTCCTGAAGAACTGGAGCGATGTGCCTTCTGTCAATGCTTGCTGACAAAAGAAGGCAAGCCTTACTGTAGCAAAATCTGGCACTCATGTCTCTGTTAGTATCACGGTACTTACTTTGTTAGGTATTATAAATAAGATTAAAAGAAGTGATTGTCCTGAATCTTGAGCAAGCCAGCCAGCGTGTGTGTGTGCGTGCGTGCGTGTGTGTGTGTGTGTTACAAATGCAGGACCAGAACACATATCAATCTGTTAACAGGAAAAGAGGATGAAACCTCCTATATTTAATAAGAAAAATTTCAGGTTCTCTTATACCTAGCTGCTGTTAGAAAAGCATCGTCCCTTCAATCCTGATTCAAATAATGTTTTCTAGCACAAGGTATCATCTCCTTGCTGAGGCTATAATTATTGTTGTGGCCTCTCTTGAACCAAGAAGCTAATAAAAAGAGTCTAGAGAGGGAGATTTTCTGTCAGTTGTTCCACTTAAGGTGAGAAATTGGCAAGTTAAGGATGACTTTGATGCAGTCCTATATATTTATAAAGAATTTACAAAGGCCTGTGTCCCTGAACGCAGCAGGACTCAAGAAAGCTCACTTAAAAGCTGTCGTCTTTGGCTTTTCCTGGGGCCATGTTTTTAATGCTTGCTCGGTGTCCATGGCTTTCTCTCTTCTGGCTTTTCAGTGCACAGTTTTGCTTTTCTTCTTTTTTTGATCATTTCTGCTGATCAGTGCCTTGTCCCCTGGATGTGCAGCCTGACATCCTTGGGAACCCTCTCCATGGAATAATTAGTTCTGTTTGTTAGGCATATGTAACTGTTTCCTTGCTTTATATTGCCTCTCTTCTCTCCAGGCTATTGCTTGCATCAGTAGGGTTTATATCAACCCAGAAGAGAAGTGGTTTTGCCCTGTGTCAGTGCCTGAACCCCAGAGGTGCCCCAGGAGTTTGCTGTTAGGCATTTAACATGCAGGGCAATGGGGACCTCACCCTGAAATTTTGTGTAGGCATCAAGGACAAGGAGATCATTGAGGATATAAAGGAGATTGGCTAGCTTTGGGGGGAGGCTGCATCCCTGTGTAAGTGGCAACCTGGCAGAAAGCTAGAAACGTTTTCTCTGAAAATGTGAAAGATGCAGAGCTGGCAGTTCTGAGTTAAGGCTTTTCCTCCCAGACTGGCAGAAAACTCCCTCCAAGTCAAGGAATTGCAATGTCCAAATCATGAGCCTGGTGGTGGGGAAGGATTTGTGGCTGGTGGGAGAAAGCGTTTCTGGTTGTGTGGTTGTTGGGCTTGAACTGGCCATTGGCCACCTCAGGAAGCGACGTAAACAAGATTGGCTTTGGAATGAGACCAGTTAGTGACCCTGAGTGTTGAAGCATGAGTCAGTTTGTGACAAGCGTTTGTTCACTTATGTTTCAGTCTGAGTTCCCCAGCTTTTCTTCTGAAGCACTGAGCATCTTTTCTTAATAGTAAGAGTAGTTCTGGATACAGAATGCTTCTGAAGATCATGCCCTGAATATCTGTATTTGAATGCACTCAAATGGATGTGTGTACCTACCAGACACTTCAGCGAATGAAGTTTATGATACCTAGTAGCAATAAATACAAGAATGTTGCTGTGGGCCTGATATTTACATCAGAGTTTGGCTCAAACCCATACTGTAGTCTCTGTGTCTTTACCCCGCATGTGGAGAACATCATTCCTCGTTGTCAGTTTGGATTCCTAGCACAGAAGCACACTTGTGCAATGTCTGGAGTGCCATTAATTCTTCAGGAAAGCTGTCTGTGATTGTCTTTCACAAAACTTGGGTGAGAAATTAAAAACATCCTTTGAAGCTTCTTGTAAGTACCCGCTATGATAAAAGGGCGTTCTGTATTGCATTTTGCTTTGCCACAGACAATGGTGTCATATCCTATTGCCTTGCTCATGAGAAGCACCAGTGTGTTGGAACAGGGATGAATTTACGGGTGGAAGGACCAAGTGTGCTAGTATGTCCTCCAGCCGCAGGGCAATGCCTGGGATGTGGCGCGTGACGGGATTACCAGGGTGCTGTGTTGTCATAGACCACACAATCCCGATCCGATTTGAGGACATCACATTCAGTCAATGGAGTTAAGCATTCGAGCTTTTTATTCTGATAATTCACTGCTCCGAACATGAATGGTGGTTCTGGACACTCCTTGGTATTTCCGTATATTGACTCTAGTTAAGTATCTCTGTGACTGGAGGTAAAAAGAAAACCGTGTATGTTGCACTAAAGCCTTATACTCCGGTCATTTGTGTTTAGTTTCAGGCATGTTGCTGAGCACAGGATACATCCCAGATCTGAGATAAAAAAGAACAATTTTCCTTTGCTAATGGAGTAAGTTATTTTAAAGTAAAAGCTAGGAACTGGTGCCTGTTTCCTGTTTGAAGCTAAACAAGGTCAGTACAGCTAAATTACACTGCGAGCCAGCTCCTGAAAAGTAACGGAAATCAGAAAATCTGCAGATTCTATTAATGTGAGCTGCTCTAGATACTTTTGGAATACAGAATCAGCAAGAACAAAAAAGTATTTTGGGGAATAGATATGCTGGTTCGGTGCAAAATCATAAACAGACAAGAACAAGCAAAGATTATTCAGATAATGGTCTCAGCTGAGAATAGCTAATTGGGCCAATTAGCTGTTATGATGTAGCTGCCTTATGACTAATTTAAGCAGTCTATGGTGGGTGATGATTGTCTTTTGGCACTTGCCTGAGTAGAGCAAGCAAAGACATGGGCTACAGATTTGTAGAGGAGAAAGGTCTAGTAGGGAACCTCGACTAGAGCACAAAATTGTCCAAATCAGGATGGCAGCGTAGGCGTTTCTGGGTCTCATTTACACAAAGGCCTAAGGTTGGAGAGCCATGGTCTAGGGAGGTGTTTGAGGAGCGTTTGGAGGTCGGTGGCAGGGTGGGGGCAGCGCGGGGAGGCTGCTTGCTGGGTAGGGCCTTTCAGAAGAGCAGGAGGAGATGGGAGGTGGGAACCCAGTGATTTCCCCAGTGACTCTGTGGGCGATTTCTTCCCTGCCCTGGTGGAAGCAGGCTGTGGTGGCTGTGTCAGCTACCTCTGATTTAACTGGGGTTTGAGACACTGAAGAGTGTAAATTGCATCCTATAGAGACATCTCTATAAATGAAGCCTGGTTTTAGTGGAGTCTCATTGCGTGCTGATCTAGGTTTGAATGGGGCTGAAGCAGGAACCTATTTCAATTAATTTTCTGAGTTACAGCCCTTGGAGATTAATTTGAGTTTCAGAAAGTTTGCTGACGAGTTTTGGGTGGAGAAACTCCTTCCCTGAAAGGATTGCTGGTGATGGGAGAACAGCAGAGACTGTGGGGTCTAAATGCCCTGTAAAGTGGGAGGAAGGAGAAGAAAACACAATCAGGCTGAAATCAAAGGTATGAAAAGAAGCTTTTCAGTGAAACAGACTGGCGAGGAGCGGAGAGGAAGCCTCATTTTTGAAAGGGGCTTGCTAATAGCTGAGTGGGATGTTGATGCACTGGTCCCGATTGCATGTTGTGTGTTATTCCAGACTTTCCAAACAGTGCCTAACTGCAGTTTGGGAAATCTGTTTCGGTTTTCTTTCCTTTTCCTGCAAGACTTGTCATTTTCTTCATAGACGTTGTAGGCTGCAATTTAGGGGATTGGCAGTAGGAGGATGAGTATAACTGTAATGGACATAATCAAGGAAAAGATGATCACGTAAAAGATTAAGAGGAGAGTATTATGAAAGATGGCTAAAAACAGTGGGGCATTTCCCATAGTTCGTGCTTATTTCCATGTTTAATGTGTTGCCACTCTATGAATGAGAGAGATGGGCAAAGTCTTGCTACCCATAACTGGGAAAGAGAAGTTAATAAGGAAGACATGGCTCAATGCATGTGCATCTAATTAAGAAAGGTGGCTGCAATGTATATTTTGGACAGAGAAAGGGAAATATTGGAAGCAGTATTACTGCACAGTGAATGGATAATTATAGCAATGAAAAGTTAGAGAATTCTATTCAGGAAACAGTGAGGAAAACATGCTTTAACGAGAGACTTTTGGTAGAATATGTAGATGTGGGCAGATTGACTTTATCATTGAATTCAGGAAATGATCAAAGGCATAGCTAGGGAACACTGAACTGTCACTCCTATAATGACCAAAAAGTATCTGCCATACTGGTCTGGATTACTGAATATGTTGTCTGGGAACATTTTAAGAGAAAACTTGGTTTCTTCTAGAAAGGAAATGTAGTAAAGCAAAGCATCGGCAGTTAGAGGGATTTCTAGCGACAAAGGTCTGAAAATGATGTGAGCATCCTTAGTAAGAAAAACACAGGTGGCAGCCTGCAAAGGGAGAAGGCAAAAGGAGAAGTGGTGTTTTTCTAACAGTTTCTTCTATTAGTGCGTATTTTTGTATATGAATAGATTGAAATTGCTCTTTGAAATAGCCTGAGTAGCCTTCATGATGGGTAGAGGAAAGGAGTCTTTCATATTTAAGCCTGGATGCTACTTGGTATCCTGTCAGCTTCCATCTTTATCTGTTCATTGTTTAAATTGCCTAATTGCTGTATTTTCATTTATGTAATTTAACTTGCTTTTACTATAAAGAAATTTTAATTTAGCATTAACAGATTATTTTAAAGATTGTTTTTATGTTTGTATTGTACTGGTGCTTTAAAATTATTTCAGAGCTAAAAACTTTTAAAAAACTGTCTGCAGGTTCCAGTAGAAACATGTAAGATAAGTTACAATCTATTAATTAGAAAAGAGAAAGAAATTATGAAGTTGGTTAACACTTTCTGTGCTAGATGGTGTCTGTGCTCTTCCCTGGCACCTCTGTGCACTCTTTACCTGTTTATGGAAGTTGTGTTTGTGTGTAACATTAGGCTGAGGGGAGGCTCTGTATTTCCCCTACTGCTACTGCATTGACTGTTGCATCGAGTTTTTGGCCTGAAATAGTTCATTTCTGTGTCGCATGTCAGCCTGTGAAATGGCAATAGGCTAAGCTGACCATGAATAATTCCATGAACTATTTGCATATATTTGTATTGACATTTCACTGGCATGTTCACCTTTGGCGTTACTGCTAATGTTATACTGGCAAGTGGAGAAGGAAAAAAGGAATGGGCAAGACAACACAGGCATACAAAGTACTATTCCTTCATCTTATTAATGAAAACATAACATTTTAGATCTGTTGCCCACGGAGTCTGTTCTTGTCCTGTCCCGCTTTTGGTCCATAACACTTTCCTCACTATTCCAAGACCCCACAGACCTGCAAGAGCCATTCAACTAAAATATTCCCCTGTGATTGCTTGTCTCCTGGGAAATGTCAAGAAGTCTGGAGCCTTGCCAAAGAAAGTGAGCCCCATGAGTGAATCCGGAATGAGAGCAGTGAATACAAGTCTTACTGAAAAGAGTCTAGCCCTTCTCTCCATGCCCTTCACACATGCAGATTTCATCTCCTCCCCACCACTGAGACAGACTAAAGGCTTTGTAACATCTGAAATGAAAAAGGGTGTGAGAATGTTCTGTGGAAGAGCTAAATCATTTGTCATGCAGTAGTCTCCATCTCAGCTAAGTTTTGGAAGTATAGTTGTCTTCAAAGTCGGGGTTATTCGGTTGCATTCCTGTTGCGTTCAAAAGCACGCAAAGGAATTGGGTGTCTGTAACAGCCCATGAATGAGGGAACATTTGGGATACCTTTAGCCATCAGTGAGTTCTTTTATTGTCTGTTCGTGCTGCTTTTAGCTGGGATAGAGTTAGTTTTCTTCATAGTAGCTAGCATGGGGCTGTGTTTTGGATTTGTGCTGGAAACAGTGTTGGTATTTTAGGGAGGTTTTAGTTATTGCTGAGCAGTGCTTACAGAGAGCTAAGGCCCAGCGAGCGGGCTGGGGGTGCACAA
>JAVKLA010000084.1:17227194-17269974 GCA_034782735.1 Sagittarius serpentarius
CGAACGAATTCCTTGCTTTGCTTTTCTTGTGTGCGCAGCTTTTCCTTTACTAATTGAAGTGTCTCTATCTCGTCCCATGAGTTTTCTCACTTTTACTCTTCTGATTCTCTCCCCCATCCCACCAGGGAGAGTGAGCAAGCGGGCGGCTGTGTGGGGCTGAGTTGTCAGCTGGGGTTAAACCACGACAGTTCTTCTGGAGATTGGGCTCCTCAGGAGGAGTCTCTGAATGACCCTCATAGCAAGGGGGACTAGGGGGTTCTAGGGGTGTAACATCTCTGGTCAAGTTTAAGGTATATTTTTACCTGAGCAGAGTGGAAGAATAAAGGAGGCTTTTGGTTTTTTTCAGACGCAAGTGCAGTATGCAAAAAGCTGTGTGCGTGCATGAAGGGGGTTGGAGTACTTGTATACGAGAGATCTGAATGGGAGCAAATTAAAGAGCAAGCCAGTACTTAACCTGAGGGAGATGCATCTGTATGCTGCTCACAGGGCAGTGAGGTGGACTAAGCTGGCATAAGCAAACCCCCATTCAGCTCAGCTGTGTAGTGTTTGAATAATAGAAACAGAAAAGCAGACATCAAGGTAGAACACTGTGATTTAAGGGTTTCTGAAGGGTTGACCTGAAGGTCAGATTCTGTTCACTCTGTGCCAAAGAGCCCTACAAGGAGGGAAGGCTGTTTTGAATTGCTGGGATCGCTCTGGTTCTGCGCAGACACCACAAGGTCGTGCCGATGTTGCTCATCCTTGCACAGTCTGTCCCTGGGGGCTCAGGGTTAAGGAACTAAAGCAAACAGAGCTTTTGCCCCTAAAGCAAACAGAACTTCTGACGATGCTCTAAAGTCTTGGGTTTGCTGAACAAATGTGGTGGTAGTCTCCTCTGCCATGCCGCTTCTTCGCTTGTAAGATCAGGGCGGTTTGAAAGCATGGGCTGTACCTGAGGGGCTCAGGGCCGCGTTATTTGCAGCTAACCCATGGATGCTTTTTCATTTGGGGTTTGCCTCTGAGGGACAGTTCCTCTGAGAATGTCTCCTGCTGGCTTTGTGCTTCTGTTCTTCTTACGCACGTGCACTTACATACCTAGAAAGCACAAACAATTGAATAATATTGTTTTCAGTTCTTTTGGGGCACAGTCTTATGACATGAATTTGGAGAAGTATTTTCCTAAGTAGGTTTCAGGTAAATTACTGTTTTCTATAAATTAATATTTTTCTACAGATGTGGGCTTAAGTTGTTTTTCTTGTGGATTGTGAATTGTCTCAGTGATGCTTTTAGGAGAATAAACAGATAAAACAGAAATAAGAATTGTTTGTGCAAAGACCTGGTAGATGTTTTCTTGTTTCTGGGAACAAGTAGGCAGCTGGTTGGTCATTTTTTCCCTTTTTTTCCAATGCTGCTGAGAGGCAGTCTGGCACATACTGCAGAGCTGAAATTTAGTTGCTGCGTGCGGAGTTTAAATACAAATACTGTAATTAAAAATTATGACCTACCTATAAAGCTGGAAAGCTGAAACTGAGCCATGTATTATTACTGAGGCATGGTACCTCAGTTCAGTTCTTTCCCTGCACTAGTGTTTCGGTAGTGAAACTCCAGACTGTCCAGGGAAATTCTCGTGAGTCTTGCTGCTACCTTCTAAAGACTGCTAACAAACTAAACCTTGTGCTCCTTGATGTACCGGTGGGCTGGTTACAGAGGACCATGTGGTTCCTATTGCTGTCTCCCCAGCTGTTACAAAATGTGTTAGAAATACAACCTTTTAAAAGTACAGAGATGTTAGCAGAAAGTTCTCTTTCCTCTAAAAATGCACTCTCACTTGTAGCACACACTCACTTTGTGTCTGTCCGTTTATGAGCACGCTGTTAGAAAGACCTTGTGGGCACTACCCTGAGAGTGTTGTGTTCAGCCCCAAGAAGCCATCCCCCGCTGTAAATTTCTTCACTGTGTATGTCCAAAATCGCTTTCAGAAATCCTGTCTAAAGGCTTTTATTTTAGTCTTCCATGTGTGCAGTGGCTGTGGTTACTCCAGAGGTGCGATAAGATGGGAATTAATCTTACAGAAATTGGGGAGAAGGTAGTTCCCTTGACCAGGTGTGGAAGGGACCGGGAGCCTTACTGTGAACGTATGATCTGCGGTATACGAAAGTACAACAACGTCATTGTCTTCAGTTTGCAGATGCAGAGCGTAGGTCCAAAAGCTTCCCTGGAGTGTCGCAGAATTTAGTAATGTAACATCAGCCCGGGGTTTGCTCGTAATACTATTTGGGTTTTGTTGTTGGGTTTTGGGGGTTTTTTTGCAAGTACTTAGCTCAACAGAACTGTCCTGCATCAGCTGAAACACTGTTAAATGTTTTTACTTTTTAGGAAATTTTCAGCACAGCAGCTGGAATGGAGCTGACTAATAACTAACTTCAGTACAAGGGGCCTGAAACCTTCCAAATGATCACAGGGATAGGCAGAGCAGCAGTTGATCTGATGAGGTGATTAAGAATCAAGCATCCATGACAAATAGCCCTTCAGAGTAACTTAGCTTTTGTGGGAGCAACTTGGGCTGACCCTGAGGTAGGATAATTATGCTGAAATGACATGAATTGCCCAGCACACTTACATATATTTTAGTTTCTTGCCCTTCTGATTGTAATTAAGTGCCTCTACCAGATCAAAAGCTGTTTTAACTCATTTGGAAATAAAATTACTGTGCCTACTGTGCTGTGTAAAGTTTAGGAAAACCTTAATGAAACAAATTTTATCAAGGGGAGGCTGCTTTACTATCCCAAGGTACTTATTTTAAATCGAATGCGTATGCATTTGTGACAAATTTGTTGCATGTGTTGTGTGGGATCTCTTTGTGGGTAACTGTTGATTCAAATACCACTGAATATTGAAGTTTTCTCATTTAACACCTCTCTGCTTATACAGATCCCCACCACCAGGACTCACCAACAGTCTTGTATTTTCATTTAAGTTCTAAAGCACTAAAGCTTGTTTCATTTGAGTGTACCTACTCATTCTGGGTTTGCCGGTGTAGTTACAGAACTGCAGGACTTGGGCTGTTTATCTGGCAGAATTGTGCATTCAGACCCAGTAAAACTGCTCATAAGCTTTAGTTTTGCACAATACTTTTTGTCTTCCTCATACAGGCTCTCTTTTGGGGCTCTGAATTCTAGTAAACATGAAACTCAAATGCAAACTGACTATTAAAAAGTGAAAACCAGTTTTTTTTTCTCTAATAGATAAAAAATCATATGAAATCAAAATTAGATATTATTTCCCTCAAGCAAAATTTAGTATGAAGTATGTGTTTTTCTTCTATTTTAGACCAAACTTGAAGTTTTGTTCTGATTCATTGAAAGCTTTGTGGATTTCAGTTCAGAGCTGTATTCTAGAATTTGGTGGGTTTGTATCTTAACTCAGCTCTTCTCTCCCTACTGTTTATGTTTAGACATTACTCTTGAAATCAAGGGCAGGATTATAAAAGGTCAGTATATTGAATGAAAGTTTTGATTTATGAAAATCCAGAGAGGGATAGCTGTATTTGTAGCTGTCATGTTTTCTTTAAACAAAAAATAGCAGCTTTATTTTAATGAAAACTGTGTAAAAGACCTTGCTGAATAAGTTAAAATTGAATTTAATGCTATGACTGTATTGCTTTAAAATTTGTGAAAGTCAACACCAGACAAATGGATTCTTGAGTTAAATCAGAACTAAATGTTCCCAGCTCCAGAACTGTAACTCTGCTTCTTAGAACAGAACAACTTATAAAGCATGGACCTGGACTGAGATCAGGAATTTAAAACACTGGCATTTTGGTCCACTTCCTTACCTACCTTAAGTGAGTCATGTCCAAAAGCTTTGTGTTTCTTTACTTGTGTTTACTCATACTCAATGCTTATACTGCATTGTCATTGGAAGGTGGGGTGAGCTCCAGCTGTCATTGCTCTTCTGTCTTTATCACTTTTCACTAATAATGTTTTTCCCAAAAGGTACTTTGTCGTTCAGTGCTAGACTTAGTCGAGACCTTGCTGACATTGACCACTTGCTTCATTGTCATATTTTGCAGTACGCAGTGAATGCTCTTGATTAATTCTGAAGTATGTTCACCTGTTAAAAGCTTGCATTAAATGCCACAAGGAAATCTTGTCCTGGCTGTGACTAACAATGACTGCCAGCTCTCAAACAGGACACATTTAACAGGTCTTTGCTGTTCCTGGCAAGGACATACACTGTTCATGGCACGGTGGAGACAAATGATCAGTTCTGAACACTCAAAATCTTAATTGCATTTGTGGGAACGCAGAGTGTTTTCTCCAGCCAGGCTGTGATTGCACTAGACTGAGAAAATTGAGAGCTTTCTTCATTAGCCAGCTCTGCCCAGTGTGAACTTGTTTGGTGTGGTTTGTCTTTGGTGCAGTACCCCAACACAGGCAGGTTTTGTGCAGATATCTGCGTGGCTTTTTGGAGGAGCTCTAGGTTTGGGGGTTTGTTGTGCCTTCAGGCAGCAGAAGAAACAGTGCGTGGAAGTAATCTCTGAAGAACACTGTTGCTTGTCAAAATGAATGTTTCCATGTGAGTAACTATCAAAGAGCCTTTTGCCTAGTGCTGATACTGGGAATACTCGTATCTCCACCCCACAGTGGGCTGAGTACTGAGCAGGGTGCTGCTTTGCTTATGAAGCAGAGCTAAACAGTTCACCCTTTGGATAATGAAAGTGAGCACGTTCCTGTCTCAAAAATAAGATTTTAAGTTTAGAAAAACTGTCTTTTGACCATAACTCATCCTTCATCCCCATTCTCTTCTTCAGCCCTTCTTCATTCTTTACATGCATTCGTGAAGAAACAGGCAGTTATAGTCACCAGGACCTCTGGGAGACTACGGTAGGCTGTAAGGAGAATGGAAACAAAGTTTATCTTGCACCAAAGGAAATGCCTTTCTGGCTTTAGAGATACAACCTCTTGCTAATTTTCAGACATGCTATGTATTTTTCACTCCATTGTGCTTAGAAAGCTAGTCCAGACAGACAAAAAGAGTTGACAGACAAAAAATAAAATGAGATTATATAGGTCAAAGGGGTGGCAGATGGTGTGTGACTGTGTTCACATTGAACTGTTGTCACCTCTCTCAAATGCTCTTCCTTTCCCACTGTCCTGGTTTCAGCTGGGATAGAGTTAATTTTCATCCTAGTAGCTGGTACAGTGTGTTTTGGATGTACTGTGAGAATAATGTTGGTAACACAGGGATGTTTTAGCTGTTGCTAAGGAGCGCTAATCCTAAGTTAAGGATTTTTCAGTTTCCCATGCTCTGCCAGCAAGCAGGTGTACAAGAAGCTGGGAGGGAGCTTGGCCAGGACAGCTGACCCGAACCAGCCAAAGGGATGTTCCATACCATAGAATGTCAGGCTCAGGATATAAAGCGGGGGGAGTTGGTCGGGAGGGGCAGATCGCTGCTCAGACGTCAGTCAGCAGGTGGTGAGCAATTGCACCGTGCGTCACTTGCCTTTTCTTGGGTTTTATTTCTCTCTCTTTTTAGTTATATTCCTTTTCATTACAATTATTATTATTATATTTGTATTATTATTACTCTTTTTCCTTTTAGTTATTAAATTGTTCTTATCTCAGCCAATGAATTTTACTTCTTTTTGTTTTTTTGATTCTTCTCCCTATCCCACTGGGGGGGGAGTGAGCAGCTGCATGGTGCTTAGTTGCTGGCTGGGGTTAAACCACGACACCCACATTGTATCATTATATTGTTACAGGAAGAAGGTTTTCCTGTTTAAAACCTCAGGTCGGTTTAGGAAAAGGGAGTGATGAGTTTTTTTCAGACGTGTCCAGTAACCAGAATTACTGAGTACATTTCACAGACTCTGAACGTCACAGGTCTGTTTTCTTAAGATACAACCCTGGGTACTACAAGGACTGTCAGGGATCTTGGAGCTGCGTTTTTTCCCTGTATTCTGGGAATTGCAGTGCATTAGCTACCCTATGTAGACATTGCTCTCCTAGTCCAATGAGCTGGCACAGTGCCGCACTGGCTTTGTGTATTTTAGCATCAGGGAGGCCCAACATAGCTGCCCACCAATGTAGGGAAGTTCAAAATATGCATCCGAGTTGAATGCTATACTATTTGCATTGGCGGGATGATGGAAATTTAACTCATTCCCCCTTGACTGTGCTACTCAAGTGGTTGCTTGAAATCTGTTCAGAATACATCAATACCTGGTTACATGGCTCAAGATTTCCAGTGCAGATTTTTTTCTTTTGGTGGCTTATGAAAAAAGTATGCATGTCCTTGTATCCCTCTATTTTCATTGTATACCACTGCCTCTCTAGTGTTAAACGCAGTTGCTGCAGAGTTATACTGCACGTGGAATTTGCCTTAGCTTAAACGGGAGTCATTCCACTGGCTTGATAAGAATTACTTTTCTCTATGCTACATTAATACTCAACTCTATAGCAGAAAACTTTTGTGAACATCACACAACGCAGATGTCTCGTGATGTGCTGGGGAGCGACAAACAGAAGAAAGGCTAAGCTGAGCTTTAGACATTACCATCAATTAATTTGCTCTTGTGATAATTATTTCATGAAAATTATGTATCATCTGTTATAATTTGCTTTTTTGTTACTAATGGACTCTCTTCACATGAAAAGTAAGTCCAAAAGATGAATGCCTTAACTTCATGGCCAAAAATCTTTCTTAACCACTTGTCATAGACTCTTCCCTGCTCCTTCAGCCCCTGGATTCTGTTTGTGGTGAGCAGCTACCTTTGTTTTGTTCTTCTCCCTCATCACCTTGTCCCTACAGGTTGTACAACCTTGGGGCAACACACTTGGGAGGGGATGGGAGAAACCACGAAAGCGTTGGGGAGAGCTGAAAAGATGATGGAGGGTCCGTGAGGAAGTTCGTAAAGAGAGGTAACAGGTCTCTGGAAGAAGAGAACTGAGATGATTAAACTTCAGAAAATAAAAAGCTGGTATTTGAAACTAATAAATCAACAGTGACATTAAATCCTTTGTGTATTCAACTTATATAAAATTCCACAGATTCAGAGGCAGAAGACTGAGCATTTGACAGTATCTTACAGATTTGTCAGTCACGTTACCTGTTCTCAAGAGCAGAAAGACTTTGCAAATTCTAATGGCACTGTAGATTATCCAAAAAATCAGTATCAGGCCTAAAACTCCCTTGCATCACTTCTCTTTTCTGTCTGCCTTTGCCCTGAGGAATGTATTGTTGTAGGTTGCATGTTCATGTTTAATTTCTACCTGAAGAGGCTTTGGAAAACTGGTAGAACTAGTGCATTTTGATTCTAGTAGGTGGAGGCATCTTGAACTGCTTGGCACTGTCGGCTTCAGTTGCAGCTCTGGTGGAGGGGGAGGTGGAGTTAACATCAAACCATTTAAAATTGTGGCACTTGACTAACTACAATTATAGCAAAATGCTTTCTAAACTATCTGATTATATCTTACAGTCAGAAGTTCCAAATAAAATGGATAAACATACGTTAAGAAGGAAAACAAGAGCGATTGTTAAGTACAGAAAACGAGGGAGGTTGCTAAGTATAATTATTAAAGCTTGCATGAGGTGTTAGTGTTTTGTTGATTCTTTGGTGTTATATATTTAGAAAAGGAGGCTGAACTGTCACCTTTGTAACCGAATCACTTATCAGCTGAATGCATTAAGTATGAAACATATCGCTTATATTGCATTTACATGGTTAATCTGTCTACCACATTTGGAGTTTTTCCCTACTCAGTGCAAGATTAGAGCCTCTTTTTCATAATTGCTTTGTTAAACCACTTCACTGAAATTAGCATTTAAATAAGGGCAAATTGAGCCCTGAACTGAATTTCCATGAAAACATGATAAGACGCAAACCTATACAATGTATGTAAGCAGAGATAGCTGCAGCATATGTGCGCTTTGTGTTGAGCATGAAAGCAGCCAGGATACAGTTGCCGTCTAGGACAGGGACAGCATGGACAGTGAATTCTGATTTATTTGGCGTCTCTAAATACAACTATTAGCACGAAGTACTAATACATGCGAAGGGCTTTTTTTGGTCTGCTAAGATGTTTACGTACGTGCAGCCTCAGTTTGGGGTTTTACTTACTCCTTTCAGATGCAATGATGAATAAAAACTGAGGGAGAAAGGGGGTTTAGCATATGGGATTCCTTCAGTATGCTGTCTTTTATCAGCCTTCCAGATGACAACAGTTGAGTGAGAAAGTGAGTTGTACCTCAGGGTTATTTGGCCAGCCTTTAAGAGAGGGTGAGTGCTTAACACACTGTGTGAGCAAGGTTTGCCAGAAGTTCTCTCAAATTTCATGCACGCTCACTCCATTGGCTTTTAAAAGAAACGTGTGAGCCAAATGTATGGATGCAAAGCCTGAACTCTTCTGCAGGTCACCTTCGGTTTTATTTTGGTGGGAAGCCCAGGTCAGCATCAATGTGTCTACCCTAATTCCAGGATAAGGACAGAGGGACCTACTAGAGTCTTCCAAGAGGACTGTTCTCTCCAGGAAATGGATGTTCGATTCCCATGCTGGGCTCCAGGTCTGGTTCTTTGAACTTTGTGAAAGGCACAGCCTTGTAGTGCAATTTGGGGTAGTTTTTTTATCTCTGTGCCTTCCAGATACTGGAAAGATATCCCTCTACTAAGATGTGGAGGAAGGGGAACATGGTACAAGGGAAGGTAAAAGAAAGTCAGGTAATGTGATGACAAAAGTCAGAGAGAGAGAAGTTAGGTGTAAGTACATGGTATGGGAGGAGGAGAAAAATGAGAGAGGACATGAGGGCTGGGTGTGGGGAAGAGACTCCTGACAGAATGCCTATGTTAGCCAGAAATTATATTTTTAAAAGTCTGAGCATTTGTAGTCCACCCATCACTGGTTTATAACTGAAGGGTCTGTAGTTAAACTTGATCTGACTACATTATCGTATCACTGTCTTAATTTGGGTTATTAGTAAGAAGCAACCTTAAAACTTGCTTATTCTGTATGTGTGTTGGCGTATCTGGCATGGTATATGTGTTGGTATGGTTTTGTGTTACTATACAGATATGTAGATAGTCATATGCATGCATGTTAAGAGCAGTTTGATTGGGCTATTTTGCCATTTATTCTTTTTAAAAAGATGTTGGAAGGATGCAAAGCAAATGTTATATATGTGTGATCACTCACTCTTGATGCTTCAGTAAATTCTGGCTTGGATTAAGCTCTGTACCTGTAAAGGTTTAATTGCATAGGAAAGCTGAAAATGGAAACATAGTTTTTATAATGCAATGCTGGAGGCAAAGAAAAACAAAAGAAAGAAATCCACCACATAGCAGTACCCATTTCCTACTTCACCGGGATATTTTTTTCCCCCCAAGTTTGCATCACGCCTGTTGTTCAAAGGCCATTTATAGTGTTTGCTGGTTTCAGGCTGCGGACAGTATCTCAGCTTGAAGCAGTTGACGAGTTGGCTGGGTTCAAAGTTGTGGGCATCCAAAGGTCACCCAGGCTGTTTTTTAAGAGAGGAATGTATTATTTGTTACCGTTACATTCATTAAAAGACTTAACATGTATTGTCAATGAAGAATCAAGGTAAGGAAATGTATACTGCACCCGCTGGGGCCACTTTCAGCTGTGCCTCTGCCCTTCAGACAATTGGACAACAGGCTCATTCTCCTCCCAAAACAGAGGGTTTTGGAAGCAGCAGAGTAAGATTTTAAAAACTTGCCACTGTGGTGAAACACCTCTTCTCATGGAAAGTCTGCATTCAAATGGCAAATTCTGTGCAAACAGACACTCGGGGGTTTTGCTCAGAGGAGACAGTAGTGCTGGACCTGGATGTTGGCATTCCACCAATGTGTGAATAGAGAATAGCTATTTTAGATTGACCTGTATACCGTCTTATCTAGCTGTTTTTCACTAGAATTTCAGTAAGGAGCTATAAACTTTTTTTTACTGTTACTGTGCGCCTTCCCCCCCCCCTTTTTTTTTTTTATTGTAACTTCCTTTAGTTAATGTTTTCCTACTGGCTCATGTAGGTATCATCCCTATGCATTGCAGGTGCTGAACAACTGTCCCTTCAGGCTTCCAAGTCCTATACATTTCCCTATAAATTTATGAAAGGAAGCAGCAGTATGATTCTTCATAGAGATGAAGAACATGAGACAGCTGTGTGGGGGTCACACCACAGGGCTGTGTAGCACAGTGCTTTATCTAGTAGAGGCTTTCTCCAGGAGCTAGGGTTTGTCTGTGTAAGGAGCCAGGCTACAAGGAAACACAGGCCTTTCCAATGACCTTCAGTTTAAGGACCTTGACTTAGAGATGGCATTGAACTCTTGACCGTATTCCCCAATGACTCTGTTTTCTGTTAATCTATTTGGTAATCTCTTTGTTGACGCATATATGTTCCTGGCCTCCAAATGTCCTGTGACGATTAACTCCACAGTGTAATAATGTGTTATGTGAAAAAACCATGACTGAGGGGAAAAAGCATCAAAAGTTGAGATTGATAAAATGCCTGAATAATACAGGTATCAGCTGAATGAAATCTTTGCAGGTCTGCTTAGTATTGGACTCCAGATTTGATCACGATTTCGCTCTCACTCTGACTTTTATTATAGTCTGGCATTGCCATTTTTAGGTGAGATCAAAATTAGGCCAAAGTACTTCTAAGGGAAGGCAATATCTGATGTTTCTGATTAAAAAAATAAATCAGCTCTGAATGAGAAATAACCCAGTGCTTAAGACAGACAGCTTCTTGCAAATTTAAGGAACATCTGAAATCTATGAAAATAACCGAGCTCGTGTTCTTTCCCTTTCATATAGGTACCTGTGTGTTTAATTAGAAATAATGTTGAAGTCTTAGAGTGCTGCAGTTGTGATAAGAGTTTGGTGTATTAGGCTTTGATACAGTTAGTTTGAAGAAATTCAATTAATAATTAAGGTGTTTGCTGATATCAGTCACGAAGCACATTCAGAGGCAATTATTGCATTCTACATATCTGATTTAGACAAAAACACTTGTATGTCTTTGCTTTAATCCCTTGTTTCATAGACAAAGGATGCGGGGTGTCTGACCAGAGAGGGGAGGGGTGGGAGAGACAAGAAATGCCAGCCAAACCTTAAGCCAATTTAAACAAGGTACCTGGTCACCCTGTTGGCATTGCTGTTTCATACAAGAACTGTGTATTTCTGCAAGGTTATTTGAGTCTTTTTTTCCCCCCTGTGTGAATGAATCGCAGTAAGAAGCTTTAGACTGTCCGCAGATTTCATTCCTTTGAAAGTGAAGGTCTTTTAAAATGACTTAGAGCCATCCTCAGTGGGTGTAAAATGGCAGAGTACCACTGGAATCAGTGGAGCCATGCCACTTTATTTTATCAGGATCTAACACCTTCATTTTTGTTAATTTATTCAGTTTTGCACTGTGTCATACATTGTTTTTTATCCAAGGTGAAGGCTTTCAACACTTTCTCCTCAGTCTGAGAATAAGCATTTTGTAAATGCTGCCTTGCTGCTGTATCTCTCCTTCAGCCCTAGCCCCCCGCCCCCCACCCCCGCAACTGTTTTTTCCTCTCTTCATCCCTCCCTTGCCTTCCCTTCCCCTTGCCCCAACTCCCAAATTTCAAACCCGGGCCGTGCTTCCTTTGTTGTTCAAACCAAAACCATGAGCGCAGGTATTAACAAGATACATCTGACAGTTGCATCAGCCAGGTTAAGGTTAGGGTTCTGCTAGTGCAAGGGATGTAGTTGCTGCCGTTGGCAGGATCACTTACCCAGGCGAGGGGGACTGCAGAGGTTCGTCTCTCTGCTGTTTTCACTATTCCTGTCCCACAGTGTTACTGGACGAGATATTTTTTTTTTTTCTTTTCCATTTTAATATAGCGGTGTATGAAACAAAGCTGGATATTTGGAACAGCTCTCCTATTGTAGGCATGCAGCAACGAGCCACCCCCACAATGGGTACCCGCGGGCTTCAGGTGGCTTGGGGAATATAGGCAAAGTTAATGCCAAAGTGAGCGCCCCAGTAATTGCGTTTCCTAAAGCGTACGTTGCATGTACATCCTGCTACTATAAAAATACTGAGTTGCCTATCTTAGAACTGCTGGCTAATGAGTCTCTTGACCTCCTGCTGTCATGCTAATGTGACTGCTCACTTGGAACCTTCATGAGCCAATAAATTACTCCTTTTCTTAATACCCTTTTACAGATTGCTGCTATCTCTGTAACGGAGACTACCTATCTCATTAATTTGTAATTGTGCTGAAATATTGGAGCCTTGAAAGTGGCATGTGAACTAAAATACAAATACAGTAGATCTACTGCTGCCAAAAGGCTGTATCAAGTCAGTTAAGCTGTATGTTACTGTAGATTAAGAAATTAGTTTATGCTTTGGACCCTGGTATTAGTTGGATCCCTCCTTATATACAAATTGGATTAATGTAAGGGTAAGTGTAATGAAGATGTGGTATTGCATACATCAAATACGTAAATGCACACACAAAGTATGGAATCTGCAGTGGCAGAAATGCTGTTTCCTCTCCTAGAGTCTGATATATGTGAATATCATCCCAGGTGAACTTTTCTCCAGAATTATTCTTTTTTGTAAAATGTGTCTTGTGAAACAAAAATACGGTGCAGAGACTCTAACAAGCATAGGTAACATTTGACAGCTTTTCAGTTGGATTAAATATTTATAGACATACATAGGGACGTCACATAAAGGACCTGAACTTGTGATGTTGTATTGCTTTAAGGAATCCTTTTGCACAAATTCTCTGTGAAACCCATGTGATTAGTTTTACAGGTTTTCATGTAATTTTGGGAATGTGACGTATAACAGGTAAATCATATAGGCAAGGAAGTCCAGTTTTCATTGTGGTTCTGGGACTGACTTAATTTTGTCGTACCAAGCGCTAATAGGTGATATATCTTTGTTCAGTGCATGTTTCTAGATAGCACTTGTCAAAGGAAGCCAGTGCTCCTTTTTACACAGGGAGAAATGCAGAGGGAGGGAGGCAAAGGAGCTCATCCAAGCCAGTGTGGGAGACCAGCTGCCGAGCAGGATCATGGCCAGAGTCTCCAGAGCCCTTCTACTGTCTAATTCACATGGATTCTGGTGGGTTTAAAGTTGGCTGGGGTTTTTTTTTTGTTGTTTTTGTATTTAAACAATAAACCCTTTATCCAGCAACAAACATTTTGTGAATAATTTAGTAGGTTACCATTGCATAAAAAAACCCAGCGTCAGAGTTGTGTGACTGTTAATCACTTATTATTTTGGTTCAGTTTTATCACTGAGATTTGTTTGGGGGGGCAGAAAAGAACAGAAGATTTTATACTTTTTTTACTGGCATTGAACTGCTTGTGTGTCTATATATAATGTAGAGTTTAGATTTTATCAATGCATAAGTTTGGGTTGTCAGGAGAGCCAGAGCACAAACTATCAGAACAAGCAAAGGAGGATGATCTACCTACCTCTGAACCTTTTTTGTTCAGTTCCTCTCTCAAGAGTTAGGAATAGTGTGCTTTCATATTTTGTGCGCTTTGTTGGACATAGAGAAATCTATCAGCTTTTCCACGATGTTTTTAACAAGTCTGGAAATATTCTAAGACAACACTTGAAAATCTTTTAAGGCATTTTACCTTTGTCTAATTTCAGTCTCGTTCTTTTAATAAAAAGTAAATAAATTTTATGCTGGTGAGAGAAAACATCCTTTTACTTTTTTTGCATTGCTCGTGAATTGCAAAGCCCCAAAAGTGAAGGATAAAAGAACTGCACAGAGTTAACGATGGAGAAGAGTGCAGTGCCATCTACAACAGGGCCCAGTGTGACCGTGTGCTGAGCTTTCAAAGGAAAAAAAAATAAAAACGAAAGCCTACTCCAGTTCCAATCTGGTCCAGTATCCTTGAAGCAAATTTTCCCACTGACAGGAAAGAAAACTGGGGTGGGCCCTTAGGTACATCAGATGTGACTGCAGTCACAGAAATCTGAGGCATGAACGAGAACCAGTTTAATGGCACATCAAATTTTCTCTCCATTTCAAAATATGTTTCTTTTTAATTCTGTTAGTACCGATTAAAGGCAATCCAACAGGCAAATATCCTTTTATAGCAAATGGCTGATTAAATGTTATTACGAATTTAGGCTCCAATGATGGTACATATCTCTGTGTGTCAGTTGCTCACTTCTGTTCAAAATTACAGTAAATCATAGTGATATTTACTACTAGATATAAAATGAAATTTATTGCCCCAGCATTACTTCTAGCAGAGTAAAAATGAATCCCAGATCCAACATTCTCCATAGCTTACAGTTATCTTTGCCCCACTAACTGATTATTATTATTAAATGTCTGGACATATGTGTATTATTTTATTGAATTGTCATTATTCCTTCTTCCTGGGATAAATCCACTTACACCGGTCTCTACTTGCTCACAGCACTGTGTCTTTCATAGAGGACATACAGAGCTGGCTAACACTGAAATTGCTGATGGCTGGCCTTGCTACAGTGGGAGGGGATGCTGGATGCTCTGTAGCTTGTTGGTGGTTTGGGGTTGTTTTTGCTGTTTGTTTGTTTGTTTTGTTTTTTTACACAATAGCTTTTATACTGTCCTCTTTCTTCTTGATGACTGTGGGGGCAAGATTGAGGCCCTGAGGAATAAAAGGAAGCAAACTGTTCTGAAATATCTTTGATACTGCTGCTTGAAATCTCGAGTGAGTTTGAGTACTTACTAAATACTATAATACTTAGTTAATAGATGGATTAAATACTAGTAGCTCAAATGGGCTACTTATTTACATAGATTTCAACTGTCCCCCTGTCTTGGAATCGTAGCAGGAATGTCTTCCTCTTAAAGCAGAACCACCTCTCATTTACAGCATCTGCGCAAGTGCTTAAGAACAGCTTTTGAATATTCAAACCATCAAGAATTTGTTGGTTTGTATTTCAGTTTTACCTGCCTTCACATGGAAACTAGTGAATGTCTGGAAATGAGATATCGCAGAGGGTCTGGCGTATGCAAATTCATTTTAATGTATTATGGCTTTAATGGATTTTCTGATAGATAATATTCTGTTATTTAAAGCATCTCTGTGCATGGCTAAGAAAGTGTAGGTTGGTATGGAGGAGGACAGGACTGCTGAAGGATAGGGGCAGATTTCATTCCCAAGCAGATTATTTTATACCAACTGACTCTCCTGTTGAGCTCATTTAGACAGGCTGGATCAAATCACCCATTTCGTATGGTTAAAGAGAAAATTGCTTAGGCCCCCCCAAATTTGTAAGCTTCCTCTGAGCATTTGGTTAAATTCATGTATTACAATTTGGATGGGAGCAGGGGGAGGAGAGGAGGAGGTTACCTCTTTCTGTTAAGCCTAATTCTTAAGATCTACCAAGTTCAGACAAACCAGTTGGATGACAAGCACTAATCGATAATTTTGTCTCCATTCCTTGTTTGTAAGGGTATAGTCCTGTGGCTGCCAGCTGGCAGCTGCCTTTCGTCTCACTGAGTGCTCTGCCTTCATGAAATTGTTAACAGCATCCCTGCCTTTGACAGTTGTATCTACACAAGTTTATTGAACTTCAGTCAAACGCAATGAAGACACACTTGTGTCACTGCTTGACCTCAGTTGCATTGTCCACCAGGCAAAGTAAAATCTCTGGGCTGCTAGGCTTGTATTGCTGTACATGAATTGAATGAAGGAAGAAGTATTTCTTTATGGTCTGAAGATCAGCTGAAGTCTGATTTAAAGGTTGTCAGTTTGATTTCAGGCTAGTGATAATGCTTTTAATGTAAGATCTTCCTCTGCATGGCTGCTTTTTTGTTGAACTGTGTTGAAATATGTGCCTGAATCTGAAAAATAACTGTTTTGTCCAGCTTTCCTCTCAGTGGTGCAGAAATCATTAACCACAGAGGCCCTGATTTAATGAAGTATTTTGATTCTAGTGGAACTTCAGTGTATGACAAAGTGCCTTGCTGAATTAGGGTCTCCAGTCTCAGCTTGTAAAAGGTAAGGTGCTAAAGGAACCACAGCAATTTTCTTCATTGAAACAAGTGTATTTTTGACAGTTCTGCAAAATAAATGATACTGCTTCTTAAATGATACAGTCTTTTTTACAGAGAGGTTGATGGCACTGAACAACATGCATTGGAGAAGCGATGAATCTTTCTTTGATTACAGTGGATACATAAAGTTTCCAGTGCTTCTTGAAAACTGGCCATTTGTTCAGGTGGCCTTTGTCAGCATTGAAGAAAGAAGCCAATTTAGTTACCAGTGTTAAAAAAAATAGTGTACAGTTAGGGTAGAGTGTTACCTCTTTGAAACTTTTTGGAAGAAACTTCTATAGGAAGCTGCAGATTAAATTTAAGCAGAGGTTTAATGGGCATTTTAGTAGAATTAGGTGGCTTTTCAAGCCATTTGTAAAGGCAGTTGCAGTTCCATCTTCAGAGCTGGTGAAACAGTAATAAATACCTGTTTGATCTGTATCCGTAGAATTGGAAGAAATAGAGTAAAAGAAAATGCTAGTAATATTGCTGATTCTTGACTTTGCCAGCTGTATTCTTTGAACACTGGATATTCTTTTCAGGTGCTCTGATTTTGCCCCTCTTTACCCAAGAGCTAAAGTCCAGTCCTGCTATTCCTCTGCGCACAGAATTGAGGAGCACTGTGTCACCTAAGTGATGCTACTGAAGCTCCAGTATGAATGAATACTCTTCAGGGAGAATAAGTAATGTAGAAGAAGCTTCAGACTAGGGCCAAAAAGTCTGTTCATAAGTTTCATGGCCTTCTGAAAAGCAAGCAATACATGGAGAAAAGCTTTGTCCTCTTTCTGCCTTCACAGGGTACACGAGGACTTCTCACAATAGCAACCAGCAAATGCTGGACTCTGACACTCTGATTTTCTCTGCTTCTTCTGTGAACACTCCTAGTATTCCTCAAAGGTTCCTAGTAATATAATAATAAAAATACACTTGCCCCCTGCTTTCTGCCACAGCCTGAACTGTTTTCAGAGGCAGAGGGAGGGATACCTTTTAGCCGAAAATGCTTAGCACTCTTTGATGTGCCCTGTACACTAAAAGGCTTAGGAGAGGCAATGCCTGCCTGCCTCCTGCTCTGTGTGAGGCGACGAAATTCTCTGAGTGCTCTGCAGGAACCATGTCATTAATACCAGTATTTTATTGAGCAAGAGGAATATTCGAGGCTTCCAACTTCCGTGGGTACAGCTTCAAAGCTGTGCAGGGTGCAGGTAATGCTCAGGGATGCTCTCACCTCGGTCATTAGGTGGCTGCAGTAAAATGAGGCTGTTCAGAAACGTAAAATAAGCAACGCGTGCCCCTCGGGACAGGCCAGGAGGAGCAGAGGTACATTGGAAATGTAGACTAGAGGGAGAGGTTAGTTTTTACTGCCAGTGAAATGCCGCGGTGTGTGAGCTTTAGACTGCAAGGATTGCTGAGAAATTAAGATTAAAAGCAGCAACCTTTTGCACAGTGGGAGACAGACCAGGGCTGAAGCAAGATAAGGGCAGGAATTTGTATGCAGAGGGAAGTGTAATTCAGGGCTCTGCGGGGAAAAAGCGGCGGAGGGCAGGGAGGAGGGGGAGACCTTGCTGGTGAACAGCAGCTTAGCTCTGCTACATGTCCTATGAGGAAAAGGGAAAAGGACAAGCAGTGTGAAAGGAGATGCCGCAGCTCCAGGGGCCTCCTGTGTTGTAACACCACATGTCCCTAAGATGCAAGAGCAAAGGGACTTCTGAAAAAATTAATTAGCACAGCAGAGCACTTTTTCATTAGAGGCACACAATATGAAAATGCTTAAAACTCCATTGGAGACTATATTTAGAGGTTTGTTTTTTTTTTTTTTGCCTGTTTGCCAGAGGGACTGGATAAAGATATAGCAGAATGACCTGCCTCCGTTGCTGCTCTTTAGACTCCTTCAACTACACCCAAGTTGCTTTTCCCAGTTATGGACAAATTTCATTTTTGATTTTGCGTAATACTTGCATGCTCTTTCTCTAAATTGTTACGTTTAAATATTTCTTGTATAGGGGAGGTAGAGACTAAGTTTAAAAAAATTTATGGGATTTTTGCCCTAGTAGCTATTTCTATTAGTCTAGGAAGAGCTTGACTATTTCTTTCTGTTACAGTGGGGAACATGCTCTTGTTTACATTTCTGCCTCTTGTCAGAGCAATTTAGAACAGGTAGCTAAGATGACAATTTTTTCTAAGGGTATTAGTGAGCAAGATAAAAATACAGGGGCAGCAGACGCAGAAAGAGAGAGAGAGAAGAGGGGCAGCCATGCGAGGAGGAAGGCAAGAAGCTGCCAAGGCTCTTAGGAGCTGTGGCCCAGCCTTAAACTTACACAGCATATTTCTTTGGAAAAGGAATGAGATGAGTTGTTTAACACCAGTGTATAGCACCCAGGAGGTATTGTAAAGATGTATATTTTGGGGGATCTTGTAGAATAGAATGCGCTGGGGTTGCCTTACTTGTGGGTGCTGAACCCTTGGTTCTTTTTGGGGGGTGTTACAACTGAAGCTTTCGAAGGGCATAAGGAAGGCTCTTTCATTTCCTGCAACAAGGGGATCCTGGAGTGAGTGGTCTATTGAAAAGATGTAAACTGTAAACCTGCAAGCATGAAGACTTTTTTTTTTTTTAACACTGTAGTGGTAAGTATGGATGAGGTACTGCAGCACTACAAAAAATTGCTCTGCTGCACAAAAATGACAACAAGATCTATGGGGAGATTGAAGCACCATTTCCCCATATTCTAGAAAAATGTCTAAATATCATAGAAAATGAGTTGCAGAGTATTTGACAATCATGTAGCTAAATTTTAAAGTGGAATTTTTTAAGTGAAGAATTTCATTGTTGACCAGTAAGGTTTATAGACATGATATTTTAATTTTCAGAAAATCTCTCTATGGAACGTGGTTATCTCCATATATCTCTGTGCCCTCAGATGAGGCTTAACTTTATCTTATCCTTGATACCAATTAATGAATCGTTCCCTGTACTGCAGTGGCTCACTAAAAATTGGTAGCTGCACAAGCACAGCTCACAGGACAATCTGTTACCTTGAAAGTCAGATAATAACACCTTCGATAATAGGTGATAACACCTTTGCAGCACCTGTCTGTGCAATATGCAGTTTGTTAGATGTAACTGAATAGTGGTACTCAAATTTTTACACTTCTGTTTGTTAAGGAAAAAAACAAGTCGGAATGGGATGAGGTGAAAAATAACAAGGTTTTAGCCCAAAGGACAAAATCTTTATGCTCGCACAATAGGTCTGTAAATCATTGTCTTGCTGGGGGTTTTCATAAAAATGGTGTTTTCCATTCTGCTGTAGATTTTAATTGCTCTGAAAACAAATGCGTTGTGCCAGCTTGTAGACAGGGTATTTCATCAAAGTGCAACCAAGCCCTATAGCACAGCGTATAGATAGTCATTACCTTTTGAGGCTCAGAGCCACCTGTGACCACCTGCCTTCTCTCAGCAATATGCCCCAGTACCTCAGGCTGCTAATTTTATTTTCAAAATAATCTGCTTTTTCTGTTTTGTTAGGCTCTTCTCCTAATTTTGTTAACACAGTCAGTGCAATTAAGGGAAAGAAACGGAATATGATTTATTAATAATGCCAGATACATAGCGGTCTGTAAACAGGATCGATTGCATATTTAAGTGATGCAAATCTCTGTAGTTAAATTCCTCCCTACCAAATACCTCTGACTTTCTTTTATGTCTGCCTAATACATTAACAAGACTTTTTTTTATGAACTGGGTAACTTTGTGAAGAGCGGTTAGCCAATGAGCTAGTGAATGTCTTGCCTGGGTAGCAGTCCCACTGCAAAAATATATTGTATGAGACTGAGCACCACAAGTACATTGTGGGGCTCTCACCTTTCGAGTTGCACACAAATGTGATCTTTTGTCTGCCTGTGCAAGAGCGAAGCTTTCTCTTTCATAGGCTTGCAGATCCTGAACGCTGTTCACCTACTGCAAGATGAAGACTCCTACTAACTGTTGGTGCTCCTTGAGCACTAAATGTTCTGGCTACAGAAATGTCTTTGAGTGTTAAATGAGCTGTAGCTAATGACAGATGATTCTCATGAGTTTAGCAGAGCAGTTTGAAATCCAAATTTTATTTTCCGTCCCAACAGGGAAGCTGAAGTTGCTGGAGTTATGGCGAGCCAACTAGTTAGGTCTAAAGAAATCTTTCAAATAGACAAAAGGGACTTTCAAACTGCAGAAAAATGGTATGTACCCTCATTCTTGCTTCACAGATGGAGAGGATGCCGCCGCTTTTGCAGTCCACTGTGCTGTTGGTGAGATGGGACCAGTGCCCCAAAGGTCCTGCCTGTTGTTTACACCCGTGCTTCCCCATGGCTGTGCTATGGTGTGTGAAGTCCTCCTGCAGACAAGTCCTTGTTTTCTCAAGCAGAGACAGGAAGGATGCTTAAACTCGTTGAAGTGGAGAGCTTGTTCTTGCAAGAATACTGCCTTGCATGATCCAGATTCTGCATTTTGCCAGAGTTTTCTCTGTAAGTGAATGTTACTGTATCTGGATCTCGCACTGGTGGGTGCTCAGCTGCTAGGATTAAGCTCTTTTGACTGTTTATCCCTGGAGCGCAACCCAGACCGGAGACCCTGCGTGGCACCTCCTTCTCTGGCACTGTCTTTCTTTCAGCATGTTAAACTGGTGGATCCCAGGAATGCTCTGATCCACCAGCCTCTGCTCCCTCCATCAGCTTCCTTGCTGGCTTTTTCTTTTTTTTCTTCTTTTTCTCATGGATTGGGTACAGACATTAACTGTCAGGGCTGAGACTGTGCTACCAGACCTCAGCTGCCCTGACCAGCCTCACCAGAGGCCTCTACGGGGACCCAAGTTTCAGCCTGTCCAGGTGTGTGCAGGGGGTGAGGGGACACCTCGGCTGGGAGGAGAGGCAGCTGTGCTGTCCTGTCCTGGGGACACTAACAGGCCTTGATTGCCCTGAGCAGCCTCACCTGGGGCCTCCTCCCACCCCCGGCACCTCAGATGTGATGTCCCTCCTGCCCCAGCTGTGGTGTAGGGTGTGCTGATTTCCAGTCCCCTCTGCCTGTGGCTCCCGGGTGGATGTTGGGCCTGTGCTGTAGCTGCCTCTGGCTCTTTTTGCTCCTGACTGGACTCTCCGGATGGGCCCTAGACCTGGTTCATTGCTCATCATGCCCAGGGCTGTTGATGGATGCTTGGGTTGGGCTGGGCTCAGACTCTGAGGGACGCTGCCCCCTTGGTGAGGGCTCTGCCTGTGCCGGGGTCACCCCTGGCTCCAGAATCGCCTTCCCTGAGGGAGCAGCCGGCCCTTGCTGCTCTTGGACAGTAATGCAGCGTTTCCTAGCGTCGACTGCACAGTCTGCTAAACCAGAGGAGGAGGAGGCCTCATTCTTCTTGACTGGGAGCAAGGCTTGGGTAGCTGGTAAGTAGACTGCTTTATTCATAGTGTATGTGTAGCTCTTCTTTCCCGGGACTGAGCTGTCTGAATGCAGCTGGGCCGAGAGGTGCAGTGGTGCAGGTGTCATCAGGCAGGGTCTGCCCTGGGTTTGCTCCTCATCGCCTGTCTGCAAAGTGCCTGACTGAGAGGGCTGGCAGACACACTTCAGCACAAGACGGGCCACGCTGTGCCCAGTCAGGGTGTGCTGGTGCTTGTGTTCTTGTGCTTCATGCCTCCTCCCATCTTTCAATACAGGATGTGTGGTTTTCTTCAGAAGCTGCGTAGTTGTTTATCTTTAGCAGGTTTGTCCCTAGTCGTCAGGAGAGGCTGTTTCTTCTTGGTGGAACCCTGCTGCATTTACTGTTACTATCTGCATTTCACAGAAGTGTGAAACACTCATGAAAAGAAAAGAGGCTATTGAGTGATGAGTGTGTCCTTTTCCTTCGCTTTATTTTCTTTTCTCCATGTGCCTACCATCTTCATCTTTAGAAAATTGCCTACTTATCTCCCAAACATAGTTGCATTCTTTGCTTAATGTTCCTCTTCAGGAATTTATTCTGTATGGAAATTACCCTGTACAGGAAATAATTTACCTTTAACTGTCATCCTTTGCAATTCTCTTATTTTTAGATTGTTTTCTTGTGGGCTTTTTTTTTTTTGCTAGCTGCTAGAACAATGAGGCTGGAGACTGCTGGCATCCAATAGCTTTGACAAACTGAGTGTTGGTCTGATGTGCTCCAAACCATCTGCTTCCTGGGATGGCTAATTCTGGCCACTGTTACTTCCAGCTGCAGAGGAGCTGCAGCTCCAGATTCTGCTGGGGAAATCAAGGGCATGAGGACAAACCCCAGCAGGGAGTTAAATTAATGTGAAATACAACAGTACCCATTTGAAGATGCTACCAAAATGGTCAGCCTGCTGCAAAGTGTTGGTTGGACTGGCTCAGACTGGAGTTTGGGTCTTTGTGACCATAGTTATTTTTAACCTGCGAGATACTGATTTGTTTTTTTAATGCTGATCGGAAGAATATGTTGATTTCTCATGTTAAAATTCAAAGGCTTTGGAGGAGGCTAAAACCCTTCAATTTCCAAGGCATTCCTATTATGAACAGCAGACCCTCGGGTAGCTGTCTGTTAAGTGACTGTATGTCTTTTCTTATGAAGCTTTTATTGGAGAGAGACCCTCCATAAAGAGCAGTCTTGAGTGAGCTATGGTTGCCATGGCTGAGATGGAGAGATGGGGGCTGAAGCCTCTGTAGTCAGCACGAAAGCCCGGGTTTCTTTGTGTCACACTCTGAAACACATAAGCAGAGGTATTCAGAGCTTGCACACTACAAGCTCACTCTCGTACTTGCTTTGTGTGATACCTTATATGTGTCCCTGTGGCTGCAGAAAATCAGGGGAGCAGTCCTAGGACGTTTGCTACCTATCACAGTATAAAAACACATCTTCCCAGAGATATTGCCCTGCTTTGAATGAAATGCAGCAGAAAGCTCAATCAAGCAGAGAGAGAGATTTCAGAGGAAATGTGGTAATAGTAAAAACTTACATAATCTTACACTATATCAGATACATACACAATGAATAGTTAAGGAGCAGCTATTCATAATTTTGTTACACTTTTTATGATCTCTTTCTCAAACCTACCATCAGCTACTGCTTTGAAGATAAGACTGCAGCTTATGGGCTCTGTAATACTTGAAACTGCAACATATGACTGCTTTCTAAATAAGAATGCTTTTCCTAATACTCCTTGAGTTGACATTTCATCATTTCTATAATGTGGGTGCTGAGTTAGAGCAAAAGAAGTTCAATTGTGGATTCCCAGTTTGATTTTTTTTTTTTTTTCTTAGCCCTTCTCTAGTGAGTTACTCGGTTTCCCTTTCTAGTTCAGCTTCCAGGTGTGAGTGTCAAAGAGCTGTGTTAATCAGGCCCAGGAATCTGGATTTGGGCATCTTTTCCAAAATGTTTGAGATAATTTTCTCCTCTGAGCAGAAATGTGAGGCAGCAGGGTTTTTTTTTTTTAAGTTGGTGACAGCTAATTCAAAGCAATGAAATCATGAAGTAGTGTGGGCCTCGACTGAGAGGCTAATTACTAGGGACCAGGAGCTCAGTAGGATCTGAATACGGTCTCAATGTCTTGGGCTAGGTATTGAGGTGGAGGGAGTCAAAGATATTTCTTGGCAATATGCCTGAGTGGCAGAGAATTAAACTGGCAGGTTCATCTCTTGGGTTGGTCACCTGACATTTCATGTGAGAATGCTCTTTTTACAAACCTGTATTGGACATGAGTGTGCTCCCATAGGGCTAGGGAGGAGAGGAGATGCAGCAATTTCTGTAGGTGCTAACTGAAAGAAAAATTGTCTTGGCAGTCTCACTCTGCAGTTGGCAAAGGCTGCGGGCCTCTTCTCCAGGCACGCAGGCAGGGATGCCGGTACTGGTCCTCTCTTGTTTAAAGCTGTGCCAAATAGACATGTTTGAGTTTGCTTTCCAAAATCTGAGGAGGCCTGCAAAAAAACTAGATGAAATGATAGGATATCTTCGATCAGGGAAGGAAAATAAATATAACTTGTGTCCACAGTCATTCAGGTATGGGTAGGGATTCCGTGAAGAAGACAGAGCTTTACTGTTCATGTTGGCCAACAAGTACAGAATGATGGCTTTAGTCAAGAAAATGTAGGTTACATCTTTAAATCAAAATTTGAAGCTGTTATGTTGGGCTGTTCCAGCAGCAAGGCAGTAATGCACTGCATTGTGCAACTGAAAGGTGACTGCTGTTGTTATGCTTTGATACTAGAACAGTTGACAGTGATGGGTGTAATTGTTAAAGCATTTAACCTACACTCTGCCATCAGTTAAACTCAGAAAGAAGTACAGAACTAAGTGAAACTTTCACACTGGTGGAAAGACAGAAAATCGGTAGTCTGTGTATTTAATATACAAATTTTTTTATCCAGCTAGGATGCAGTCCTGATGATGCGTGTAACTGAATTCCTTGTATTTCCTCCAGTTGCACTGTACAAAGCTAATTTAAAACATTAAAAAAAAAAAGTTATGAATGGGAGGGTTGAGATGTGGAAGTGCCAGAAGGAAGGGATATCAGTATGGCAGGTGTTGATGACCTCTATATTAGCAGGTTATCAAGATCCTGGCACATCCACCTGCAGCTTTTGAGGACACCCTGATCAGAAAAACAAGGAGCAGCCTAAACAAGGAACAGTCCACACCTGGGCAAAAGCAGAAAATACTCTTTAAGACACCCAGATAAGGAGATAAAGGATAGTAAGTCCTAATGATGCAGAAAGGTGAGACAGGATGGAGAGAAAAAAGATCACAATTGCTGTCAGCTCCCAAAGGGTACGAAAGGCACATCCAAACCCAGCATATACTCAGTAGGCTTTGGAGGACACAGGAGAAAGGACGAGGACTTGATGGCCTGGTACTCTGCTTTGTCTCCAGGTCATGTGGGTAAACAGGTCTTGGTGCCTGGGTGCTGGCCGCCCCACTTGGACACATGAATCTTAGCGCTTGTGAGAAAGTGACTGAGCTAGGATTTGTTTTAAAAGAAATTATAAATCATTTATAAGTCAATTATTTTAAAATAAAATAAGCTCATGCACTGAGCTTTGCTACACTGAGCTTTATTTCCTGAGGAAAAGCTTTTTGACAACAGAGAAAAGCTTGTTAAGGGAAGGACTTTCCTCAAATTAGGAGGAAGGTGCTAATACTCCATTGTCTTGTCTGGCTGTTTTGTAGTGTTTGAACATATAAACAGCCCAAACAGTGCGGTAATGAACTCTGCCTAGCATAGGGGAATAACTGGCAGACACCATTAGCATTAGGGATGTCAGAGGGCCAGTAATAGCCAGGAGATATGACCATTTTCACCAGGCATAATACAGATAAATTACATGGTGAGTATCTACTTGAGTAAGTTCGTACTTGGTCCTTGTTTCACTCCAGAAACAAGACAGCAGCAAGGTAGTTTTGAATACTTTTTGCATCTCTGTAACGGTGCTAAGCGAAGGGCACTGTCAAAGTTCATGAGCAGAGCTAGTTCAACTGTTTGCTGTGAACAATTTAGGAAATACTCCTGGGGTTAAATACACTTCACAGACCTCCTGCAGCTTACCTTTTTAACAGGTCAGGCTGTTACCCAAGAACAAGCGGCAATGTAAAGAAGCCCGTATCTTTTTTTGTTCTGGGTTTGTTTTGTTTTTTTTTTCCTTCGTTTCTACTGATCCAAGGTCAGCTAAATAACTGCCACCAATAAAATGAGATAATATTGTTCACTGGTGGCAGTCACTGGCATCCTACTCAAACACTGTGTAAATGTCAGGCTTTATTGTAATGGAAAGTAAAAATTGGCTGCAGCAACTGAATTACCTGTAGGTAATCTCTGCTCTTGGGTATCTGCATATATGAACTATGAAATATGGGCACTAAACCATTAGGAGCAAAACTGTACACAATGTTAAATATACTTTTTCAGTTTTCTTTTTTCTGGATCATATCCAGTTTTCACTCATGCATTTTTCAGTATGTGTCCTCAGTGAGAATCTTCTGGGGGGTTATTTTGGTGGTTTTTTGTTGGTTTTGTTTTTTTTTTTTTTAAATCTTTATCCCAAATTGTTCAAAAAAAAGCCTCTTCTGTGATGAAAATAAAGTTCCTTCTTCTGTCAAGGCTGGGCTTTCATAAACATGACTGAGCTGTTTTAGATCAAAACTTGCAGCAGAAACACTTGCCTTTGGGAAGGCCAACCTCAAACTTTCTGTACGGTATACAGTCAGGGAATATGCATTAATGGAACTTGGTGTTCACAGGGAAAACACTCATGAAAGAGTAACTCAGCCTACACGGGGATATGGTGCTTTCACAGGATTTTGTTTGAAAAATGTGAAACTGTCAAAGTTGAAGTCCTTTACTTAAATGTACATGACTTCTGGAGGAATACAGGCATATTTCTCCTGAAAAACTCTGCCTCCTCCTAGGTGAAAAGGTTCTGGGCTTGGAGCTTCTGTGTCCCTGCTGCACAGGCTGCCTCAAAGGGAAGGACCTTGGGGCACCTCCTCTGTAGTAGCAGCTTGGGAAGCCGGGAGGGCCAACACAGGAGGAGGGCTTACCTGCTCGGCAGGCTGCTGGTCCTGGCCCTGCTGCAGAGGGTCAAGTCCCGGCTGGAGCCCTCAAACTGCCACGCTCTGTCCTGTTGGACTGAGGGCCCCCAGTACTGAAATTCTGGATATTCTTGTGCTTTTCCACTTACGGAGTTTTCAGTGTCTGACTAGGATCCCCAGACCTGGTGTACCAGTGCTTACTTTCTGCAAAATTGTCAGCACACACTAATAGAAACTTCTGTGTCCTTTTTTTTGTATGAGTGAATTATCAGCATTTCCCGTAGTAAAGACTTTCAACCCAGTCTGCTTCCCCGTGGCTGTTGCTGTCCCTCTTGGCCATGAGCAGGCATGGTGCTGCCGGGCTCTTGGCAGCGTGGCAGCACGGGTCCCCAGGGGAAGCTAAACCCTTCGCTTTGGACCCTGTGAGCTGCCAGCACTTTGGGCGTGTGCAGTAGTGTTCTGCTGGAGTCAAAGTTGTTACGTTCATGTCTGCCCCAGGTGAGGATTTAGTCTTTTCTGCCTAATAGTTGGCTATGTTTTCTGGTGTACGTGGTCAGGTAAACTGGTGGTGGGGAAGCAAACTGGATTGGGGCGTTGTTGTTTTCTTGGTTTTTTTGGTTTCTTTTTTAATCTTGACCAATGCTTTTGGGTTCTTCCTATTCCTATATGAGGCATTTAAACCAGTAGTAGTTTAACAGCCTCATGTGAAGGGGTTGTAATTTAGGGAGCAGATCAGACTGCTGAATTTTCTTCTATCAGTTACTATTTAGGAGTAACATCTCAGCTCTGAACTACAGTGCGGACACAAGCAGGCATGGTTCAGTTGGCAACTTGGCATCATTAGCTATAAAGTATAACACTAGGCTTTGTGTGACAGTTTTAATCAACTTCTCCCTCAAGGTCACCCTTGGCTTCTGAGTTATGGGAGTCCCAAAACCTGTTGTGATTTATTTTGATGAAGGTAAGTCAGTCCATGTTTTCTGGCAGTTTGGCTGTTCTGTGATCTGTAACTACATTGCTTCTAGTACTAAAAATACGCTCTGGACAAATATGCTCAAATAATAGCAATCCATCTTAGCAAATGGCATTAGTTCTTTTATTGCTTCTTTCAGCTGACTTGTCCCTTCATAATAGGAGAGGCTCATTACTCCCATACAAGGTTCAGAAAAAACATTTTTGTCAGAAAAACTGTTAGCTTTCTGGTTCAACACTTAGATGGTCTGGGAAGTGACAAAGACATTTGTAAAGATTCTTGGGCAGCTCGAGTCAGAGTGAGGAGGGAGAGCTGGGTGCCTGACAATGCTCCAGTCGCTCAGCCTAATGGCTACAAAATTCAAAACCATTTATATCTGCTCTTTTCCCTTGTACTCCCATTTCTAGATGCGCATACAGCAGGGATCAGGAGGATGCCTCGCAAGGTCAGTGTGTCTGCCTTAGGAATGGTATATGGCTTGTATCAAAAGGATTACCAAGTGGCTGCTGTTAAAATAACTCGGTGTACTGTGGTGAAAATCTGTAGAGTGTTATATGTAGGTTATAACTATGTTGTAAGGATGAAACTCAAGTTTATCGTGCTGCAATTTTGATGTAGCTGAATATCAGGGTTGTGCCTGTACAGATACCCAGCACACTGAATGAGCAGTTCCCTGAGTGGTCCAGGAACTCTGGAGCCAATCTCTGCAGAGAGGACATGTCTGACTGCCTGAAGACAGGGTGGTTGACTGAACTCCTAGCCAGCCTCGCAGCAAGGCAACGGGCGGGAGCTCTGCAGACAGGACTTTTGGGCAGTTCCAGAGACTCTTCCAAGTGGCTCCTGCTGTGCACAGACTAACTGGTAGACACTGCTTGTATGCTGGGATGTGCTGGTTAATTTCTGGCAAAGAAGCCAGGAGCTCCTGGGAGTTCTCTCTGTTGGCATCTGCTGTAGACAGAGGTGTTGACCAAACTGTACGGAGGTAACTTTTAATATTCAGACAAAACTGCTCAGTAGGAGTGGTCTTGTAGAGCAGTCTTTGTTCATGGTTGAGATAGTTAAGAGAGAGTTTGTACCTAATTTAAGGTAATGAATAGCTATAGATCATGCCTGTGCTGGAGTAGTCACGTCAGTGTGCTAGTGGGATGTAAGAATTTGCCAGAATGGTTCAGAATCTTATCCACCCAAAGGCACCTTTGCAAGGGCACTTGCAGTGGAGACACCCATCACTAGCTGGACAGCAACTGACCATCCTGTTCAAGTGGTTTGATTCTATAAATAAGCATTACCCAATGCAAGTGATACCATTGGGTCTTTTTAGCAAGCACTCTTGTCTCTGTGTATGCAACAGCACCCACTCAGCAGAGGTGGGCTGCTTCCATTGGGCTTCTGCTAATATCTACCCTTTGCGGACTATTCTTCAATGAGCTGGAAGAAAATTTTGTAACGCTAGTGCAAGATGTTAGTAATTGTGAAAAGTGATAAGTGTCAAGTTTTCCAAAACCAGAGTCCGTGTTGGCTGGTACAGCTTTCCGACAGTGATTATTTTCAAGCCAATAGTAATGGGGGCCCTAGTCATGGGGACAGGAAGCTGCAGGAGGCAGAATGCCTGACACAGGCTCAAGTGCTGCTATGGCTACATCTGCCTGTACGTTTGAAAAAGACACAAGCCCTTCAAAACTACCTAGGTAACTAGGTCATTGTTAAGTGCAGAGTCTAGATTACAGCTTAAAAAAGACTTTGAATATATGTTCTCTGTACTGCTATTCCTTAGAAGTCCTTCACAGAAACCTTGCCTTTGTTTATAAAACAATTTCAGCTAATGATATCTGGCTGATTCGGATGGTGTTTCAGGATTTGAATGAAGTCAACAGCTTGTCTGTGACTGTTTGTCAGAGGATGTATGCAGGCTATTTGCTGCAAGATGATGAGATTGAAAGAAAAAATCACCGCCATTGCAGTGATGCAGGAAGACTGCCATCTTTCTCCCGTTACCTATGTTCAGTAAGCTAAAAAGATGTGTTGTTGCTTTCAGTTCTAATATTCAGTATAGTCAATGCTTCGTCAGCTAGCAGCCAGACAAATTACTGCTTTGTTGAAAGTACGCAAAAGCCCACTTCAGATAAAGTGCAACTTAAAAAGATTGCTTCTGCCTTAGCATTGGCCAGCATGTCTCCTACACTTTACCAAAATGCTTCACATTAGAAGATTAAAACTTAAGCAGAGGGTGACCTTTTAGAGAAGTGTTTCTGCTTATTGCTCCCACTGAGCTTGTCAGTCCTATAGCTTTTCCGTTGATTGCTACAGCCACTCTGAAATGGGTCTTCTGAGACTCTGCTGCTTTGCTGTTCTGCCTGGACCCTTCAATTGAAGGTATTTCATCTTTTTTTTTTTCTGGACTCCTACACACAAAGAAGGAGTAGAATTCATACTTTTGAGTAACAGAAATGAGCCAAAACCACAGGCTTACTTTTAGAGACAAAAATTACTGCCTTTATCAGGGAAAGGAAAAGACTTTAAATTTTTAAGGTTTTCCAGACTGGTTCGCAGACTGCAGCATTGAGAAGCCCTCACTACTACTTCTGTAAAGTGTGTTGGAAAGAGCAACCTAGCCTTCATTGCGACATGTCTGGATCAAAGTATTTGGAAAATACCTTTGCAGACTCTCAAGACTGTGGTCTTTGCACTTTTCTGGGCCCTCCTTACAATCTGGCAGAGTCAATTTCTTGATAGACAGTGGCTGCTTTGTGCAGCTTGGCTGTCTCTGCCATCATTGTGGATATTTGATATCTCATCAGAGAGTCAGTTTGTGGTAAATATGCATGGGGTTCCTGAGTCATGAGGCTGGTTTTAGACTTTTACCCCTAGGGGCAAATAGCTGATGCAGTGTAGTGCATGGTGCTCCAGGGTTGGGTTCTGCTTAATTTGCAGAAGAGGTAGCTCTTAATTCAGTCTGCTGTTCTTATACAGACATTGATATATTAGATTAGTATGTACATATACAGAAGTCTCTTGGCAACCCGAAAACTAACGATTCTAACACTTCTCTTCATGAACAGACTTTCTCTAAGCAATATTTTATTGCCCAACTTTTAATAAAGTCTTGTGAAGTCGTAGTAAAGATGAATATGAAGGTATTACCTTTCACCAGGGTATCAAATATGTAAGAGGCAAATTACAGCGAGTCTAATACTTCAGTTAGACAGTTAAGCTATACTGTAACAATACATGCATGTGGACCATTCACATATGCTGTTGTAGCTGTAAATTAAGCTACGTTAAATCTTCAAGCACCCAATGGGAGATTTTTCCCATCTCATCTGTTCTGAATATGTACAGGAGTTTGGTCCAATTAATTTCTCCAGCACAAGAATTATGAAGGATCCTACTACTGCTTTTTAAATAGTCACATTTCACTAGAGATTAGGGCTTCAGGATACAGTGTCTTGAAGAATCCCTCTGGCAATAACTGAAAAGAAACATCAGTGTCATGTTCTTTCTATTTTTAATGCACTTCATTATGGAAACAGATCTATGTTTCTCTGCTGTGCTGTGTGTCTGTCCGTCTCCTTAGTAATTTTGAACTGTTGGATGATGTAAATCAAACGTGACAGAGGTAAAGATAATGAGCTTCCTGCAAGTTTTTGTGAAAGTTACTGTCTGGATAGAGAGAGGAGATTCTGTTTTTTATGCCTTTAGAAACTTAGTCTGCAGTCAACGTTTAACCTTTATTAGATACAATGAATTTACAATGAGGGGAATTTACCTTTCGTACTGTAAATGTGGGTAAGACTGCAGCTGGAGCAAGTTAAACATGTTTCCATCATTTCCAACACCTGCTGAACTGTATGCTTATGCTGAAGGAACTTGGACCTGGGCACAGTGACTTTGCTCTTTGTCAGTGGTAATAGATGTTGACTGAGTTTTGGGTTTAAGTGATCATTTTTGATCAAAGCAGTCATACCTGACTACTTGTGCTCTACAGAGCATGATCTCAGTATGACAACCCACCCAGGCTCCTAAGGTCTGCTGATCAGTATGTGGGGCAGTCAGGACAATTTTGTTTCCTTTGTTGCTCTATTTAGGGGTGTAAGCTTGTGTACCTCTGCAGTGTTGTTGGATTGTGTGGTGTGCACCTATGCTCATATCCATTTTTATTCCCTAATGTACCTAATGCCCACTGCTTTGTTTCAGACCTTACCTGAAGTAGAATGAATGGCTAAATTGGTGCTTTTTGCAATTAAGGTCCCTGTTCCACCCACCCACACTTCTGATCTTATTCAGTGGCCCAAGAGAATGGATTTCCTGCCCGGTTTTTCTTCCAGACTGTGTCTACATCCAAATGTAAACTGTGGAATGACGTTAAATATGTTTAATATTATCATTTTGATTAGCTTTTAACTATTCATTAGCCTAACTGCTGTTTTTAATGCTGTTAATCCCATTTTTAAAATATCATACAGCCCCAGGGTTGCAACAAAGAGAGTCTTAAATTGGCTATTTTTACAAGTGTCTCCTGGATTCATGTTTTATCTTAATAGATTGCCTATCTTTTGTACACACCTGAGTAAGAGAAAATGTAACGGGAGGCTCATAAAACAGTCCAGTGCTCCTATTCACCTTGTCTTACAGCACAAGAATAAAGGAATGCTCACTGACGAGAAGAAACATGCTCAGAAAGAGTTTGGGAAACACTTATCATGACAGATAAACGGTGTGAAGCATTTGCTGTCATGGGAAATCATTAAGGCAAACAGTGCGGCAGGACTCAATGTCTTACATTATTCTGCTGCTCTTGGTATCTAACATTTGTAGCTGCAGCAGGAAAATCAAATGTTACTGAGCAAAGAATACCAATAGCAGAACTGGCAAAACTGTTTTGAAGGACATCCTTGAGTAGTTTAGGATGATTAAGATAGGTTTTGTACTTACAACTGATAATTGACAAGAAATGAAAGGTAAAAATTCTTTGTTTGCCATGAGAAGCTGAAAGTACCCGTCTTCCTCACTTGTTCCAGCTACTTTTTCCCCTCCATTTCCCATTTCCAGCTCCAGGTGCTTGCTGTGCTAGACTCTGCCATCCCAGGAGTCTGATGGACCAGAACTGGAAGGAATGAGACACTTTTTTGGGAGGAGGAGGGGAAGGGGTAATGGAAAGTACGTACAATCTACTGACGGGCGGTGGTTTTGCCACCTCTTTCTCTTGGCAAACACTTCCCAAGCTCCTGATGGATTGTCTGCCTCAAGTAGAGAAAAACTTGAGGGCAACTTTAAAGGAGATGGGTAGCAAAGGGCCCTTTGGCTTTGAGAATCATTAATTGCTGTGCTCCTTTCCCTGGGTTTTTGTGTTTGTGATTGTAAGCAATGCTGCAGGGCTGTGCTGAGTCATGTGGAAAGGCGAGAACAGTCTATTCCAGCAACGCTTTAGTAGGTGGGTACCTTTCACAAAGGTAATACTTAGCTTTGGTGCAACAGGGCCAGTATTTTACCAGTATGGTGTAAGTATCTTTCAAGTTGAGACCTTCTTCTCTTGGAGTGTTAGCTTGAAGTCTTCATGTCTGCTCTTTCACCGTAAGGAAGGCTTGCTCAAACTATAATGTGATTCTGGGTGGGCTGGCTGACAAATTTTATTTGCTTTTTGTTTCCTTGGAAAATAACCCTCAGTAGATTCTGGGGGGAGGGGATAGGGAAGAAGAGATACGGTTCTCTGCTGGTCTTCTCCAGCACTATTTAAAACATTAAATTGCTCTCTGGTGTAAGCAGAACTGGATCTAATGTCTGAAGACATAGCAGAGATGGCTGAGGATGCAAGAAGATTAATTATCCTCTAATATGCAAGACTTAGATGCTTAACCTTTTGCCCTTAGTGCTATCAGTTACCCTGAAGAATAGTATCCCTGAAGTTCTCATATAGTCTTTGCTATAGAAAAATGAAACAGCAGTGCATATTTAAACATGACATAGCAAGAGAGGAAAGAAAGTTACCTGTCTTTTGAAGACTAAGCTTCTAAACAAACAAATAAAAAACTGGGTCAGCTATCTCCAAATACAAAATATTTGGAAAAAATGGGAAGAAAGGCATTAGGCTCATGTTTGAATACGGCTACTTGAGGTAATGATTACCAGTGTCCAGTGACCAGTGTCACCAGAGGGTTTCTGAAGATGCCTGCCTTTCAAAGGGGCTCTGAATCTATGCGTCTCCCCAAAGTTTGCCTTTCAGAAATCAGGACAAAGAAGTGTTGCAGATTCCTTGCAGGTGAGAAGTTTGGGATTTTTTTAGTCCTCCTGCCTTATAAAACACACTATCTGGAACTATAAACAGTATACTTCACTGCTTCTGGTGAGATCTTTGTCACTGGAAGCTGTTTATGTACCTGTGGCACCTGTCCCTGACTGTTTTATCTTCGTCATGTTTGTTACAACCTTAGAAGTCATGCTTAAGGTGGAGCATAGAACTTAATAGGTTTTCTGCTTTGTGGTGCAGTATTTCTAGAGTAAACATAATGTGAATGCTTAGGAAATTGGGTAAATTAATTTATTCTAAAATTTCCTTGGGGACCCAGGCCTTGATCCTGCAATGAAATTCAGCCCTGCAGAGCTCATGGCAGCATCAGGACCTGTGCTTTTATAAAATCCTCTTTGTCGTTATTGGGAAGGTGTCTTCAAAAAATCTCTGCATAGATTGGATAGCTCTTTAAAATAATTGGTTGAATATTAATTTCTGTGGCTCAGTGCAATTATATTAATTATGGGGAACTCATTAGGCACTAATGTAAATATTAGAACCTCTTCTGTAACGTTCACTGTAATTTAATGCTAATTCAGAGAACCGTTATTAAACTGTTAATAACCAGGGCTGCAATTCATTCAAGTACATAACATCTCAATGCAATCAGTAAAGCATTTCAGTTGGTGAGCAACATGCATTGTAGTCCACATACATGCTTTTGAACATATAGTTATGAGCTGTTTGCAGACTTCCCATTGCAAGTTAGAGAAGGCTCAGAGTAAACTGTGAAAGATTTCTTGGAGCATTAGCTAACCTGGCCTCTCTCGTCCTCATAACCGCAAAAAATGTGTGCTTCTGTGGCTAAACTACTGCATAACTTTGTATCTCGTGTAATCTGTTTGGAAGCTGAGATGATTACATCTCGTACATAATTTTAAAACTTCTCATGCTAACAAAGGCAGTTTCCCAATCTTGTGTTTATTTTGTATCCATGTGCTTCAGATTTCCTTGGCATAGGAGCTGCCAATAGTGGGGTTGTTTCTGTTCACATACACAGTTTGTAGTCATCTGATAACACCGGTGCAAAAGGGGATGACCTAGTTGTTTTTCATGAAATATTCACATCTGTTATGTTGTTAGTAAAGGGGGCAAAAAGGTAGAAGTGAAGTCAGTTTGAAATAACTGAGTGAGGGCCAATGAATTCCAGGCTTTGGAAAATGCTGTCTTCTAATACAAAGCTTTCTATTTTGAAGTGACAGAAACACAACCGAAAATAAGTGCTGACATGAGATCTGGCTAGAATTTAGGTGCCTGAAATTGCTGTCCTGAAGAAGTCTATGTAGCTGCTGTCAAACCTGTTGAAAGGATTTAAAAAATAAAAATGTTAACTACCTGGAACTGTGCTGGTCCCCAGCCTTGGCAGGCCTGAAGGGCTGCACCCAAATCTGCCTGGGGTGTGGAAGCTGGGTGCTTGTCCCCGTTACTGCCCTGAGGAGCTCCGAGGGGTGGATGGCTGTGCTGGCGGAGGGAGGCCACTTACAGCCTTGTTGTGGCTCCTGCTTCTACAATTTGCCAATGCTTTTTGTATTTTATTTTTCACATTTGGCTGGGGGGAGCAGAGGGACCTGAATTCGACTGCCTCACCTACCTGAGAGTGTGAATTCATATCCCCTGTTGTCCTGCGCAGTGCTGAAGCCGCTGGACTACCAGCAGTTTGGGCTGGAGGCGTGCCCTGCCTGGCCTTATTGAAGGATTTGGGGATTAGTGGTCCAAATGTACGAAAGGAATGAGAGCAAATGCCTGAAAGGTTAGAAACGTGGGTTCCAGTCATCACTTCAGAGTAATTTATATACTCTCTGAAATGACTTTTGGTTAAAATTCTTGCCCCCCTCCCCATTCCCGCAGACCCAGAGAGTTCTGAACCTTAAAATCCCATCCCAGAGGAGCACAGTGTGGCACAAAAGGAGAGGAACCTCCTTGGCAGCTGCAGTTTTGAAAGGAGCGAGGAAGGAGCCTCCTTTCCTGTCTTCCAGAGAGAACTGGGCTATTGGTGGTTCCCAGTCCAAAGAGGTTTTGTTTTCTCCCTGAATGTTGGTGTTGGAAAAATAACCTTTGACTTTCAAACTAACTCTTAGCATTTTCCTTTTCAAGGAGCTGAAGACATTGAATAACACATATGCTGATGCCAGGTAGCACTTTACTTGAATGTCTTGAGCTGGGCTGGAAGCAGCCTGTATGCTGTCTCTGCCCAGGCAGTGTATGGGAGTGTAGGTATGTCTCTCAGGATCATAGTGCTTTCTTTTCTGTGATCAGATGCCTAAAAGCTAGCTGGTGCACAATCTAAATCCTAGAGGCTTTAACTGAAAATTTTTCTGCTTTAATGGGCTATATTGCCCTCAGCACTAACTTTTCTCCTTTTTAAAAAGAAAGTCGCAGTAGCAGCCCTGCTGGTTTAATAAACATAGAATTAAAAGAACAACATTTTAGACTTTTTTTAAATCTTATTTCACTAAATGATGAGTTTGAAATAACTTTACATACTGTCTTTAACAGCACCATCTGGTGGCTCTCAGGTAATGTTAACATTAATCATGGCTAGAACTGTTTCTTACAATATAACAGAATATGAAATGTTTGGTTTGTTTTATTAGGAATACCAGAGGAGGTGCGTGGATTCTGCATGGGTAAATATGGCATAAAAACATAGACCTTGACAAAAGCATGTTGCTGAAGTCCCACACAGTCTGAGTATGTGGGGTAAACCAGCGTAGAACTCCAGGGTTGCATGTGCATACATATTTAACCTGCATAAATATTTCAACACTAGAAGAGGGATATTTTCTCATTCCTGTAATATGTTTAAAGACTCCTACTTACCATACAAAATCTTCTATTAAAGATTATTTTATGCTTGCTTCTAATCTCCTTACATGTATGTAGAGTCAGGAGAGATCAGTGAAGTCAACTGATTGGAAGAACAGCCTTCTGAACAGCATGGGGAATTTAAAATATATTGAGGGCTTAGGAGTGTGAACTTTCATTTTGATTTATTCAGTCTCAGCAAACAGAGAAGGTGTATATCGGAGCAGTGAATGACTAGGTAAAAAGACAATCCATGTGCAGCCAGGGAAGCTTTCAAACACAACCAGAGGCAGAATGTCTTTCTGTTATGACCTTTTGCATAGAACACAGTACTGATGAACAGTTTCTGAAGCTGATGGGTGGTGGCCGTAGAAATGCCACTAGAATTCCTGCACAGGAGTTTCTGAGTGGGCAAAGCATCCTGATTGTCCTTCCCTCCCCCGCCTGGTATTCAACATACCAGTGTTCAGTGTACTACTTTTCATTATTGATATATGAGTGGCAATAAGTGTAAGGCCACGCAGATTTAGAGCTTTGTTCTCATTGTAATAACAGCTGATGATTCAGCATGGAGCTCTTGCTTATGTTTTGGTCTCTGCGCTATCTAGAAAATCCGATTCTCTCAGTGTTAGGTGATCCTTCTGGCTAAGTATGTTGTCAGCAATTACGGTTGTGTACAACAAGCCTTGGCATCAACAGCTTAGCACTGGCTTCACTGATTAGAAGCAGAACTTTTGCTTGACCATTTGTAAAGCAGTTTGCTTGCAGCTTCCATTACAGAACCCTTTCCAGAGAAGAGCTTTCTATGCCTTCCATTTGTCCTTTGGTTGGTAACATGAAATGAAGATGACCTGGAAAATACGAAGCTCAAGAGTTTGGAACTGCTGGTTATTATTTCTAAGGAATGTAGATTACTTAAAAAAAAAATCCATTTGGAATTTGTATTGGGAAAGACCAAATTAAAAGGTTGCAGGAAGCAGTTGGGCGTAGTAGGTAGCAAAGTGCTGGCCTGGCTGCCTCAAAAGATGTGTGCTCTGAAGCTGACTGGGGCTAATAGGCACGATGGGCCACGGCGCTTTTATTTTCTCTGTGCCTATTCCTGCCCTCCCCATAGTGTCTGAGTTGTGGTCTGACAATAGAGGGATTTTTTCAGTCTCTTCCTTGTTTTGTGTGGCCTAATATTGTAGTGAGCATAATGAACTGCATCCTCAGCAGATGCATGTCTCCCCACCTCTGGTCATTGCAGTGGAGTGTCATCTGTTTACAGCAGCTTGGAAGGTACCCTTGTCTGGCGGAACTTGGAGGCATAGCAAATGTAGTCCGTATTTTTTCCACAGAAACGGTATCTATTTTGTATATTTCCACTGAGCTTTCCGCTTCATATCTGGAATGAAAGTGAAATAGCAAGTGATGAAAATAGTGATGAAAATGATGAGGAGGATTTATGTGTATAATAATCATCTGCAGATATTAAAGCTTTGCAGTACCCTTTTTCAGAGATATTCATATGAGTCAGTGAGATCTGATGACTTGCTAAAGGTCACATAGCAAGTTTGTGGCAGAGACAGAAATAGAAATTGCATCTTGTCAGTACAGTATCATATTCATGGGCTTCCATTTGTACAGACAGTGGTTGTTACAAACACTGTTACGCTGTATGATGTGGCAAGGCTACAGGCCATGAAGAAAGAGGGAGGCGTACCCAGAAGTAAGCTTAGCAGTGTATGCTGGGTTTAAAAATTTGCTTTTGCATCTTCAAAACTGGCATAACTCTGTTAATGTCAGTAAAATTAATGTCGTACAAAAATTACAGAAACAGTAGTTAAAAGGTTCTTTGATTCTTTATGTCTTGGTGAAGAAATCAGCAAACACTTACCCCAGGCACCCTCAATATAACCATCCTCACTAACTGGTGATTGGTAGGACATGTGTGCAGCACTGAGCCTACTTTGATCATAGGAGTCCAGAAGCTATGTTTGCCCTATGTGCTTTAAGGGAGCCACTGTCTGTGGTTATCAGCATTTGGAGCTGCCCTATTGCTATATGGAAACTCTTCTCACTTTTGGCCCTATCATAGCAGCGTAAGTTCTACTTTTCTAAGCAAAAAAGGTGCCTTTGACTTGGTGCCGAATAGCAGACAAACCTGATTCCGAACGTCAGTCCAAGAGCAGAAATAGTATAGTTAGTTCCAGGATCCATGCAGGAGAAACAGAAGCCAAATAATCTATTGCAGCCGTGCTCCACTTCAAGAGATATGTGGAAATGGGGAAATAGCCCATGCCAGCTTGTTAAAAAGGAAGCTGAAAGTTACAGATGGTATGGATGCGATACTGAAGGCAGAGAACAAATGTTTCCCACCTATTGAGAAACACTTCAGAAAGGGCAGAAAGGAAGCATCATCGCTTAATAGCAGCATGATGGTTACTGTGGAAAGCAAGAGAGAGTCCTCTTAAAGCTTTACCTAAATGAGGAAAATATAAAGGATTATAAAAACTGACAGGTTAAATGTAGAAATGCAGTAAGGCACACTGAAAAAAAGAGTTAGAGGACCATTTGCAAAAAGCATCAAAACTAGTAAGAAATACATCTTCAAAAACATTAGCATAAGGGAGCCTGCCAGAAAAATCTCTAGGGCTAGTAGATGCTCAGAAATGACAAATGAATTCTTTGCATCTGTTTCTCATTGTGAAGAAATGGTAGTTCCCTGTGCTGGAACACTTATTAAAGAAGAATTCATCAGAAAAATCTCTTTCAAATTGAAGAGCTGGTAGGGGAATTTATGAATCAAATAGAAGAAGCTGCCAAATAATTTGTTATTAACCCAAGCTTTCCGTAGGAATTCCAGAATGAGATAGCAAGACTAACTGTGGTGTTGCATAAAAGCACTCTGGTACCTGAGGACTGAAAGATGGCAAATGTGATACGACTTTTTAGAAAGGTAATATGGGAAACCACAGGCTCATGAGCCTGAGATATGTACAAGAAAAAATTGCTAGTTGATGGTGTGTTGAGAATGGAATTACTGGATACAGGGATGAACTCTTGCAAAGTCAAGAGTCAGCTTGGCTTTTTGTAAGGAGTAGTCAGGCCATGCGAATTGTTGGAGCTTTTCTAATGAGTTAGCAAACATATCTGTTCTGGGACCCATGGTGGTCGGCATATGCATAAATGATGCAGTAGGAGTTGAATACTTGATGTCTTTCATTACTGTCCTGAGTAACTTTTAATTATTAATGATGATTGAAGAATTTTATAAGAACCTAGTGAAACCGAGTGACTGGGCAGTGAAATACAAAGAAAAATCTCGTGTAGATAAATAAAGTGATGTATATGGAGAGGAGGGAATTTGAATGAGAGAGAAGTGGGTGGGCTCTGAGCTGGTTCTTGAGCAAGATCTTGGATTATGATAGAAATGCCATCTCGGTGTTCAGGAGTGGTCCAACAGGTATGTCAAATATTAGAGTTGTTAGGACAATAATAGAGAGCAAAATAGAAGCATCATTAAATGCTTTATAAGCTAATATTAATGCACAGAACTTCTGCATCCTGAATACTGCATGCAGTTATGGTTCCTTTACTTCCCCACCCTGTCCCAAATACGCTAAAACTGAATGAAGTGGTGAGAAAGCAGCAAGGCTGATTAAAAGCTTGGAATGGGCTCTATAAAAGTGAGTAATGAGGCTAGGACTCTTCAGCATGGAAAGGAGACTACTGAGGAAAGTGGTGACAGAAGTCTATAAATTTGTGTGGTGTGGAGAGGGCAGGTAGAGATTGATCTCTGAAGAGCAGAGCTGGGGGATGTTACATTAAGCTGGCAGGAGACTGGTTCAGGCTAAGTGTCGCTATTTGCATGACCCATTCCTACGTTCCTTCCTAGTTACCTGGTTTTGGCCACTGTTAGAGGCAACATAGTGGGCTGTGTGGGCCTTTATGTCCACTATGGTTGTCTTATGTTTGGCCTGAGGTCATTTGGGAAACCACTGTTGCAACGGTTAACAGCAGAACTGGCCTCCCATCAGTATGTCAGCTCGTTGTCTTTAGTGCTAATTCAGTGTCAGAAATCAAGCAGTTGCAAGTTGGCAGCTGCTTTTCCTGGTCTAAGATTCCTGCAGTAAATTTGTTTTGTAATTAATTCAGAGCCTCTCCATGCGTGTGGAACAGTGGGGAAGGTCTGAACAGCATCTCCACAGCCACATGTGAATAGCTGCACCCCAGGCCCTCCCCGAGGCAGAGATCCAGACTGCTGCTGCAGTCTTGCTGGGGCGCAAGGATACAGAGGCAGGAAATTGTAGCCCCAGGCAGTGAAACGGGAATGCTGTGTTTGGGTTTGCAGTGAGTTGTGTTTTGGTTTCAGCAGCATTTTGAAAATCAAAATGTTGTGCGTAATTCTGAAAGACTACAGAAGCCAAAAGATAAAAGCGAGAGTGTCCCATATGTTTTTACAATATTAAAACAACTGCAACTAAAGCTGGGTCACTGCCAGCCTTTATCAAAAGGCTATGCTTTTGCATTCCAAGCAACAAAGGACTAAATGAAAAAGAATGTACTGACCCTTTATATGCAACTGCAGAAGGGAAGAAAAATCTCAGAAAATATTGAAATTTTTCTTTGAAGAGTCTTTTCATGTTACTTTCAGACATGAAAGGTAAGAGCGTGGCACAGGTAGAGACCAAACAGGTTAAGGGAATAGTTGAGAGTACGTGTCCACACGTGGGAGTTGCTAGGAAATGGTCTGTTTATCTGAAGGGAGTGGTGTTCCTTTATAAAGAATGATGCAGTGGAAAATGTGTTGTGGAATCGTTAAGTTTTATTTATCCTGAAAAACCTCAGAAGTTTTACATTCCTGAGTGCCTGGCTCTCACTGTTTACTTATGCAGATATGGGTAGGTTGGTTTTTAGGATACGTAGGTGTACTATTGGAGTTTCATCTTGATATCCTTCAATACCTTGATGGTGTTCCCTTTACTTAAAGATGCTCAGGTAAAGTGGATTGTGTGGTCTCTGGTTAGGACATGAGACTGATCTTCTTGCACCTTACGAAGTTGCACCTGGGAAACATAATAGTCATGCAGAATTAAGGTTTCTACAAGCGTAGTCACAGTACCAAGCAGTACAACCAAGTTGTATGTGTTGCCGTATCGATATGAAACTAACTGAATTGTTTACCACCAGGAGATGGGCACTTGGCCGTTCAGGTCAAACCATGGTTACACATGCTGCACCATTGACCAGGCATAAACTCTTAAAGCTTTACCAATTACTTAAATCAATTTGAAATATTTAGTGTTGCTTTTGATGGCCCCCAGGCATCTAAGAAATCATCCACATTCATAAACAGCAAACTGGCTTCCCAGAACAGAATGTAAAATATCTCAGAAACGTGGGGAGGCAAAGATGATCAGTGAAGCAGTGTGAGTTTACCCCTGTCCCACACATGCACAGTAGTAGGGAAGACACTGAATGTAAATGAAGGAAAGCCCAATAGCAATTACAATATCCTGCAGATTCTTCAGAGCAGGGAGACCAAGTCCCCTACAACAGGGGAAGAATGAACAACCTTGCTGTCAAAATACAGAGTCTTTCAACACAAACTGAAGTTTTGAGGTTAAGTGTCTCTACCCCATCCTTCATACTGGTTTCATGTAGGTAAAGAAGATTCTTATTCTTTGCCTAGATTGGGATTACTGAAATCAGAAGATTAGCATGCTGCTGCGTGTCTGACCTCTAGAATTGCTGGGACATCTAGAAAGGTATTCCCGCATTTACTTGAGTTCTCATTTTAAGTTAATTCAAGTAGCTGAGAGTCCCTGATCTGACAGAGAATCATTTAGGCTGGAAAAAAAACTTTAAGGTCGTCGAGTCCAACAGTTAACCTAGCACTTCTGCCAAGTCCACCAGTAAACCATGTCCCTAAGCACCACATCTACACGCCCTTTAAATACCTCCAGGGATGGTGACTCCACCGCTTCTCTGGGCAGCCTGTTCCAGTGCTTGACAACCCTTTTGGTGAAGAAACTTTTCCTAATATCCAACCGAAACCTCCCCTGGCCCAACTTGAGGCCATTTCCTCTCTTCCTATCGCTTGTTACTTGGGAGAAGAGACCGACCCCCACCTCGCTACAGCCTCCTTTCAGGGAGTTGTAGAGAGCGA
>JAVKLA010000084.1:17270053-17282093 GCA_034782735.1 Sagittarius serpentarius
CACGCCCCAGCACCTCTCTCTCTTTCTTGTAGTGAGGGGCCCAAAACTGAACACAGTATTTGAGGTGCGGCCCCACCTGTGGTAAGGAAACCTGCAGGTTTTTTGTGAGACGAGGTGGCTTCTTACTGCTGACACTAAAAACTCCTTTTATTGTTCTTGGCAGGAGGCTTCTAGTTACATTGTAGCACCTTGCTGTACCCTGAACTTATTTTTAAACTCCTTTCCTTCAAAGTAACAGCCTCCTGGGACTCTCTCTGTGTTACAAATTCAGCCAGTGTAGGAGGAGTTCTGCAAATATTTTCCACTGAAGGTACTGTCTTTATGTTGAGATTCAGCATGAACAAATGTGGGATTTGGCATCAAAAGACCCTGTTCAATCACCACTATACTTGGCGTCATTCAAGAATCTGTCGGTCCTGTATCAGTGGTTTAGGGCTTAAGGCCTAAGATGCGGAGAGTTGCTTAGTCCTGGCTAAACTCTCATGAACAAAAAATGAGAATTGTTAAACTTTGAGCTTTAAGATTACTATTTTAAAAATCTCACAAGAATTCTTCTTTATTTAAAAAGAAAATTGGTATTTTATCATAATGATGGTTTGGATGTGCTTTTCTGCTGTGAACTTAGAAGTGTAGGTGAAGAGTGCAGATCCCTACCAAAGGTCATGACTTCTCGTGCTGCGTTAGAGATGAGATTTGAGCTGAGCTGTGCCATCTATTTCAGACGAAGGAATGTTAAAAATATAATAAATTGTCTACCAGGAATAGCTGCATGCTTTTTCTGAGTTCCTGTTGATTAAAAATGGGCTTCTTTCCAATGCAGTGTGATTTTTTTTTTCTTTTAATTTCTTTCCCACATCACAGAACTTTTAAAAAAAATCTTTAATAGCCTTGAAAATGCTTATTCATATCACTGCACAGTATATTTCTTAAATATACAACGTAATCTTGTGACAGTAATTTCCAAAGGCAGTGGACAAAAGTGGGTTCAAATCTGGCATATACCAATTTCATTAGATAGTTGAATTTGCAAGCAGGAAACAAATACGGAGCTACAGGTATTAAAAGGTAAATCAGTGCAAATTATTCTTTTCTAAATGTTTTTCTCATAGAGAAGTTTAATTTTAGTTCCCTTAGATGATGTAGAAGCTGTTTGGGAGTTATAGGAACAAGGGTGAGCAAGTGCAGTATCCATACACCTTGAAATATTTGAAAGAACATTTTGGTTAATCATTAACTAGATTATTTTAGTGAAAAGTTAATATATATATATTTTATATATAAAATTAAATGGATCAGGTAGTTTATATTACAAGGTACATTTTTGGTACTTTGATCCAAAGTACCATTTCCTGTTGGGAAAATTAAAAGAATTGCAGGAAATTCTGGATAAAATAAGCCTAACCATTTTTTCTTGACTGCTCAAAAACTGCCTTTCAGTGGAAGTAAAAAATTACCCTTCTCCCTCCAGTGCTTCAGAAAAAGTTGTCGTCTTTTTGGACCAAACTTTCTGAGGAAAATATTTAGCCAGTTTTTTGCTAGCTGTAAGTGGAAATGAAAATAATAAACACTAGAAATGTTGATTATTAGACCTAGAAAGATCAGATTCAATAACATGTGAACTGACTGCTAAAACACTGGCATAGAGCATACGTGACATGAATCATCCCAATTAAATAGAGGAAATTACTTAGCCACGTGAAAAAATTATGCCCTGACATTAAAAGCTACTAGTTTGTTTTACTTTTTTTCTGGCACTTTATTATTCCTGAAGCTTTAAAGAACTCCAGCCTCGTAGCTCCCATGATGAGTGTTCTAATTATGAACATTAAGAGTGTCTTGTGATTGTTTTGAGTTAGCTAATAACTTGATATGCTAAATAAATCAAGCAGTTCCCAATCCAAATGTAGCGTCTGGCTTTGGAAATAGAGCATGCTCCCTCTCTGCTGTGTGAAATAGGTCTGAACAGCTGGAACAAATGTTCATGTCACTAAATTATAAATTACAGCTGTCAAGAATAAAACATTTAGTTCCAGCGCTCAAGAAACAGATTTTTAAGAAGTCTTCCCATTTATCAGTTTAGCCATTGATTATGTGTGTAAGGTCATTGAATCAGAGCAGTAATGAATGGAATTCTTGATTGCTCAAATAGCAGACTAAATGTACCCATAGTTTTACATCCAGGAACCTGATAATAGTTCAAAATGCCTCAAAGCATTTAAAGAACTAATGCTATATGTAACCACTTATGTACTGCCTTTGTGATCACCAGTAACATGTTTGCTGAATAGGAGAGTAAGAGCAATTTGCTTCCACGAGGTCCTTACTTGTCAGGTTTTCGGTGTGCCAGGTATTGCACAGTAGCAGTTTAATTTCCCAAAGATTGTGATTGCCTTGATGGCTTTGGTAGGAGATCAGGACTAGGGTCAGGTTGAGCTTCCTAGCATTAACCATTTAACTGACAGCCTTGTTTTCCTTGGTGCGAGCGACAGGAGGAGGAAGGTTGCTGTACGTGTTCAAAAATAGATATGATATACCATCACAGTCTGCTGCTGTTCCTCAGGCTTGTCTTGAGATGAAACCTGGAATAAGCATACAGATTTGACCCAGGTTTGGGTTTTTCTGGTGGTTTTTGTTGGTGGTGAGTTTTTTTGGTTTGGTTTGGTTTGGTTGGTTTGGTTTGTTGTTTTTTTTAATATTGGTCCCTCTACCTGGTATTTGAACAGTTTTATCTTCCACCTATGCTGATGACTTCAGTCTTCACCATTGTGGAGGGGCTACTAGCTTCAACCTTTTCAAGTTTTGTACCCTTGTTTTCATAAATCTCTACTAATTATGGTTGTTTTGAGCAGAAGGCTAAGAAATATCTGCAGGGTGCTTGTGACACTGCTGTGCTTGCATACTGCTGTGATCAAGATTTCTTTTTGAAATCATCAATTCAGCGTCTTTTAGATGCCGTTTCAATGGAAATAGCCAGGATGTGCAAGCAAGTGTTACAGACCCTTTTGAAGTGATATGCAGTTGGGAGGAACTATAAGGGAGGAAAAAATATGTTCTTGTACTTGCAGAAATACCTGAAGACCGTTTTTCTTAAAGATATGTTGTGGGGTTGATACCTACTGGTTCTGATGCCTTTTATCATGCTTCCTCCAAAGTTAGGTTTGTTTCTGGGTATTTCGTGAAAGTCTGTATTGGGAAGGTTTTTCCAGTCTGAACACTTAAATGCTTTCTTTCTCTACCTGACTATCAGTCTTGCTAAAACTTGCAGGAACCAATTTATCTTTGATTCCTATGATGCTAATTCAAGTAAGTCTTGAAAAACTGTGAGTAGGCTCAAGAGGGAGAGGGGGTACGGGTCTTTGCATAAGTTTCTTTAAACAGAAAACCAAAGTTAGATAACAACCGTAAAGATCTTACCCATGGTCTGAAGTTGGGTATTGTTCTCTTTCGGAATTCCCCTCCCCAGCCTGCTAATTCTCCATAACAGCAGAATTTGCATTGACAAGGCAAAAACTACTTCTACAGAAGAGATGTAGGTTTAACAGATGTCAGTAAGTTTGAGGGACATCATTCGTACTAAAATTTGTTTTAGGTTCCATTTCAGTATAGTATGAAATCAGAGATGTTTTATCTCACCTGGCTTTTCTATCTTTAAGTATCAATAAAAGGAACTTTAAAAGAAATCACCACCACAAACTAATAAAAGCCAGTAATAACAGCCAGAGTAAGGGGTAGAAATAGGCACTTTTTGGCTGAACAATAGTTGGTGAAGAAAAGAGGAAGCACTTATGCATCATGTGTAAGTTGGTAGCTCAGCAATTTATTAAATGAATTAATCCTCTTTCTGCCTGAGGAATAGCAATGAGCTATTTAGTTCCCTTCACCATCTCTTCAAATGTGTTTGGTAAATATCTTTCTATACGCTGCTAGCAAACTGAATTCAGTACTGTGGTGGGGAATCCAGAAGTTGTGATACAGTGGTTTTTCCCTGCCTCTGTTGGAAAAGCACACAAATATTCTCTGCACAGATTAGTTTCACTTGGAAATTCACTTTGAGAAAATGTTTCTGGGGTAGACGACATCATTCAAATTGCAGAAAACAAGTTGCCCAAATGGGCAAAATGGATTTCTTAGGAAATCGAGTCTGGACAGAGGCATCTCTCTGTCCAGATGGTATCTCAATCATTCAGCTTGAAAAACAAGTAGTGTTTTGTTTCCCTGGTATGCACCACGAATGCTTTGCTTTTGGGGACATAAATTATGTTTCAAAACTAGAGTGATTGCTAAGTTAGTATAGCTTGCACATTGAAGACTAGATCTTATCCCTGGTAGACATCTTTTTCTTCTGGATTTACTTAATACTAGCTTTTGGTTGTATTAGTCCACCTCTTGCTCTGGTCAGTCAGAGCCACTCAGAGTTGCTACATAGCATGTTCCTTACGGGGCTAGATGCAGCATTTACAATACTCTGAAATTATCTCCAAGACCTTTATATAACATTTTTCTTTGCTATAAAGAAATGCTAAAGAATCTTGTCTTCCAATTATATAGTGTAAATTCATGTTTGAAAATGTATATTTTGAGCACTCCTCGCTGGACTGATGTGTGCGCATATATATATATGTGTGTGTGTGTTTCCAGTGCAGCTGCAGTTTTATGCTGTGGCCTGAAAACAGTATCTCCTAGCCAACAATAAAAGAGGAAAAGAACCCAACAAACTGGGTAGTGCTCAGTGGTTCACTGTAAGCCCTCTTCTCCGTATGGTCTCTTAAGGTTCAGAAACCAGAAAACAAAAAGATTAATTTTTAATGCACGTAGGCCAAATGTCAGTATATATTTATTTTATTTGCTACTTAAATGGTAGAAATGGGAAAAGGTGCTTTTTAGATTTAAAATAATTTTAGGTCTCCATCCTGCTTAGTCTTTGCTTTTCTAGTGAGAATGCCCATGACAGTAGGGAAGATAGGTGTGGTTTCGGATGGGAGCGTGGGCATGCCTAGAAGCAGCTCTCACTTTGTTCTAGTTCCAAATAGAGGGAATGTACATGAGAGAGATTTGAGCACTGGTTTCAGAAGTAACTTACAGATGTGCCTAAATTAAATAGCATTCTGTAGTTGTTTCTTGTTCTGTTTCACCTCTCTTCAAAATCTGACATTTGCACATTTAAACTAAATTATATGTGAACAATTAATTTCTTACACTTGATCATTGCAGAACCATGAAGAATAAAATGAGGATACAGGCAGCTGTACACAGAAACATTTGACGACTAGTATAGTTGCATCTGTGCTTATGCTCCCTGTACACTAAGAAACTCTTCTACAAATAGATGTCTGTGGGAGTATGTGATTTCCTGAACCAGTTTCAGGCCTCCTTTATGACCGTTAGTAACTATCTAATGGAATCCGATGAGGATGGCTGTCCCAAACAGCTACATGTTAAGTACATATCACATTTCTTGTGATATGCTTCCTGAACTGTGATGAGCATACTGACTGTGTACTCACTATACTGTTGTACCTTACTTAAAGGGGAAACTATCTTATGTCTATAAAACAGAAAGGGGGTGGGGGGATTTGCTGCTATTGCATTTTAACATACTAAGAATTTAACATTTTTCTTCTTCATATTTTCTTTTGAAGTCAATTATTTTAAATAAGCTCATGAAATGTTTTGAAGAATAAATGATTTCCTTTTTACTTTGAACTAAAGGAAAAGTAATTAAGTAGTGCTGAACTGAACAAACACCCATTACTTTTCGGTACCGTGGACTTATTTCCCTATAATTTTTTTATAGGTCAGTCAAGCTGCAAATTACCCAGGAAAGCCCTCAGGTAGATCTTCTGCTAATTATCTGACATGGCTGCCTGCTTTTAAACTAAGAACTAACAGTTGAAGGCCTGTGCTGTGGTGAAGAAGGAAAAATTAAAAGAAAAGATTTTAAAACAGTTAAATATGAAAAGAACTTTGTTTCACAGCTGTTCTGAATTCGGTCCCACCCTGAAGGCAGATTGTGGTAAAGGCTGAAAATGTTAACTTAAGAGAAGATTAAAATAACCAAATAGGTCTAGTTTGCTGAAATGGCAGAATAAGCTTAGCATATGGGTAACAGTAGATAGCTGTCTGTGTATGAATTTTTGAGTGAATTTTCCTCTATGCAAGTCACTCTAGGTTCAAGTTGTTTGCGCATGGTCAAAGAGAAGTAAAACAAGCGACATAGTGTGGTCCTCTACACTGTCCCCTCACATTTTCCTGCCTTCTGTCTGTCCATCTTCACAATCTGTGACTTGGGAGACCTAAAGCATACTCTATAGCTAGATTAACATCTGGGAATACTGTGTGTAGTGCATACAACTTAGATTCCTTGTTTTTTTCCTAGTGAAGAGACATTATCAGTTGTTGTGCCCACAGTGTGTTCTCATGCATTAATCATTCTTATGTGCTCTTCTGCAGACATATTCTTGGAAGGCATCAGTTTCACTGGAAATCTGGAAAATTTTCCTGTTTCCTTTAAGAAGTGGAAATGTTCATTTCACAAGTTCTTTAAACTCTCTTCGTTAGTAACACTATGTTGTAACTGCAATACCTGAAGGTAAAATACACCTGAGTGCTTTAAATGGGGAAAAACTAGCAGCTGAAAGAACAGAAGACTTTTCCTGCACAAGATTGCTGTCTGTTCTAGCATCATAAAAAGGAACTATTTGAATGTTAATTGGCTTAGTAACGTAACTTCACAAATGTTAGTTTCACTCTTATCTTCTGCAGTGTCCTAAGCTGATAACTAGGTCTTTATAGCAGAAAGCCCTGAAAAAGGTTGAGTCTGTACAAATTACTTAAAACACTTGAAAATGGGATGGTGTACTGGTGAACTGAGCCTCAGTTGTTTACCTTCTCGTTCAGAAATGTGTAAGGTCCAGTGGCAGTAAGTTTGCAGTATCAGGTGTTACACAAAATAGTATAGTGGAAACATGTCCCAGTGCAAAGCCTGTGACTTTAGACTACTATAAACATAGCATGCTGGTCATGCATGCCATGGATGTGGGAAGCTGCCATTCTTTAACACTGAGATCACTGTTAAGGTTTACATTAGGATGCAAGTTGCTGGAAGCATAGCTGGAACAGGAGGAAACTGCTTTCTGGGGTGCTCTGTCTTGTTGAAAGTGAAGCTCAGTTGCTGCTGGTTTAACCTCATTCTTCGCCATGCACCCCACTCCCCACCACATCACCCCGCCCCATGTCAAATAGAGCAAAAGCAATAGCAGTAAAAACATTGGGATTCATTTTCATGCCTCTGGGGTTAGGTGGGCTTTTTTGTATTGCATGCTTGTTTGACACTGTTTTAAGCTCTTAACTCTTCATTTTATGTAAGTCTACCTCTCTGGAGTTGCTCTGGGTCTGGTCTTGCAAGGTGCTGAGCACTGACCTTAGAAAAGCAATGTAAGCAGTTGACCAGCTGTGGCTGCAGATATGACTCAGACACTGAAGCATTTGCTACTTTAGAGCTTTTATTGCTCAAAGGTGTGTCTGTAAGGTGGTCTTGGTTTTAATTCTGTGTAACATATTCTCCTTTAACCTGTTGTGGGGTTGCTGGTTTTTTTTCCTTCAGAAGACTGTCAGATAGTTGGCTATCATTGTAGGTTCTTTAGTTCATTAACTTCCCATTAATGGTGTGTAGGGTGTGTCAAGGAAAAATGTTAGTTATAACGTAGACATGGTTGCAGTTGAGCTTGAGGTTCCCTCTTTTGTCCTGTCTGATTAATTGTTCTATACAGTGGGAATTTTGTACTGGTCTAAACCTGTGTATGTGTATTGAATAAATGCATGTAAACCTTAGTCCATTTTAGATTCAGTGGGCCTTCTAATCCACTGGCATAGGGATCTATTCCATCCCACTAGCTATGTTAGCTTTTAAATGAGCAGGTCTCATCATTAGCAGAAAACTTTCTACTTGTGTGTCAACACAAATCTGAAAAATTTTTTGTTTCTTATGGGAGTAGTATTGACTGTTAACTGTTCCCTTGCAGTGGTGGTTCCTGTTACATAGGATAAGTATTTTTTCTGATAATAGATAGCTGTCCTAAGACTTTTTTGGAGACTTGCATTTGAGAAGCTCTGCCGGGACAAAATAAGATATTTCTACAGTTTTGCATGTCTGATAGATTCTTTTTTTGGAGCAGTTTAATATATTGGTGGGATTTAAAGATGTGCTGAATCTAATCTTCCAGGAGTTGAGGGAAATATTCATTAGAATGCATTGTCTCTTGCTGAGTTTGACCTTCACTACCTTGCTGGAGCACACTGCAATTTTTTAGCTGCTTTCGTTCTGCTTTTCCTCCTTGGATGATAATAAAAGTGAAACAGTTTGCATGTCCAGCCTTAGTTCTGCGTAGTCTTGATGCTTTCCTGCCATTCAGGCCCCTGCTGAGGTCAGTGTCCTTGTGCTTCTGTCTTCAAATCTCCAGTCTCTTTCTCTTGGCTTCTAGTTTTGACAAGCAGGTAATGAAGTAGTTTTGCTTTCTGTATTGCCCTCACGCTTAGGAGCTTGTGCTGTGTATTGGTTTGCATAGTAATTCTATCCTGATTTTTAGAACTTAAAAGGTTGACAGTTCCTGCAGTCTGTGCTTTCCGCAGAAGTAGAGACTCCCTTTTAATCATCTTTATTATTATAAACTGTTCAATCCTGTGGAGGAATACTGTAACAGCAGCAGTTTTAAAAGTAACAATTAAGTACAATGCTGGCACTGGCCTGATGAGCACCCAGTCACCTATGCAGGGCCAGGAACTGGGGGAGAGAGACCTTCTTTCCTCTTTTCCAACTCTTTAAGTTAGGAGTGTGTTCAGATAAGTCTTCCAAAGCCTGAATGCTGTACTTGTCACTTAATTTACTTGGCTAACAGAGCAGGTCTAAGACTGATCCTTTCACCCATGGAAATACACAGCTATGAGTAAGTTGTCTGCTGTTCTGGTGTCAAGCCTGTGTCTGGGGCAGTTGCATCACAGGGTGCAGTATCTCTGCAATCAGGATATTGCACGGCCTTGCAGTTGCGCTTCGGATGCTAGAAGTCTCAAATTGGAATACCAGTTGTGTATCCCAGTAACTTGTTTTCTTTCTTTCTAAATACTTTTGAAGATTGCTGCGTTCATCCCAATAAATGCAGTATAGCAGCCCCCACCATGGACAACTGGAAGTCAGGTCTGAGTGCACGTTACACTTCAAAATTTGATACTGATTTATTACCATGGTTATACATTATATGAAGGTGAAGTGAGCATTCCTGAGCTTTGCTGATAATCTTTGCAAGTCTGAGTTTGGGTCTAGGCTCAACACACCTTTCAGAGAGAGATGAGGCAACAGACCATTTTAGTCCATTGAGTGGGCCCTGGGTCTTTTTCGTCTGCTTGTGAACCTTTAGAAGTGTTGCTCATCACTGATTAATAGATGAGGCTCTGAAACAGCCATCATTAAGATTCTGTTCACACTGCCATAATTACAAGATAAAGCAATTTTATTAACCAGGATTATTTATTAGTCACAGCAATCAAAGCTACATTTCGATTACTTGCAGGAGGACCTGACAGAACATGGATGTTAACATAAAGTATCCAATGTGTTAATTTGTAAACTTGTCATATTTGTCATGGCAGTAAATGGTATTAAACTGCTTTTTCAATAGATTCATTAGTGATAACCTTTTGGGTTGATACATCTGCCACGATTTTTACAATATTTCTTGATTTATTTTTTTTTTAAGCACATCAAGTATGAAGACTAAAATCTTCATTAGAAAGAACTGGGATTTTATTAAACACAAAATAGGAAAATTCTTTAATTGCTTTGGGTTATTAAATTTGGTGCCTAATGTATCTCAGCCTCTACCTCAAATTTCATCAAGAAATATTTGGTTTAGTTCTCAAACAAAATCTGATCCTGTAACTATTAAAGCAAAAAATTAGAGTTGAGAGGATCTAGAAAGTTTTGAATTGTTTCCAATTCTGAAATTCTTTGCCGTGCCACTGTTCCTTTATCCTCCTTCACCGAAGAGAACATTTTATATGTTATGCAGGGAATTCAGAATTAACTGTGTGAATTAGCAGGTGATAATTTAGTTAATGATCATGTAAGCAGAGAATGTAGCTCATGATTGAATTTTAATTTGGACCTTCATTTTTTTGTTACTTTAATGACATGTCTTCTATGCCAATATATGGTTTCTCAGATAAGATTTCTACAGAGAAATCTTAAATTACAGTTTCTTGTCCAAGGAGCTGCTATAGTCCTCTTGATTAAACAATAGGGTTAATTTCAGCTGGCATTGACTATTCCACTTTCGTGAAAATCTGTTATCACGCAGGCTCAGGCAGTAAGGGTGAGAAACACACAAGAAAGGATGCTAAAATATGCCAGTGCATCAAAGTGAAGCCAGCTCTGTAATTCAATTAGGTTTGCTAGCAGTATACTAAATCTGGTAGCACAATTCACAGTAGTAATGGGCATGTGGCTGTAAAGCTTTGGTGTGGGCTTGTCCTAAATGTATACAGGACTGGCACAGGTAACGTCAGTTGCCAGGTGCAGAGTTTGTAGTACTGTGGCCGCTCGCTTGCTTGTTTCTCCCCCATGCTGGTGGGATGGGGAGGAGAAAATATAACGAAAGGCTCGTGGGTCAGCACAAGGACAGGGAGGGATCACTCACCAGTAACGGTCACAGGCAAAAGAGACTCAACTTGGGGCGGGGGGGAAGTCCATTTAATTTATTACCAATCAAATGAGAGTAGGATAATGAGAAATAAAACCAAATCTTAAAACACCTTCTCCCCACCCCTCCCCTCTTCCCAGGCTCAACTCCACTCCTGATTTTCTCTACCTCCTCCCCGCAGCAGCAGTGGCAGCGCAGGGGGACAGGGAATGGGGATTACGGTCAGTTCATCACACGTTGTCTCTGCCGCTCCTTCCTCTTCAGGGGCAGGACAGCTCACACTCTTCCCCCACTCCAGCGTGGGGTCCCTCCCACGGGAGACAGTTCTCCACAAACTTCTCCAATGTGAGCCCTTCCTACAGGCCGCAGTTCTTCACAAACTGCTCCAGCGTGGGACCCTTCCATGAGGTGCAGTCCTTAAGGAACAGACTGCTCCAGCGCGGGGTTCCCCATGGAGTCACGACCATCTTTGGGGGCAGCCGCCTGCTCCGGCGTGGGGCCCTCCCCAGGCTGCAGGTGGGCATCTGCTCCTCCGCTCCCCTCCATGGGCTGCAGGGGGACAGCCTGCCCTCTCCCCAGGGGCTGCAGACCATCCCCTCTGCCGGCCCACCTCCTCCCCCACCGGTGACTCAACAGGGCGTGGAGTCTGGGTCCCGCAGCAGCAGCGGCGGCGGCGGCGGCAGCGCAGCCCTCGCCCTTCCCCCGCCTCCCTGCCGCCGGCAGAGGCACAGCCCTAGCGCCGCGCACTCATTGTTCCGCCAGCTCCGGGCACCATGGACGAGCTGGACCAGTCGCCCCTGGTCTCCTCCTCCTCCGGGCCAGCGCGGCCCCAGCAGCCCCAGTTCAACTACCAGTTCGTGCTCGACGACGAGAAGGAGGAGGAGGAAGAGGAGGAGGAAGAGGAGGACGAAGACGAAGACTTCGACGAGCAGCTGGAGGTGATGGAGAGGAAGCCCGCCGCGGCTCCCGCCCCCGCCGCAGCCCTGCAAGAGCGGCCGCCGCAGCTGCTGGACCTCGGCGGCCCCGCCGAGCCGCCCCGCCCCGCCGCTCCGGAGCCCCCGCAGGCCGACCGGAGCCCCCCGGGAGCCGTCTTCTCCTCCTCCTCCTCCTCCGCCACCACGCCGTCCCCCGCGCAGGAGCAGCCCTCGGCCCCCGCCCGGCCCGCTCAGCCCCAGCCGCCCAAGCCCGAGCCCGCCGCCGCTCCCCCCCGGAGAAGAGGGTCCTCCTCCGGCTCGGCTGGTGAGTGCCTCCGCCCCGGGGCCGGGGAGGGCGGCGGGGGGGCCTCCGCCCGAATCGCTCCGGTTCTCGCTGCCCGCTGCCCCGCCGGGAGGCTCCCTTTGTCTGCCGGC
>JAVKLA010000084.1:17298350-17308809 GCA_034782735.1 Sagittarius serpentarius
ATCAGGGTGTTATCAACATTCTTCTCATACCACACTGAAAACACAGCACTGTACCATCTACTAGGAAGACAATTAACCCTATCCCAGCTGAAACCAGGACATTTTAGATATCTAATAATTTATTACATTAGATTTAAACATGATAATTAGTTTAACCTTCAATATGAAAGGTAAGCCTTAAGTATGTTTACCTGAAGTGCTTCTTTCAAGGGTTATTTCTTAACCAGTGATCTGTCTTTTTATTTGATTCTGTTTTCAAGCAACTCAAGATTTTTTTTTCTTAAATGGGAACAAGGTAGAGGAAAGAGGAAAAATTATTCCTACTCCAGGCTGTTGCAGTTGAAATACATCTTTATTTCTTTAGTGAAGCAACTTTATGCAAATAAACACTACCAGCAATATAATACCCAAAGTAAAACGGCAAGCACTAAGTCAAGTAGGAAAGTTGTGAAACAGCGTTCCATTGCTGAATGTTAAATATTCAAATAAACATTGTAAAAACTTCAGGAAGACTTTATGGGGCCATAGATGCACAGTGTAAAATCATTCAAATTCTGCTATCAAACCACACCAATTGTTCAACGTATTCTTATCAGTCCAAGTTGAAAGTCAGTATCTTAAGGGAGGGGAGTACTTAAGCTAGTGCATATGCGTAATTCATCTCTCAAACTGCATGTATCCTGCTGCTTTCCCTACTACACCTTTGCATACAGAATCAAGACAGTGATTAAGTGCACAGAACATTGATGCCATAAAGTGTGTGCAAACATACATCAGTTTCTGGATGAAGGAGAGAGTTTGTTTCACCTAAGTGTGCTGTTAACTGCCCTGGGTGCATGCTGTGTGTGCACTGGTAACTGCCACAAGGAGAACTAAGGAAGCTCTGTAATAGGACTGTGTGGGCAAGAAACTGCAAGACTGCCTGCAAAAATATTGAAGAAAAAGGCAGAATAATAGCAGGAAAAAAGGGCTCAACATTAATCTAGAGATTTTTCCCTAGATTAGTTTCTTTTTTTCTATAGTTGAAAGGTATTTAATGGAAAAGGTGCCTTTAGGAAAGACTTCAGTGGAAGAATTAGTTGAACTTGAAATGTTTTAAAGAGCTGGCCTTATTCTCTAATGTCCTAGTATTCCGTGGCATTGTATTTCTGTTGCTGGAAGTAGACTTGTCTAGTAATGAATAGGAGGGAATGATTTGTTATCTGGTGGTTTGCATGCCTACGGTGAACATAACTCCCAAAGCTTGTGTTCCTCATGAAGAAATTGTTTGAAAAGGTATTGACAGATAGAAGAATCTTTATGTGTTCAAATATGTTTTGATCTTCCTTTCACTGAGTAATACTTTATTCTGCAAATAGTCTCATTGAAATCAATGGGACTGTTTTACAGAAAAAAGTAAGTGGGAGTGAGAGTGCAGAACCAGATTGATAGACTCTGAAGTAGACAAACAAGATACTAGAGATTAAAAATACCTGTTAAGTAGTCTCAAGATCATCTGGAGTAGCTGAGGTATTTCCATCTGTAAACTCTGCTTGCGCACATGCCCTGTTTCTGTCTGTGAGCTGTCTACTCATCTCACCTTGTGTGGGACAGGACTAGGAGAGACGATCATCTATGGGTTGACTTGTAGCACCTTGATGTTTTTTTACCACAAAAGCGGATGCCATATCTAGGTAGCCTGAGCTTACTGAATAAGGTTACCTATAAGGTTCATCTGTTTCCAAATACAGAAGAGATGTGAATTCTGTAAGGAGGATACTGTGGAAGCTTGAATTTAATCTGAGATACTAAACTCTCCAAAACTTCAGGAATTTTTAGTAAAACATCAGCTCAGGGTAGAAAATGTTCCAGAGAGAAGTTGTACAGGTGTGACTCAACAACAGTTATTGCAGTAACAGTGATTTAATTGGCTATTTCTATAATCAAGTAATTTTTCTAATAATTCTTTTAAGAGTTTGGTTTAGCTTTAAATGAAAAGAGGAAGAATGGAAATCCTTAAGTGTAATCAATATTTTATTTTAAGAAATAAAATCACACCTTGTATTTGTCATCCAGGGCCTGAGTTACAGGCTGAAACCTAATTTGTCTTCTGTTTTTTTGGTTTTGGCTCACACAAAGGTTTCTGTTGACAGAGAATAAATGATCTTGTGGAAAAGATGTGCACTTGGGACTTGCAAGATCTGTGCTTTGTTCTTAGCTCAGTGCCAGTATTCCTTGAAATCACTTAATTTGGATGTGTTTCCCATCTATTCTGATTTTCTTGGTGGCAAGTTTTTGTGACCATGTTTGCATACAGACGAATACAGGGGATCCCAAGTGTTACTCGGAGCCTCTTGTTGCTGTTGAAATGCATATGCCAGTGAAATTAATTGCTGGTTTGTGTCTTTAAGTGATTAGATCTTAATTATATGCAAGTGTGTATTCTTTTTTGCAGGGAATGGCAGAGAACATTTACAAATCTGTTCCTCCTGTACAAAAAACTGATTAAATAAGGATGAGGGGAATGATTGAAGAAGGATAGCAAGTTGTAAGCTTACGGAGGACTTCTTGTAGGAGGGAGCAGAGCAGAACGGTTTTGAGTCACCCACTTCAGCTGTTTATGTCCTTGTGATTTTGCAGTTTAATTTTGCAGCCACAATGGCCTGATCAGACACGCCCAGGCCTCCTCCTGAGTACAGGATGCTGAAGTGCAATGTTGGAGAAGACTGAGTTGGAATGGAAGTGGTTAGTTATGTATTAAAAGCAATCATTGCTAGTAATGAGGAGTCCCAAAGAGTGTATTCTGGCAATTAAAAAGGTTGTAGCTGTGCTTTCCTGGGTTCTTTAGAGAAAGATGCATTTTTGCCTGATGTAAATTGATAAAGCTTTAATTATAGCTACTCTCTCAGATAAGCCAAATATTCAAACTTGAGAATCTCAAGTATCATTGAATTAAAACTATGGACTGTTACTTTAGTTGCTAGAGGGAAAGAAAAAAAAAATCCCAGAAATTTGTCTTGATCTACGATATTGCTAGATTGACCCCTCCGCAATCCCTGCGTTTTGTCAGCTGCCTTTGGTTCTAGAGTTGTGCTCTGTCGTGTAGAAGTATAGCTAACCTTTGATCTCATGTGGTATGTTCACTGCTGGCTTTAAATGAAGTTTTTCCTGGAACAAACATCCTATGCTGCGCAACTTCACTTAAATCCAGTTTATTTGAAGACAGATGGTGTTTTAAATTTACTAAATAGATACTGGCGCTCTGTGGTATGCACACTTTTTGCCAAGCTGCCTTTCTGATGTGTCTTAAAAAGCTGTTTAAAATATATATTCATCAGGTTTGTGTGCCCTGCCTCCCCTCATGCCTGAGAAGGTGTGGTTTGCATTTTTGTCAGGTAACGGATAATAGTGGCTACTAAAATTAACTGGCCATACTTCACTTGAAATTACTGTTAGAAATCCAGGCAAAAATTTGTAGACTACTTATACAAGGAAGAACAGCTTCTGTCTGATTTTATTTAGGTTTCAGAAGCTCTTGGTAGCAGAGGCTCCTTCCCTGTGTGTGCTGTTCCTTGTTTCCTTTAGCCTAGTTACAGGGAGTAGCAATTTTATGCTAAAATAACTAAAGCTTCTAAGCTCGGTTGTGTCCATTGGTTTCAGACTTCTGCACAAAACCCTGCCTGTAGGTTTAGATTGCAGTCCCCTAGTATGAACTGTATTCTTCGGAATGGGATTTTTAGGTGCCATTATGGAGAGGTTCACTATGGCCTGGACCGCAGCAGAGAGCGAATGTTGTTATGGTCTGTGAATGGGACAGAGGAAGGCCAGCATGGAGCGTTTTGTAACATTATTCCTTGCTGTGGAACACTTCTTTCATGGGACATGGTGGAAATTTGGTGAAATACTCAAGATTCCTGTTTTTCTATCTCAAATATGAGTCAAAATACGCCCTTCAAAATAACCATGAAAGGCCTTGATTCAAGCTGAATGATAAAGGCAAAACTTTGTCTGCAGTTGTTTAAAAATGGCAAAGAATTGGTCACAGAGATAAATCGATAGTTTTCACTGTCAAGCAACACAAATGAAGTTGTGGAAAGCAGTTTTGGTAAACAACATTTATCTCTGTTTCTCTATTTTCTGTGCTTAATGACAATAATTCATGCCAATTAAATCTTCACTAACAGATTTGAAAATGCGCTTGGTAATGTAAGTGCACCAACATCTATTAAAGTTATATTTATTTTTATAAACTTTTTTTTAATTGAGAGGAGCAGTGGACTGAATAGACTTTGAACAGATGACAGGCCGCTTACAATGATCTTGCTTCATACGTTTTTCATCCCAGGGATCTCACAGTTAATATACTAAACCTCATAGCTAATATGCCTTCCCTCGAGGAACTTTGAAAATGATTCATTTTGAAATATAGACAGCTCTCTGTGAATGTGGTATTAAACAGGGACGGATTTTCTTCAAAACTTCTCAGCCTCTGTGTGAGGAGTACAGTTTAGTGAGTACCAGGTGCTTTGAAAATTCTAGCCTGCTGCATACTGAGTCCGTTAAATATATTTACATTTACATTTTAGTATTTGCTGTCCTAGTGAAAAAAATAGCTAGCATAGTCTGTGTAGGTGGAGGCAAGTGCTGGCTGCTGTTCAGTACGCTTCTTCTGAATTGGTATTTGTGAACATATTTGTGGATATATTTGATTGTATCAAGTGCAGCGTGATGGATACCCAAATCCTGCTGGATGCCTGTGGGTATCAACATGATTTTTATGTCTTAGGTCTTCCCTAAGTCTAGACTAGTTGCAATAATGTTGACTCATCAGTGCAAGTACCTCTAAGGAGATGCTTCACTAACACAAATTCATTTTATGCTAGTGCTTTGTGCATGTGAGATTATGTCACCATAGCATCCGTAGCATCACTGCAATACTACAAGTCAAAAAAAAGAAACAGGTAAAATGGAGTGAAAGGAAGGTGGAGGACGAGACTGAAACACAGTGCCTGGTGTGTAATGGGCACTTCTCATAACTTCCCAAATGACTAAGGCAGCAGTATCTGCCCTGGTCTTTGTATTAAGGGTGGCCCTAGGCAAAGTAAAAGCCTAGGATTTTTACTAGAAAAAGCAAAGAAAATACTTGTTATATGCATATACTACGCCAGAGTCTGAAGTGCTGTAGAGGTTGCTAGCTTGGGATTGCCAAGGAAGGGGTTGGATTGTGTAGGACAAGGAGTGCTGCTGACAGAAGCCGTGACTGCAACCCTGCCCTCTCCCTGCACCTCCGTCCCCCTTCACTAGCAGAAGCTGTGAGCCCAGGCCTCTTCACCCCCCTGCTCTGCACCTCCCAACTGCTTGTCTTGCTGCAGCAACAACTTGACTCTTGCCAAACCTCAGCCCCTCATGTCAGAAGTGACAAGACTTGGTTTTGCCTGCTATGAAGGAAACATTTACCAGCCGAAATGGTAAGATTTCTTTTTTTTTTTCAGTCTTGGTGTTTTGCATAGATAGCATCACAGTACGCAGGACAGTATTAATGCTGATGCATGTTTTCTCTCGGCCTACTTTCATTTCTCTTCCAGCGACAAGAGGCTGCAGTCTTTTAGTCCAGCTGTAGCTTTCTCCAAAACCCATGAGATCAGATTTGTATATGGTACAAATATTTGTATATGGTGCTTCATTCTATTCAGACAGGATCTACTGCAGCTCTGTTTGGTATGATCAGTGACTCAGGTTTGTAATGTGTGCTAAAAATGGCTTGATCTTACACTTGAATACAGTGGGCCTGATGTGCTCTGCCTTGGTCCCCCTGTGCGGTCCAGTCCCCCAGCAGAAAATGGGATAGAAGGTGAATACTAGGGCTGCAGTAAGTGAGGACCTCTGACATTTTCTTGCATTTTAGAATTGGCACAGGTATCGGGTGGTTGCCTGAAGGCAGTGAAGATTTGTGGCTTTTGTAGTTGAACGTCATGAAATGAATTTGATAACGGAATTGATTACGGGCCAATGGAATTGATTCAAGCCTCTGTTAGCCTTCGGTTTGTGATTGCTTTGCTCAGTCTGAGTAAAACATAGCGTCTGGATATGTATTCTGATAGGTAATAAAATGGAAGTGGGAGAATTTACAAAAAAACCAGCTATTAAGTAACTTAATAACTGCAATGACTTCATGTATTTATTAACTCTACAATTAATGAAATGACAATTAATGGGCTAAAGAAGAATTTAATATGATGAAGTTGGTGCCTTATATGTTACTGTAAGACCAGAAGAAATGTAGTGTCTGCTCTTCCATTGTCTTGACACTGTGAATGGAGCGGCAAGTTTGCAAATGGTGCGTAGGGGTTACAGAGCCTGAGTAGCAGCGCTTCAGGTGCACTTTGTACAGGTGGTGGTTGCTTGACAAGCCTCAGGGATGTGCAGAGTATGTGCGTAAAAGGTATGCTTGGCTTTTAAAATGCTTGGGTGGCTCCCAGCACTGCTACTAAGAAACAACTGTTCTGGCAATGGTGGAGGCCACATGAACTCTTAATTTGGATTTCAGTTCAGGTAAATGACTTCTGTTCCTTCCAGTCTGTCTCCTGGACTGCAGAAGAGCAGTGTAATTCCATGGTTCTACCTAGACTGAAACATCAGGAAAGCAGGGGGGGGAAATATAACCCCAAAAATGTTAGTTCTTCTGTAGCAAAGGTGCCTAGCTTAGCTGAGTGTAGGTCCATTTGCATACCAAGAATGTTTAAAAATAATTGTTTTAAAATTTGACCAGTGTTTAGAAGTACAATATTGTAGTTTAAATTATAGTTTGAGAAGCTAGGAGAAATTAATTTTAAATCTCTGGCATTTCAAAGATTAATATCTTCCATGATATTTTTTCTTCTGTCCTCAGTATTAGCTTAGAAGCTAAATTAAAATGAGGCAACACCTCTCAGGTTTTGAAGTCGTTTAGACCAAATTTTGACTAGTAAAAATGTTTGACATTTTGCAGGTACAGAATTAAACAAATGCTACTTATGTGCCCCTCTAGAAAGGCTTAAGTGAAATAACTTCAAATATTCAACTTCATGGAAAGATCACACCATTTTTGCCTAGATAAAAATGTATGAAAAGTAGTAGAGTTCTTTTAATTTTTACATCCATTGGAAGCAGCATATAGCTTCACCTGAAGGTCTCTCCTTTGAAATCAGTCATTTCCCAGAATGCCTTCAAAAGTAGAGAATTTTTTATCAGAAAATAGAAAGTTTGTTCCTTCTAATTTTGTAACAGAGGTTATTTGAGGCTTTCTATATAAAGGCAATTTGAAAATATAGCTTGAAGACAGGTGTACATTTGGTGTTCTCTTTGCATGCCCAGAAGCACTGTGTTCTGGAATTCCTGATGGAGAACACATCTGTTTGTCAGTTACACACAGTTGCAGTGCTGGCGTGGCTCTCTTTTTTTTTAATAAGTAATTCAGAGTTTAGATTCATTTTCAGGGGTGTTTTTAAGTATGCCTAGGATTCAGGGGGACCTATTTGATGGGGCTAATCAAAACAATTACCCAGTGAAGCAGTTTCCCTAAAGAGTAGCTTGTTTCTGCTGTCAGTCTTTCCTCCCTTTGTAGCTGTTCATTTATCATTTGCCAAGACCATGTGGTGGTTGGGGTTTTTTAAGCAACTTGTTTAAGAAACAACAAAAAAACAAACCACAAATTTACTGGTGAAAGTTTCTTTCAAAGAGTTACCAAAGGATTTATTTCACATTGTCAGCATTCTGTGCTAATTATTTTATGTATCCTTAGATCTTCTAAAATTAAGACTTGAGTTCTGAGTTCAACAAAAGAAAATAATTTATCAAAATAATCCTAAAATAATGAGTGATATTTTATTATTGTAAAATACAATAATGTTCTATGTTGAAGCATTTACCCACTACAAACCCTGTAAGGTATTTTCAAGTGGACTCAAAATCATACAATACATTGGATTGTCATGAGGAGTTAGTAGAAAGGCAGTGGTTTCCCACATAATTATTCTTAAGTAGAGGGGCCACAGTTGTGTAGCAGCTATTAGTAAGGTTTCTTTTCTTTAAGAGAGCTCTGTTTATCGGCCTTGGCTAATCTTCCAAGTCTGCCTACCTAGTCTTTGGAAAGATTTTTTTCAGAGTATTGCCACTAACAGGGCTGTGCTGAAACAGGTGATTCTTTAGTGGTTAATATAAAGAACTCTCTGATCAATGGGAAGTCTCTTGACCTCTGCTTCCTGAGCAGAATAAATTCGTTCTGTGTCCTGAAGATGCTTTGGTGATCTGGAGACTTTAAAAAAAAAAAATTATCAGGATGTTACCTATTAGAGCAACAGAACAGGAAATTAAATCAATTAAATAGTAATGCAGAATACAAAGAAAAAAACCCCTACTTTATCATAAAAATATGCAGAGGAATCACTATGTAAAAAAGATAGTAATCCGATTAAAATAGTGTGCACAGAATTATTTCACTGTGACATTAAGCTAGAAAGAGGGTTGTGATGGGAGGCAAGCTGTCAGGTAGGGGATACTGACAGTTCTGCAACACTGAGGTCCAGGTGATGAAAACCTAGTGAATATGCACACCTGCTTTACACCTCTGTCCAGTATTGCTTTTGAATATCCATCAGACTTGGATGGGATTCCTGTCATCATCTCTGTGGTTGTGCTTAGCTCTGTCCTCTGTATTCAATTACCCAAAAATGCTTGTATGGATTTAACTTATACTGTGGGTACGATGATCCCTGTTTGCACAAAAATCTCCCAGGTTTAATAGGATTTTTTTAAAGAATTTTTTGTTCAGTTTGGACTTTTTAGGATTAAAAGGTAAGGAACACCCCCAAATGCAGCTGATTCATGTACTTGGTTATTCTCTGGTAATTGTCAACTTTTCAGCCAACTGATCAAGATGGACTCTTGAAATATTTCAAGTAGTAAATCTGTTTCCCATTGGAATAACTTCGTGCTCTTTACACATTAGGACAATATTGTGCCTTGGGGTTTGGTCAGACAAAAACCTTTCCTCCTGTTAATTGACTGCCAATTAGCCTGAGAGCAAACTAGCACTTATGTAAATGTCCATCAAGATGCTTCAGTTGTAAAAGTGCAATTTGTAAGTGCTAGCAAGGGCTCAGACTTACAATCCAGCTCCTGTTTGGCCCCGAGATACTGCAGTGCTTTCAGAGCTGTAGTCCCTTGAAAGGCTTTGATTCCTGGCTTTTCTTTGACTTCTCAGCATCTAAACCCCCTCCTGCAGTTTTTATGCCTGTCGTAAGTGCGTTGGTTGAGAAAACAGAAATGGATAAAGTAATACAGCTCCCATGAGTAAATGTAGTTAGATATACATGTGTAACTAGATCTACACTGGCAGTTAGGATGGCTTCATTATTGGTATTCCTATACTAATGTAGTACGATATGAAAAATGTTTAGCCAAGAAGAAATGTAGAGACAGCACTTCGTATTATGAAACTGTTCTGCAATTAACTGAAATCCTTAGTAATTACCTAAAAGCCATCTTGGGTGTCTCTAGAGTGCAGAAGGGATGTATGCATATGCATGTACATATAAGTAGACATATCCACAGAGTATTTTAAAAATACTCTTTCTGTCAAAATTCTGCTGGTGATAGCACCCTTATAAATTGAAATCATTTGTATTGCTTTGTTCTGTTCATAAATGGTAATGAAACAGAGCATCTGGAACATGTATTGCATGTCTGCTCTCTCCAGTGCTGTCTATGGCAGGGATATTGGGCTGTTCACATCTAATTTTACAGATTGTGGCCAGAAATGAGTCTTGAAAGACAAAAGCTATTCAGGATTCAGATTCAGCATGCAACATGCATTGACCTGCCTGCTAGCAGCATCTGTTTTGCTTAGTGCTTTTTTGAAGCTGTATTCAGCTTACAGATCATCAAGTTAACTAGATCTTCTGTGGAAGACTGTATGGATGAGTGCCATCACACAGCACGTACAGGACAACCAGGCAATGAGGCCCAGTCAGCATGGGTTTATGAAAGGCAGGTCCTGCCTGACTAACCTGATCTCCTTCTGTGACAAGGTGACCTGCTTAGTGGATGAGGGAAAGGCTGTGGATGTTGTCTGCCTGGACTCCAGTAAAGCCTTTGACACTGTTTCCCACAGCATTCTGCTGGAGAAACTGGCTGCTCATGGCTTACACGGGTGTGTACTCTTCGCTGGGTAAAAAAATGGCTGGATGGCTGAGCCCAAAGAGTGGTGGTGAATGGAGCTAAATCCAGTTGGTGGCCGGTCACAAGTGGTGTTCCCCAGGGCTCAGTACTGGGGCCAGTTCTGTTTAATATCCTCATCAACAATCTGGACGAGGGGATCAAGGGCATCCTCAGATGACAAGTTGGGTGGGAGTGTTGATCTGCATGAGGGTAGGAAGGCTCTCCAGAGGGATCTGGACAGGCTGGATCGATGGGCCAAGGCCGGCTGTATGAGTTTCAACAA
>JAVKLA010000084.1:17309459-17347331 GCA_034782735.1 Sagittarius serpentarius
TAAAAGGCGTGTAGATGTGGTGCTTAGGGACATGGTTTAGTGGTGGACTTGGCAGTGCTAGGTTAATGGTTGGACTCGATGACCTTAAAGGGTTTTTTCCAGCCTAAATGATTCTCTGATGCTTTCATATTTATTTCTTTATTTGAAACACTCAGTTTTGACATGTTTCCTGACCAGTTTCTTAGTTGCAGTATATGGAAGTCTGTCCCCCAAGCACGACAGTTGTCTTACCTGCAGCTCTTCAGTCTGTATTATGGGCCTTTTCTATTTTTTTAAGGTTACAGTCCGCAGTTGCTGGTCAGTCTTTTTCATATTCAGCATGTCTAGAGTTGCTTTAGGGTCTGTTTTACTTGCATCTTTAGCAATGTAATTATACTCCACTGTATTATTTTCTGCCATTCTTTCCCTTTATATAGAATTAAAATATCTAGATATGGTACTTTATCTCAAAGTGGTTTACAAAAAAAGGTTTATAATGTCACTCCTTTTTGCAAATGAAATACTTAAGGGGAACAGGGACGCGTAAGGCGGATCTTTCAGGATCATGCAGTAATGAGGAATAAAGCTAAGAATTAGTGTGGTGCTGCACTCACTGAATATTGCTTTCCTTGATATTAATGTCCAGAAATAGCTAGCTCAATACTGATTTGGAAATACTGTTTAATTTTAATCTTTTCATATCTTTTTCTTTGGAATTTTGTTCTGTGAAAGCCAGGAAGTTGACTCTCAGCTCAGTTATTTTTCTAACATCACTCAATTTCTCCTAGTTAAGCTGTTTTTATGTAAGCAGGTTTATGTTTCAGTATAAGAATTCCAGAAAAAACACTAGATCTTAAATTCAAGATTCAAATGATGGATTGTGTATCCATTCAAATCAGTGGCAAAACTCCCAGTTACTCCGAACTACTTTCGTAAAATGACTGACAACTTAAGATTACTAAACATTATCTTTCTTTCTTTGAGAACATTTTTTGCTTCATCTTTAAGGAAAAAAAGTAGTTTTGATTGGGTAGAACGAGATACTGTTGAATCTGAATCAAACTATTTAAACTGGTTCTAAGCTAAGCATAATTTGTCATTCTCTAACCTTATTGTAAATGGCTTTCTTGGAGAGGGATTTAATAGGGACAGATGGATTAGTCAAGGCTGTCCAATCTCTGACTTGCTGTATCAAAGTACTACTGTCTCAAGTCAGTGAAGATGGAGGAATGTATCAGTGACAGGGAAAAAAAAAGTTCAATAAACTGATCATGGGTTTGTTCGGGTTTTTTTAACAAACACCTCTGATTCAAAATTCTGACTTTGAGGTTATGTATTAAAGCTCAGCACCATGGCTCGTTTTAGGAGATTGTCTAACTGGGATGAATAGGATAATTCTTGTGAGATAAGCAACATCTGAGTTGTATACCTACCTTTACAAATCTCCCTTCTAGATTATTAAGAACAAGAATAGGTAATTTTCAGGTCTCTTTTCCGAAGTACACGAGCATGTTCTCAATCAAAAATAGTGTAGGTTAGAGAGATGTATATAGAGATAGATAGACACAAATGTGAAGTCCTTATGGTAGGTAACATCATTACGATCAGCAGCTTCTATAGATGGGAAGGCTATATAGAGTGTCGGCAGTAAACTATTAGGCTGGATACATACTTACACAATACAGTTTTTCCTTATTCAACTTCTTACCAGAAGGGTTTGCATTGTATTTGGAAAGCTACTGAGATATAGAATGTAGTTACCCTAAAGGACAGCTAGGCAGAGTGTCTTTCTAGTAATAGTGCTGTAGTAGCTAAATCTAACATAGCTTTGCTGTATGTAAGCAGGATACTTCCATTCTGCCGTTGCCCACCTCAGTCATCATGGCAGTTACCTCAGGCATTTGGAGCACAGGTTTAGTGCCTTCAACTGCCAACAAATACTTCAGAAATGTATACAATTTTGCTATTACAATAAAAACAAGTTGCAAGTCATCCCTGAATTTAGTGGTGACAGCCAAGCCTAGTGTTCCATTTGAGTTCAGCACATCATAGTTTTCTGTTAAAGGCTGATGCTGTCCAGAGGACTGTTAGTATTTCTATTCATTTGTTCCCTGAGTTAGTACGCACCATCTCAGTGATGAGTCTGAATTCCAGTGTCACAAAACAATACAAAATTGATATGAATCGCTGCATAGCTACATACTGTAAGTGTAGAAAACTGTCATCTGTGCAACAGTGAACGTGAAATTCTGCTTAAAGCCGTCCCGTGCTTGGCTGTGTAAGATTCTGGGCTGACTGTCAGGTTGGTGGAAGAACATAAAATCAAAGCTTGCGTGTGGTTCTCTCTATCCCCCAGCTGAAGGATACTGTTCTGGAACACAGATATGGTATGAATGTGGTGCCCAGACAAAAACTGGGAGTTACTGTGTTAGCCTGGGTGGAAGGAGGCAAGGAGGCAAAAGTAAAAAAGTTTCCTACTTCCTATGATTAAAATCACTTTATTCGGTACATTTTCATGGAAATTTGTGTGCAAGCTGTGTCTGAGCTATTGGCTGTTCAGGACATTCCACTTTGGAACAGGCAAAATACATCCTCCTCTAGAAAAAGAGTTTAAGAGCTCCATTTGAAATACCTCAGAGGTATTCCCCCCACGGGGGTGGAGATCTAGGGGCTTTGGGGATTTGCTCCATCCCTAGCACTGTCTAGCTGAGAATTCTCCTCCATTGGCTCACCCTTCCAAGGCCTGTCATTCAGCCCCGTTCCCGGTGTTTTTGCGGCCTGCGAGAGGAAACCAAAATGAGCAAGTTGCTTGTTTATCTCATAAAGACTACACTTCCTCCAGCACCGTATCTTTTGGAAATGCCCCAATATCAGGAAACACTGATCTTACGTTTATCCTTTGCCATAGATATATTTTACCTTAGTTTCTTATTTTTGGCTCTGAGCACTACAGAGTGGGCGTCATGGAGTGTTTATAGACCAAGTACCTGTACCTCCTTTCCTGGAGTACTAGTGAAAAATTGTCTGCCCAGCCTCTCTAGCTGCCTAGACTTGTGCTGGAATCACGCCATCATTGGATTATCTCGTGTTGTAAGTACACTAGAGACAGACCTCTCCTGGTCCTTCAGGTCTGGTGTTCCTTTTAAATGGGTGAACAGCACTGTTTTAGTCTGTGGTCCTAAAATAAAAATCTGACCTGGGGTGGGGAGTTGAGGGGCTATTTCTTCTCCCAACACTATGTTAGACAGAAAGATCCTGGTGTGAGGATTTAGCTGGGTACATGGTTCTCCTGCTTTATTTGTTGGTCTGAGAGTTAATACCTTTGGCCCCAAGCCTAGGAAATGTGGGGCAGCTCACCGAGAGCAAGTTTTCCTCACATTCTCCATTAGTGCAAGCTCACAGTTTGTATGTTAGACCCTGTGGTAAAGCTGGTCCAGTGAGTTTCTCTATTTCATCTCCTACAGTGAGAACTAACGCACAGGGTGGAAGCTGTGTAGATGGGTACTTGACCCATCCTGACTTCTGACTTGAAGTACCCTCTGACTTTTCAGTGACTGAGCTGCTTTGAAATGTAACCACACAGGTTCCATATCTGTTTTCTATCCCAAGAATCAGAAACACTTAAATTGCAATTATTAAAGGTATAAATGCTATGTACATTTTTTGATTCATCGGGATGAAAAACTGCTTGTCCCGTGAATCATCAGGAAATGAACTTCAAACTGGGGTCTGTGTGTCTTGGTGAGTCTAAGCTCTAAGCTTGGTGAGTCTGAGCTAATTAGAAGGTGGTTGTAGATTGACTTCAGTATCGGTGGTTTCCAGCTGGACAAGAGCCTGAGTGGATCTTCTTCATATTTGTCCACAAGTCTGTTCAGGCACAGTGTGGTGGGTAATTGGAGTTATCCTGCCTATAACTGTAGCTGCTGGGATCACCAGTTGATTTGGATGAACTGGATTTTTTTAATGCATATGTATTGCGGATATATGTCTTGAATGACTGGTGTGTTGACAGTGCATTACCTAATCTAATAAATAAATATTGTTGATTTTATTTGTAAAAATCCTTCAGAATACTCAAGAACATGAGAGGTTAATGTAAGCAGGATGGTGAGAAGTAAAAACTAATTTTGAATGCCGTAAGGCAAGTATTAGAGGTAGTGGTATTAATGTTCACAAGACACTAGGGAAGATTTTACATGTTCTGATATTCCTATATTCAAAATCCAGACCAAATATACTCATTTTTAATTTTGACATTTGCCCTTCTGTGATTACTAATACCACAATTGTGGTGTTCTGTCACCATGCATCATTGGGACACAAAACAGGCTTCCAAATCCTCTTTCGTACAAGGGAACTGACCTTCTTATTAGTTGGAAATAACACTATGATAGGTAATCAATATTTATTTGAAATACCAGCATCTCCTCGTAGGCATTACTCATCCTTATTTCTGGAAAGCGTTCAGACTAAAAGCAAAATGTTTACACTTAGCTGTGTATGGCAAATCTGCCCTTATACATACAAATCATGTGTATACAAGTGTTATTTTGAATGTACAAATTGCAGATTTCCATCTCTGAAGCTCATTGTGCGTCAGTCTGACCTTACACTCAAGACTCTATATCAAAACGTGAAGCAGTTGCTCTGAGTGCTGCCAGATTTCCCCACTGACAGGTTCTTAGAATTGCTGCTGGGACCTTTATGAAAGAATTCAATGGCTATTTTTTTTTTAAGCTGCTGTAAAGACATGGTAGAAAATCACTGTGTCTTTCCTTGCGTTTTTAAAAATGTGTCAGATAAGAATTGATGCAGGTATCGATTAGCATTCAGAATTGTGAAGTCAATTCAGTTTTGGCATTTTAAAAGAAAATGCACCTTCACTTACCCATTTTCTGTAAAGTTGAAGGAAGAACCAAGCGACTGTCTGAAAATGTGGCTTCAGTTTTTAATGGAAGTGTGACCGAATATGCCCTGGCTCAGCTCAGGTCTGCTTGAGCTGTAATCGGACTAAAGGTTTTGTGAATATGGAAGCCTCTTTGTCACATATCTCTAATGAGCCTGTGTAAATTCTATGCCAACATATGTATGTTCCCAGTCAAACTGAAGACCCTGCCTTACAACATTGCTTATACTCTCTGGAGACTGGATTCCCTTTAGATTTATTGGCTATCTGCTCTAGTTTTACACTTACTGGCATTTTTTTTTTTTTAAGTTTAATAGAGATGCAAAGAAATACTGCAGTTATTGCAGGAGGACTCTAAAGGAGCATTTCTTCTGTCCTATCTGCAGAAACAAATGGGTCAAGATAGGTGCTGAAATGTGTTTCCTTTTACCTCGCCGTGGTTCAGATATCTCCTCTATTCACAGCTCGATGAGAGCTGCATAATCAAATCTGTGTCTAGGTCTGCTTATGAAAAGTTAATTGGAGCAGTCTGTGTATTTAACAGCGGCAGTTAAATGAGGTGGAATGCTTGAAACAAACCACCTCAGTCTGCCTTCGCTTAGGGTTGCCATATGTGTATCAGGAATGCCATAGGCCATAGCATCAAAATTAGTTTTTTGCTTCTGCGTGGGCCATTTCATTTCTTAGCGAGTAAAGCAGAGGAAAAGTATATGTAGACTCAAGTCTTACTGTGGTACCAGTGAGGAAAACATTTGCAGGTAGAAACCCAAACCGTGCAATTGCTGTTATTTGTATGGATGGCTGTTCTCTCATGGAAATTACGATTACTGTGGTTCTTGTGCTGTTCAGGGTTACATCCTCAACCTGACTAGTGGCAGGATTGGACCTCAATATAACACAAAGGCAGAAGAACCCAGGCCTTAATGTGACATATATATAAGATATGGGATACCAAAACTGCAAGGTATGCTTTGCTTTTGTTCTGGCAATGCCAGTAGTAAGTAGAGAAAGAGAAAGTAATGGTCATGTGTTTTTCTCAAGAAAAATGCTGAGGTCCTGTTAAAAGTAAGTTTTCAAGAATAATCTGTGCAGGAATAGTTAAGCATCAAATAGTTCTACAGGTTAGTAATATGAAATTCATTGGCAGAAGTGAGAGAAGCTGTTTCAAAATGGGTCTCCTGCAGCCCAGACACTGGCTGCTTTGTCAGTTAGTATTACCCTGGCAGAGCAAGCCCAGCTGGGCACTAACAGAGAGTAAATCGACGCTGAAGCAATAGGCATGCTTTATGCCCATTTTGACCAAGTATAAAATTACCTAACAAATAAGCATCAAATTATTTTAGAATAAGGATCAATCTATGTATTTTAAGGTTAGTGTTAGTTAGAAGACAAGGTTTTTTCTCTCTTATTGTTCACCTTTAATTCTCTACACGCAGTGAAAGGTACCTAAGCATGTAGGAAAAAATACATAGCTGATAGTATTTGATTCAGATGATAAACCATAAACTGTACATGAGCGCCATTGCATCTGCTGCTAGGTTTAGATTTCCTTCAAATGCTGTGAGAATTGATCAAATTAAAGAAGAAATTATGCTTCATTTTGTTTGCTCTTCTGACACAGCATTTCAAATGCTTTGGAGGGATAAGAAACCCTAAACAAGCACACACACCGAAGGAACTGCAGACTGCATTTTTGTTCCTCAGTAGTGGTTTTATGTGTTTTAAAATGGAGCTTAGACACTTTATTTTCAGGCATGTCTTTTTGCACAATGTGATAGTGTCAACATTTTAGTGAGTGATACCTGGTTACCTAATGCAGTAATGGTTCCAGATGCACTGCTTTTTATATTCTGCAGTTGTTTCAGTCAAGGGAAGCACGCGTTATTGTCAAATGGCTTTCCGGAAATCACTGCTTTTGTTCATCCACCAGTGGAAGCCTGTGATAAGGCTGAGTTTATAGAACAGTAATACAGGATTTATGATACATAGAAAAAAGAATGTCTTATTAAGGCCAATAGCGGCAGAACCGGAGTGATTAGTATTCTCAAAACAGTTTTCAGTTTTGAAGTGTAAATGACTGCTAAAGTAATGCAAAGATTGGAAACAACCTTTTAAAAGTTTGAGGCTTAGCATAACTTAAGATGCAGCTTTTACCTGAATAAAGTTGGAAGTTACACAAATTTTAATTCTGCAAGATGCTGATGCTTTTGCCAAACTTCTCTCAAAATCAAGTAAAAAAACCAAACAAGACTTGCCTGTCTGTTCAATGCTTCATTGCTCTTGCAGGTGACAGACGTGCAGCTGCTTCCTGGGAAATACTGGAATTACTGTAACAGATCTGATCAGTGACTTGGCTAAACTAGTGTCTTCTCTCCAGTTGGGAATCATGACCTAGATATCCTGACTTTACTAGATTGCCAAGAAACAGATAAACCAGGGTTGTTTTTTGAGGGGGATAATTTTGCAGTGTGCATTGCTGCAGCTTTACTCCTCGAATGAGGCTGAGGCACACGGCTCTACGGTCGGGCTCTTGCCACAGATGCCTGGGTTTGCTCCCCATCTGCTGCTTCAAAGTGTCTCAGCTTTACCTGCATTTCATCCTAAGGTGGTAATACCGTTTAGTACTTTTGTTAGAAGTACTTTTGACTGCTATGCTATTGTTACTTGCTTCATTTAAATTGGAGAATTTTATTTAAAGGAAGCTATTGCGAACAAAATAGTTCTGCCAACAACTTGTACTTAGTTCCTGTTCTTAGCCTCTGGCTTACTCTGGGGAGGCTGTTAACGCAAAGGCAAGGTTGGTGGGTGAAGATACTCTTTTGAGAGGCAATATTTTCCTCCTGATACTATTAAAAATGATCTGCTTCTATCATCTTTTATCTTCGTACGCGGTTGTCCTCCTTTGTATATGCCTTTGGCGGTTACCTATGTGTTTAATTGTTGCAAGGGTTGTTTTTTTTTGGTGGGAGGGGCATGTTCTGTTTTTCTGGGAGTTTTCTACCTTTCAGACATGGGTATCTGTTTAACAGAATTTCAGATGTGAAACAAAATCCAAAAACAAACTCTCCATGAATAGGACAATTTTGGCTACATAAAGTTTTTTAAATAGTCCAACTTTTAATGGCTCATTAACGATTATGAGGTATCTGCTCGTCAGTGATTGATTATACCTGTGTATTTTTATTCTTAAGTAAAAGTAGATACTGTAAGAGTGAGCTGCTGCTTTCAAATTTATCATAGGTGGCCTTTTGTTTTTAGATTAAACTTGCTCAATTAGTCTATCAGCAATTCTACAGTGCAGAGAAATAGGCACATTTTTCTCGATGCCCAGAAGAGCAAAGGAAGCATAATATAAAACATTCATCTACATTGGTGATGGATGATGTTGCTTCATGTGGTATCTTATTCTCACCATTTGAGTGCAGATTTTGCAGAAACTGAACATGACCCCTATTTTGCCAGAAATATTACACTTATCTCTTTCTTTTGAACATATTTTTCTAGTGGTGGGGAGAGGGAGGATGCTGAAACTGCTGTATAAACCTAACTGAAAGCTTCTTAACAAAGTGTAGATATGATTAAAAACATTAAGTACAAATGTATGTGTTTATAAAGGTGTTGCATGTTGTTGTGGCTAGGTTGAATATAATGGATATTTTTGTTAATTTGTCTCACAAGTGTTAATTGACTAATTACTTTCAAGACATCTTGGCTATTGGGTATAAAAATACAGTATTCTGATCATTTCTAGACAACTCCTTCATATGGGTTCATAATGGAAAGCAATTCATCAATAATTCAGGAACCATGCTTACTTGGTATGGTAAGTGCAAGGACAAGTATGGAAAGAATATTATTAGAGGGGGCCCATAAAACAGTAAGAAAATCCTGGAATATGAGTATAATCATGTATATTCTAAAAAGCAGCCAGCACTCAATTTGATATGCAGTGGATGTCACCTTTGCAAATGAAACACTGGAAGCTTCCTTAGCAATGAATATAAAAATGCGAAGATCGGTTATGCAGAAAAAGGAAATTAAAAAGTAACTTTTATACATAGGTGTGATTAAAACTGTAGAATAGTTCTTAATCCTTTTGGGACAGGCATCCTGATGTGTCGTTTGTTGGTGATAGACTTTGCCCTTAGGATTCACTCCAGGCTTCAAGGAATTACAGTTCATACAGTGAATTATTTTTTGTTGAAACTTACAGACAAGCGGCATGAAGACTAGCCCTCTTGGGATCAGAGTGGCTGGGGATGGGGAGGAGAAGAAAAGAATGGCTTTCATTTGCAGCTAACATTGTAGTGCCATAGAGGGCCCTAAGTATATCACACTGGAATAGATTTTCAGGGAATTTGCAATGAGGTATAGTGCAGCAAAGAGAAACTACTATACAGGCAGAATAGAGTACTTCATCTTATAGCTTCAGGTGTGACCCAACAGAAGATATTCCCGGCACTTGTAATGGATGCTTGCTGCATGGCAAGTAATTCTAGGCAGAGAATAGATCTGAAGGTTGCTCCAGTCAAACCACTAGCCAAGCTTTAAATGGTAGAATAGCTTGTATTGGGGTGCCATAAACTTATTCTCCCATATTCTGTAATCCCAGGTCCTACAGCAGGTCCTTTCTGGGGAAGGCTGACTTTAAGTTGCAACCATTTTGAATTTCTAAATTGTTTCATATGAGTTATCCCTTCTTCTGCACCAAGGCATTGGAAGAGTAAAGGAGTCCTGTGACATGTTTAACAGCTGCCTTTGTGGAGCTCTAGGTTCAACTATGGTATAGAACCGTGCCTTGTTACTCAATGATAAGGATAGATACATATACATAAATGTTCTCCTCTTTAGGACAGTTGGTTTTTTACATGGAGGACGAATGGTATTTAAGAAGCTCAGAGACTGACTGCTTTCTCATTTGGCAGTAGTGATAAAGGGAATTAGATCTCTGGTAAACTAGCTTGTAACCCAGTATTACCTGTAAGTACATGGGACAGCAGAGCATTAATTTCAGTACTTGTATTCAGGGTAAGATGGAAGGGGAGAGCTTTCTGACTCATGTGTCAGGCATACTAGAAGTGGGAGGCAGGAAAAAACCATTAGAGCACAGCTATTTCTCAGAAACTGTTTTCTGATGGGGATTGTTAACATCACAGGGATTAGGTAGTTGGCTATTTTTAGATGCCTATAACTTTTAGAGGCAATTTGAAGCAGTAGATATCACCTAGGGCATGTTTTTGTGCTGCCAGAACAGCACCTTGAGATAAGCAGGTCTTCTCTCAGTTTGGAATCCTTAATTTCCTTCAGGACAGAGACTGCATAAATTCAGACTTGCACATTACGACCTCTCTGTCAAACAGCTTGTGAAATGCTCTCCAAGAAGGAGAGCCAGCTGGGCACTTAGTTGAGTGGTAAGAAGGGAAGAACTGGCATCAATTGTAGCAGCAGCAAGGAGGCACACAGATGTTCATTTACTTTCTCTCTCTCCTGCAGGGCTGACGTGAAAAGAAATAAAGGTTAGAACAAACAGAGGAATACGTGTTTTTAATTAAAACAAAGATGTCAGGAAATATTTTTAATTTCAAATTAAAGGTGGGGAAGGTCAAGTTAACTGATCAGCTCTGGCTTCCTGATGCCACTCTGATCTCCTAAAATGACAATGAAATTGGGTTAAATAGCTAGCAGTAAGACCTGGACCCCTCCTCAGACGCTGTCATTCTCAAGTTGTATAAACATGTGCTAGTTGTAGACAAGAGAAATTCAGAGATTAGAATTGCTCCAGATACTCTGCCCTGCTCTTTGAGCAATGTAATACAAACAAATCATAGAAACAGCACTCCTTGGATTTATATTGTCATGAATGGCAGAAGAGCTTGGTCCCTGTTGTGTAGTAAGAAATATCACTTTAGTGACGACCGCATTTGTAGTGTTTGTTGCCACTGCGGATTCCACCTAGCTGCAAGCAAGCAAACTGGCTTTTGTATCTCATCGTTGAGTTTGTGGACCTCTTACCTGTGACACACAGAGTTATTTGTAAATAAATCAGGGTTGGACTAACAGAGTCAAGTTGGGATTAAGGTCTCCAAAGTGCTCCTTTTAATTTTGGCCACACCTGCTTTATTTTGGACTAATTTGAATTATCAAACCAGCACAAAGTAATTGAATTGTATCAGGAAAACTACCATTTTGATATAAACTGGTCTTGTGCTGTAGCAGTCCAGCATTAGGGAAATTGATCTGGCTTTGATCGCTATGTGACTTGGTCAGAATTGTTTATTCAGGCACCAAAATGAATCTGGCTTGACTTTCAAATGTTAAGGGGAGTTTACTTTTGGAAAACACAGCTTATTGCTTGCAAGATAAGCAAACTTGATATGAAGCTGTAGAGACAGGCTGAATAAGGAAACCACTAGAGCTCTTACTACATTTTTGCTGAAGTCACTGTAGTTCAAATTGGATCACTTAAGCCAGAAGCATATTGCTTTATTTTCCTTAGACCCTTAAGGCTGTAGTCTGAAATGAAGTTTAAAAACTTGTCATCCAGGAGTTCTAGCGAAGTGGAGAGGTGAATCCCGGTCCTGCAAGCCTTGGTATGGTGTCATAACCAACAGACACCCTTTACCAGAATATGCGCTTCAGAAATATATGTAATGCTTCACCTTGCCTGAGTATCTGTGGGAGCAGCACAAAGCCAAAGGTCAGAGATTTTTTTTTTTAATGTTAAAGGGCAAGAGATACACTCTTTTACAGAACTTCACTGAATATTCATCATCCATATGCTGAGGTTCCTTTGAAAAGAATAGCCAAATTATTAGATTTGTTTTTCTAACATTTTATATTGTCATACTTTCATTTCTGTTTTTTTCTTTTGGCAAGGCTGTGTGTTTTTTCTCTTTAAACAAACAAAAACCCACACAAAAGCCCACAACAACAAAAAGCCACTAAATCAGAAATACTGAAAAGTAATTGTAGGAGTTAGAGGATTTGTTTTTCTGAAGATGAGTTGCTTTGTAACATCCCCAACAGAACTTTAGAGTTAAATACGCTTGAACAGCACTTGGCACTTGTTATTCTATTAATGATAATTGATTCTCAAACACACACAAATCTATACTGTGGTGCAAGCTCTGTGACATCCCAAAATGCTTTGCTTGAATTGCAATACCTGAAGTACTCCAGAGTTTAAATCAAAATGTAATTATTTTGTTCCTCATAAATCAGCATCCCTGAAGATAATACCAGCTTGTATAAGAACCTAATGGCTGTGCAGCCATTCATCTTCTGAAGAGCCAGAGTGTTTGTAATAGTTGTGTGAGAAGTTAGTGACTCCTCGGACTTGGAGACTACTAGTTTTGTGCAGAGCAATGGTGTACTTTTAATGTAGTGAAAGTGCATACCCTAAAAGTTGGACTGACCTCTGAAGTGTACAACACTGATTCTAGAAGATTAAGTACTTCATCTCTCTGCAGATGTAACTGTCTTCCTCCTTCACTTGTAAAACATGAAAAGCCGTTTTCTGTTTATGCCATGAGAGCGTGGCTGTGAAATGCCCAGATACTGCACTGAGAGCCTGAGGAGTATATAAAATACAGTACTTCGGGGTTTCCATTCTCATGCTCAACATGCTGTATTCAGTTCTCCCTGTGTTGGTAGGGTTTAATTGTGTTTCTTTGTTAGACAATGTTGGCATATACTGGAAGTAATGAATTTGGGGTTTTAAGGCTTCTCAGTATATTTAATAAAATTATGTCCGTTCTTTTGGTCATTGACACCCTAGTAGTGTACAGATTTCAAAAATCTGATCTGCTGGTTAAAGTAAAAAGTCTTTTCTAAACCTCTTGTGTTTGTTTGGTGTTGTGAGGGTGACTTCAGTGAGCTGTCACTGACGATCAAAACTGAGCTTAACTCTGTTTGTGAATGCTCTTTTAAATTGCAGTGTGAGTTTGCTTAGGATGCACACAGATTAATCATGTTCCATACTGGAAATATTAAAAGCCTATGGGTTTTTTTAAGGTAACAGCTTCTTACAGCAGACCCCATGATGGTTGCTCTAAAGCTTCATGCTTTAAAATGTGTTCCGTGTCATAATTAGCTTTGTGCATGCCCACGTAGCATATGCTTTTAATTAGTGGAATCCTTATGGATTTTTACATACACTCAAGCTAACACAAGACACGTGGACTTGAGGAGGGTGAATTTTTAGGCTTGGGCTGCAGGAAAAGCTAAGCTCAACAAATCAAGGCTTGTTTAACATGATTACCATGTGACCTGGCTTTAGCTAACAATTCTGGTTTTAAGCAAACAAGAAATGCAGGTTTTGGGTCCGAGTGGAAACCAGTGACAGTAACGTGAGAATTCTTATGCAGTGAGGCAACTGGGATTGTCTCTGCTGCTCCATTCCTACACTTCTGCTTCTTTCCTAAGATTATCATAAAAAAAAAAAAAAAAAATACCGGCAGGCTCTAAGCATCTCTGAGAAGTGCATGCATCTGCAAAAGTAAGTTAATATTGCCATGATATTCTGTGGCTGAACCGTGTCTCTTCATAGTTGTGGGCTTGGAATTATGTTCTGACCCTCGCAAAACCAGTGGGTTCTGTGAGACTCAACTTTGCGCTGTAATTCCTGTGGAGGGGATTTCATTCCAATGAAACTAGTGCTAGAAGCATATAAATCTTATCAAAATGCGGTTACTGCCAGCACAGCACAAGTAGGTCTTTAGTGGATCAAGTTGCATCTGGGTGTGCTTGTGGACTGAAAAATAAATTCTCTATGGAAATAACTTTCATCAAGCTTGAACTTCGAATTCATATATATGATTCTGGCTTTGAATTCAACAGGCAGGAGGATGTAAGTGAAAAGCTGGTGCTGTAATTGCTTTGCTGTGTCTCAGGCCCTGCATCCATGCCATCAGTCTTGTGTGGCTTCCTAGTTTTTCATTCCTCCATTTCCTCTGACTGCAGAGTGACTCCTGATTTCAGAGCAGGTGTCCCTGAAGCCTGCTAATGTCACTTCAGAAGCTGTGGTCCCTTCTCTCACTGACCACATCCTTTTCTTACTTTTAAACCAAGACTTGACAGCTGCTCTTAAGCAGCTGGAATGTACTGCTTTCCATAGCCTTTGATATTTAGTAGCAAGGCCCTGCCAGAAACACACCAGTGCTGGTGACGTTTAGTCAGGTCCTGTCTGGGATGAGACACAACTGCTGTCAGTTCAGCCATCTGCTTTACAGGTTTTGTAGGAAATATTGCATCCACAAATGAACATTACCAAGGGTGCAAAGAGCAATACTTGCAAGAGTTGAAGTGTGCTTCCTACTTTCATCTAGTTGCCTCTTCTGCCTACGATCTTACTTCTATCCAGAGGACTGCCTGTCTTACTTCATTTAAGGCTCTCCGTGAGATGTCTGGTACTACGCTTTATTTATTACATGCTATTCACACCTTGTTCAGATTAGAGATGTATTGATTTCCTTATGGGCTTTTCTGTGGTACTCATCATTTTGAGAGGAGCGTTTCACAAATTCTAATTGATCCTCAGCTTGCCCATTAGGTGACAGGATGGTGGGTATTCTTGTTCTCCAGATGAAGAGCTGTGACTTAGATTAAGCCAAAAAAAGAAAAAAAGGCAGCTCATTTCTGTTTGCCTAATTTGATGTGACACTGCCCCGGCTTCTCACAGCAGTCCAGATCATGTAACAGTTCAGATGCTGACAGCCTGCAGCCCTGTGACCTCAGCTGCAGCTGTGAGCACTTCGGCCTCCTGCCTTTCAGACCCTGAGGTCTCAGAATACCCAAAATGAGCAACGTGATTAGTGGCCCCTGGGGGAATTCTGGTTAAAACTATGCATTTGGTCTGTAGGAACTCGTACACGCTGGCAACAACAGTCAGTGTTCTCTGGGACAAGAGGGTCTGCCTTAACCATGAGAAAGTCCTTTCTCTTATTGCTCCCCACTCTTTGCAGCTCTGGTTAACCCCTTGTGTCCCACAGCCAAGTCTCCTGCCATGCATGTGGTATGGACCTGTTCCATAGATCCTAACAATCTTCCCTCTCCCACTAGTAGCAACCATGTTTCTTTCCAAATTTCCTGATTAACATAATTAACTTGAATTCAGAGCAATTGTCCTTATCATTAGAGCTTGTTGCTCAGTTTCTACAAAGCAATGAATTCCGTCTGTACTTTTAGAGGTAACAATATTAAAGCTTAAAATGTAAAGCCATGTACTGGGCCTCGGGTAGGGATGGGAATACAAATCTGGTTTCCTGAATCCAAGTTGAGTGTTGTCTACATCACGTGTATCCTTGCTGTCACCCAGAATTACTGCAATGTAAAACTAATCCAGCATCAACTACTGCTGAAAAATGCTGCAAATCTATACAAAATACCTAATTTCAGGAGCAAGGTAGTTATTATTAACGTGCTCTTTTTTTTTTCTCTTCTGGTGAACTGAATTTGCATAGCCTTTTTATTATTATGTTCATACTTTAAGCAGGTAATAAAAATGAGGCTACAAATAAGGTATTCCCTATAAGAAGGAAGCCAGTGCAGCCCTTACAAACTAACTAACTGTATTCAGGACAGACATTTTTGCAGGCAGTTGCTGTGTTCACCCCTTGTAGTGGTTTCAGGGTTATTGCTGAGCAGCACAGAAAGGTGCTGGATGTCTGTTTAAAAATGTCATCCCTCCCCAACTATATTATTTGGACAAAGGAGCAGGTTTGTTGGTCTCATCCCCCTAGCCATTTGTGCTCATCATGAAACCGCTGTGCAGTTTGCTGCAAATGGCAAGCTGTGCTGAAAATATCAGGGGTTGCTGCAGATAAGGATTAAGGTGCATAGGTGGCGGGAGGGCAGTGTGAAGAGGCTTGCTGCTTCCCTTGCTTGTTACAACTAGCTTTTGCTAAAGGCTGTTTGTTCCTGTATTTCTTGAGCATTTACTTCAAGATTAATTGAGATGCATTATCTGAAACTCAGATTTATTATGCTTGTTTAGATGAAAGCAAACAAAACTTTTCTTGGATTTTTAGAGTTGCTCTCTTTTCCTCCTAACTAGCAAGCCCTAGGTCTGGCATCTTTTGATATCAATAAAGGGTAAATAAAGAAGCCTTTATTTAGCAACTGCAGTTTGCAGAATTTCTGACATTAAAAACGGGTAGTTGTTACAAATGGAGGCTGCTTTTTTGCTTCCCCAAAAAATTGACCATGCTCTGCATGTGTATCACAGTAGGAAAGAGGTCAACTCTACTGGTAGCTTTTAATTGCTGCGGCATACCATAATGCCCTTCCTTTCCCATCCTTACGTGTGCCTTTTTCAACTGTGCAGCAATTGTGGACAGAAGACTGTGTATAGTAAAGAAAAAAAAGAGAGACTCTTTGTGCAGCCTGTCACTTCTCCTTGTCCCAAAATATCAGTGATCTGCTTCTTTACTTAGGAGAACTATAAATTGGCTGTCTGCTGGAAGACTAGGGGCCAAAGTTGCACACTTGTATTTGTGAAAACAGAAATCTCTTACTTCTAGCCAGCTACGATCTGCGGCAGGGTAGGAGACCTGGGACAGGTCTGTTGTCTCTTCCTGGGGAGCGTGACCTGGGTGAGGTGGGTGGGTGCAGCACTGCCAGGCTTCTCACAGGGGCTGAAGCTGTGTCACTTTATGGAATGAGTTGAGGGCAGCTTGGGAGGGTGATCTTGTTTTGATTTGGTTTTTCTTAAGAGTTTAGTGGGAAGCAAATATCTTTGTCTCTAGAACAGTACATGAATTCTTCCCACCTTTATGGGGCGCTGGTAAGTGCTGTCCATGTAACTGATGCAAAACCCTTTACCCTGAGAGACCTGTAAATTTTTTCAAAACACATTTCATATTGAAACCTTCCCCTCACCAAGAGGCACTGGTGGTGGGTGGGAGCCAGTCTGGTTACAGCACACAGCTGATACTATTCAGATGTGAGGCTTTGGGGGAAGAGAAACATTTCCTTGCTGTGACTGTACCATTCTGCATCTAGCTGTAGGTACCTGATGGGAGTCCTTTGTACTGTTTCAGTATATATAACTTTGTTTCTTGGAGTCTTAGCGCATCTGCAGCATATCAAGTTCCTTGACATTATGTCAAAGAATCCCAGTGCTTTCCCACAGCATCATATTCTGGTTTGTGTTTAGTTTTCCCATAATGTTGTCTGCCCTTCCATGTAAATACCAAGAAAGCGGGTGGGAAAAGGTTGGGATTTTCCAGACGGGTTATTAGAGGAGAGCTTAAAATGCTGTAGGATGCGATATTCTCTTGAAGCCACAAGGGAAGGTTCAGCATGAGGTCACTGCGAGCTCTGTAGCATTCAATAACATAAAACTGTGTGTCCCAACTGTGCGTAAGCTTTGCCATTGAGGCTAATTACTCACAGGCCAGCTCTGCGCTGGGGTCCTGAGCGAGCTGTGACTGCGCTGACACGGCGTGGGTGCGTCGGCTGCAGTAACGCTGAGCTTGGGTGCTCAGCCTGCCCCGGCATTTGAGGCCAGTCTGTGTCAAGGGAGACACCTGGTTGTGTTCCCCTGTCCTCCCCCTCATTACTCCATTTATTGATATAGTTCTCCTTATTTGGTGCAGTGTTTTTAAGTTTCATCAGATCAACTGCAGCATTACAGTTTTTGGGGGGTGGGGGCTTGTTCTTTTCTTTTTTCTCATGACAGCAGTCTGTGTAAGAAGCTTTGAGATGTCTCTGCAGAAGACAAATATAAGGATTGGATGAGGACCTGCGCTTTTTTTTTTCCCCCTTCTTTTTTCTTCTCCTTGCTTTCCAGGCATTTTGCAGCCTTTTTCGTCTATATAATTCAGCCCCAGGCACAGCATAGGAGCAGTTTTAATCTGTAGACTTGTTAGCTTTGCTTCTCCAGGTTTCGGTCTTTTGCTTTTATTCCTGTGACCTGCTGTTCTGTTTGGCAGCTTTGGGTCAACATTTTAAGGGTGGTTCCAGTCACCTGGACTGTACAAGTGTGCTCAACAGTGAATGCCTGTTTTGAGTGTGTTTTCCTGTTGCTCCCAGGCTAGTGAACTGCCGCTGCTGCCAGCTTATGGCTCCCCCAGGGTGTGAGATGCATGTTGTGCCCAAGCTTTGGGTGAGAACAGAGTGACAGAAAGAGTAAGATACTTTTTCCACAGAATTGAAAATGATGGATTTGATTCTGATAGCTCTTCTTTTTCAAAAATTAAAAAAAGATGTATTTAAAGGCTTACAGGGTTTATTTCCGTTTCTATCCTGCTATAAGGACAAAATGGGGAAGGAGAACATGGGAAGAGTGTTAAGAGGGAAAAGGAAAAGCAAACTTTTTGTCCTTGTAGTCTTTTTTGGCTGTCTTTGTATTTTCAATACATCCAATACATTTCTTTTTTTTTAGAGGTCATTTTTTCTGAAGCCTAGGAAGAAAAACTTCCCCTATCCTTTCCATTGAGATGATCTCTCAGTGTGGGACTATTTGAAAGCACTGTCCTTCCATTAACGGCCAGTAGTGAAATGCAGAACAGGGCTGTAGGCAAACTCAGTTCACTTTGCTCTTTTTTTCCAGGAGGCAATACTTAAGCTGTCAGGGGCACGAAGATAGCTGCCCTATTGCGTTCTCTTCGTTTTGTCACTCAGGATAGGACTTACCCTGTGTAACTTCAGCAATCTAAACTTAGGCTTTTAGCCTTGGTTCCCAGCAAGAAGAGGGGCACGTTTAAAAGCTGATTTATCCTCTCCTAAAACAGTTAAACAGATGTTTCGATGAGTTGAAATCACCCTTAGAAAAAAAACTTGGCTTTCCCCACTGACTATAGAGCAAACAGTAGAAGGAATAGCTTTGGCCATCTTCCAAAAACTTGTATCTTGCCTAATTTCAGATACTTTTCTCACATTTAGTAACTCTTCCAGGTTGTTGTCAATGCATCAAGAATCCCTCTGAAACAACACTGGTGATACTCATTTGCACCTGTGGTTACAGGATGAGAGGAAAAAGAAATACCGTTTCGTGTTCTCCTCTGGATGAGGTTTCTTCCTGGTTTTGTACTCTAGTAAAAGTGCTGCTGGTGGTTTCATCTTCTTTCTCCTCCACCCAAAGCTCAACACATGCATTTTTGAGTTAACAGGGTTTTTTTCAACTTCAGTTTTAGGTAAGTAAGAAACAAACAGAGAATTTCAAAGCACAAGAAAAAAAAGGATTTAGACAAGCTTTACTCCCTGTTCTCCTACGTGCTTTGCAAAACTTCTCCAGCTTCAGAAAAGTTAGGGACAAAAGAAAAATGAAATGCCACCTTCTGCCACTAACTTGCTGAAGTTGGCAAAGCTTTGAAAATGGAAAAGGTGAGGCAGAAGGAGGAGAACGGGAAGGAGGATGTGAAAGAAACACAGTTTCTGCAGAATATTTACTGCACTGAGACAAAGAAGGAGAAAATGCAGAAGGAAAAATGTCAAAACGCCAATCCATACTTTTTAAAAAACAAGTTGAAATGTCATTCCTTTTTTTCTTTTCTTTTTCTGAAGTGGTTTTATGAAAAAGTTCATATTAGAAGAAAAATTCAATAAAATAATTTTATTTTTTTTTACCTAGTTGTGGCTGCTGTCATGTTAACAACATAACATGGCAGCAGCTATATTTGTATGCTGCTGCAAATAAGATGTATGTATTTTTAACGATTTTGGCACCTTCCTCTACTGCCTCTCAAGTCGTGTTACTGAGCATGTTGGGTTTAGAACACAATGTCTTAGCAAAACAAAGAAGAAATCCATCCTTTTATGCAGCCCAGTGGGGAATGCTGCCATACTCAATATTATTCATCTCTCTTGTGAGTTTTTTTGTGTGTTGGATACCTGACAAACACCGTCCTAGTCTGGAGGGAACTAACAGCATCAACACTTCAACCAAAGTAATTTCTAATTCAGTCTAACTGCCATACTGGGCAGAAATAACTTGAATAATTGAGTGAATCATAATGTTGGCACTGCAGCTGTCTGGATGAATTCGGTGGTGATAACATTCAACCAACTACTTTGAAGCATGCCCCTGGTATTGGCAACTATATTCACAGGAATTTGTATGTCAAGCAATGCAGTTCAAGGGTGAAGAACATTTTCATCCTGATTTTGAGGTAACAGTGCTGGACCTTTGCATTCCCAAGTACAAGTTTTGAATTTGCATCTTGTAGAGACTGGATGGACTACCATGTCTTACCACTGCCTTCCCTTGCCCTGTCCAGCTATCTTTGCCCTCTGCTGCACTGTCTTTCCTGAAAGACTGCAAACACTGCAAGAATGCTTTTTGTATTAGGACACATTTCATAAAATCAAACATTTAATTTACTGCAGGATCATAGTAAAGAGAGAGGGTAAAATAATGCACAAAAATAGACACTGTTTTGCATAAAGACACCTTTTCTCTGTCAGTTTAAGTGAGGTCTCCTTGGCCCATGTGCTGTCTAGCATTTTGCCTGTAAGATGTACTGTATTTCTACAACATTTCCCCCTCTAACAGTCTAATCTCAGTCTATGTGTGCGTATTATTGTATCCCTTTTCTTTGGTCCCAGGCTGATCTATATCCGCTTTTCTTTTTTCTTTGAGTTCCCAAACACAGAATTCTGCATCTTTCAAGTCAAAAGATATATTAATTCAGTAGCTAAAACTAAGAACAATTATTATAGTTGCATTTGCCATCTAGTTTTAGTTTTGATAGAAGACAACAATGGTAAACAACAGGATCTATAAAATTAAGTATAGGGCCAATATTTTTCAGGATAATGAGACTAACTTAACATGCTAATTTTAATGGGCTATCCTGAATAACTTAAAGTCATTACATACATCTAGAGACATATATCTGTCTCAGTTCAGGTTTTTTAATACAAGCTTGGGTGGATTTTTGAGAAATTTTGGCCAGTGTGAATGAGATCCAGTCGTAATACAAGAAGACTGCAAGTTATAAATGTGTACATTGCGTCTACTGCATGAATCACTCTGAAAAACAGTGTAATGCTATTGCTAATCAATTACTATCATCTTTGTGCTCTCTGAAATTTTTATTACTTCATATTTCTCCATGGTCAGAGTAAAAATGTATTAATTTAACAAGCCAAGAGCCTAAATGGCATGTTCTTTCAGGGCAGCAGGTAGAGAGTACTAGCCTATAATGATCTACTGCAAGTGAGGATTACTATTCAATTGCTTTTCTTCTAAAGAGGATAGAAATATCAGCAATGACAATTTTTATTTTCTTTGAATGAGTTCTGTTTAAAACGTGACTTATCATTGAAACAGAAGGAGCTTCCTCAATACAGAGTCCCTGAACAGTGTCACAGGGGATACAGAACAAGAATATTTTTGAAATCTTGAAAATTCTTCTGAAAGGAGTTGTTTTTCTTGCATTCTGTAAGCATGCAAGAGAAGTATGAGCTTTGTATCTGACAAACCGTGTTTTGTGATAATGGTATTGTGCCAAAGCAGAACCTCTACTATAGGATACAATTTTGTTGATGATCTGCCTCTAGACCAAGTGTCATCATCCCTTTGCTGAAAATACCACTCTTTACAAATATTCCCCAAGCATTTGTACCAAACAAACCCCAAAACCTTTACTGAGTGTTGTAAGAATAAGCACACTTAAGCGAATTTCTATTTTCTTTGAACAGTACAAGCAACTACTCTGATTCTTTTTGACATCTACTTGTGCTTATATTGATTTGATTTTATAAGCCTTCCCTATAATTAGAAATTCTTTCTGTGTGTCAAGGAAGTAACTGTATGCACATTTTAATCCTTTAGTGGATGCTGCATCTGGCAAAAATCTGGGAAGATTTTCTGAAGTGTGTATCTAAAGCGTTAGAGAACTGTCCTTTCCAGAGAGTATCTCAAACACTTCTAGGTCTGGGGAGCTTACACTTGAATTGTTTTTTCACTTCATTTTATTGAGTAAAAGTTCTGTGCCCTTCTGTCTTTTGGGACTATAACCATATTTCTAGTAGACAGATAATTGTAGGTGTTATTTATGTCAGATTGTACTCAGTGGCCAACTCCCAGTAGGTTATGCTGAAGCAATGTTATCCCTCACACAAAAACTTCAGTAGTTCCCTGGCTAGCTTGTCTTCAGGATTAAAAGAGACTGCTCTTGTTAGGGGCTGGTGTGAAAAGATAACTGATAAACTGGTAGTTTTAAGTATCTGGCAACGTTTATGCTTCTGTCTCAGACTTCAGGAGAAGGGATTAATTCAGTCAAAAAACCTCTATATGTTCAAACTCGACCCTAAAAGGATGATCCTATTTTATGAGCAAATTTAAGCTTTTGTACAGTGGAGCAGCTTATTTGTCAAAGCCATTGGACTGGTAAGTCAGAGATCTCAGTTATTTTCTCTGCTAGATTGCAAGTTTTTAAAATGATGTTGAGGGAGACCACCTCTATTTCCATCCATAAAACAGGGGCAATACTTGTTTTCTGTCATTGCCTGCTGATTTCAAGACAGGGTTTTCAAAAGTATGGTTTGTTGGGCTGCTCCTGTACCTACTACCATGTCAGTGGCAGGTTTCGCTTTAATAAGGGATAGGGGAGATAGGTCAGTGCTAAATGCAGTTGGAAGAAAACCTCAAAATATTACAGCAAAGAGAGAAATTCCTGTACTTAACAACATTTAGTGTTTAAAATGGGTCCCTGATTTTGGTTGTGCACTGAAAAGGCTTCTTTATAATACCACAGTAATAAACCCACATTTTGCAATAACAAAGCTACTAAAGAAGCATCTTTGTCCATGGACAAATTTTGTAAATCTTACTAATACTTTCCTCGGAAGGACTGCTGTAGATCCTTGTGAAGCAGGAAATGGGTCATTGCTTAAAGCTCTCCTTGGGCATTAGAAATCGGTGCTGTCACGTTCAGATGTATTTAAACTCTTTCCAAACAATTTGGCCATCTTAACGAGAAAATAAAAATAAGAGTCACGTCATCCACCTGTGTTTTAATCTTTCTTCTCCTTCTTGCTTTTAACTTTTTAAAAATTAGTTATGTACTTAGGCAAACTCCTTTTCCACCCTTCATAAGCAACTAGATGGCTCTTTCTGCTAGTGATTCATAGCTTCATTATTAAAATGGCAGCCTAATCACAGGACTGGGAGCCAACTCTTTGGTATTGCAGAGTGAAATGTTCAGTTGAACAGTGATGTTTAAAGTGAGAAATATTACAACGGTACCTTGAAGTTCAGCTGCTACAGAAGAAAAGGGTAATGGTTGATTCCTGTCTGTTTTCTTCCCCTCTGCTACTTCCCGTTCCCTTGCTGACACACTCAGAGTCAAGTTGTGCAGCAACGTAATTTTGTATCAGATCTTTCATTTCACTCCTTGCCATTATTTAGGATCTAGTTGCAGCTGCATTGTGTATGCTTAACAAATAAAAGCTTTCAGAGAACATCATTCAATTCCCACCTCCTGCTAAGGGTTTTCGAAGTGTAATACATCACAGAATCAAAATGACTTTCACTAAAAGTTCATGCTGTTTAAATCACACCAAATGTTATATTGAGCTGTAGCATACATAATTCATGTATCATTAACAGCTTCTACAAGTCTTTGGCTGCATGGCATACCAATGAATCAGAATGTGGGTATTTTTTGATACCTGCCTTTACTTAAATTGTATTTAGAAGCAACAGCATGTAATTGTACTAACTTGGAAAATCAAACAGTCGTGTAATAAATTATGGTTTGTGATTGACATGGTAAAGTAACTCTCTTTCCTGATGTTGAGTAAGCAAGCTATTTTAAACAGGAAAGACTCAATAGATTTTTGTGCTGCTATTAGTACTATAAATAAATATCCATTTTCATTGTTTATAATGTGAGAATTCTCCTGCAGTCACTTAGTTCATTACACGGCTGATGAATTAACAGTGTCCTTTAGTAAGACATGTCTGTTCGGTCAGTTTGAATCTATTTCACAAGATGGTAGCCTGGACAAATGAACATGGTCAGGAAGATGGCCATGGAATTACTGATGTGTTAACCTGTTGCTCATGTCCCTAAGAGGTGTTTGACTTCTAATAACGCTCACAGCTCTATGATTGCATACGTCTGTCTTTCCTACCGTTATCATCCTTCTGTCACACAAGCGTCAAAGGCTTTGATTCGGGAGATCTCTTAGTGCCAACTGAAGCACTCTGAAGGTGCGAAAATCCCCAGGTCAGATTTAGGAGCACGCTGCAGCACCTGGCTGAATGGGAACCTTAGCTCTACCTGCGTGTAAGCATTGTAATTCTGTTTAAGCATCTGAAGACAGTGAAATATCCTGTATTGTTCAATACAGGAGGACGTTAATCTGATTGTAATAATGGTACTGGAGAACCCATGAACAGTACAACTATCTTGTGATCCATGGTTGCCAACAAAAAGAAACTTTCTGTCAAAATCATGTGCCTTGCAATCGGTGATCTCGTGCTGGGTACGTTAATTTGATGACTAGGAAAAGGAGGTGGCCAGGGTATTGCGAAACACACGTTTTTCTGAAGCAGAGTTACAAATGTTGATTATAGCTCCTGACTAATTGAGGAATGACTAAGTTAGAGGTTTTCTACAAGAGGTTTCGTATTCAGAAATGCGACTATTCTAATAAGCATATTTGCCCTTACTCATTGATATACCAATTTATTTAAGCAAAACTTCAATTTAAATATGTATTTAAAGTAGATTTGGGCCCCAGGTGCTTTGCTGTATACTTGTATTTGACAGTCTTTAATAACTACAACTTAGGAAACTTTTTGACTGGTTACCAGGAGGCAATTTTTTTTCCAAATGACGTTTATCAGCCTTCAGATTCCGTGGGAAGGAGCCCCAGATGGATGACTTCTCAAAACTAAGTGGTATGCGCTTTGCAATTAATACTGTTTTAACCTATCCTGTACCTGATAGAGTATTATTATGATGTTAGGAACTTGTATTAGTAACATGTTCTTTCATTGTGATTGTTTCTGAAAGTTGAAGCGTGGTATTCACTTTCAAGAAAGTAGCATGTCACCTGTCTACCCTAGCTGGCTGCCTTTTTTTTTTTGAGTTTTAGGACACCTGAGAACCAAATGATCAGTAAAGATTCCTCAAAAAAGTGCAGCTTCTAACTCTACGTATTATGCCCGAGAGTTCCCTGCTTGTTCTTGGAACTTAACTTCCAATGATCTCCAAGTTGCAACGTGAAGGACATGCTGATCTTCCTGCCTTTCTGGTTTCTCATGTCGGTAACTATGAGACAAGCAGCCCTGATCTCAGCGCTAGCTCATTGGTTACCTTGTTTTGGTGGCATTGGGGTTGTTGCCTTGGTTTTCCTCCTAGACTTTCTCCAGTCTGTTTGATGACCTTTGTGACAGAATTTCACTATGAGAATTAGTGAATATCTAACTATAGCCACAGCACACGGAGATTTGGGGGGGCTACGTCATCTCGCGGGATACTCTGGGTGTTGATGATCAGTCACCACCTTGTGATGAAGCTAATGTCTGAGGGAAAGTTGCAGAGAACTGTAAGGATTGTTTTCAGTTTTCAGTTGGTACCTTCTAATTCGGCAAATGCTTCTGCCAGTTTATTTGTCTCTAAAGCTTCATGCTTTTAAAGAATAACTGAATGAGCATCACTGAGTCTGGGCAGAACAGAGCAGCTGCGCTCCTTTCTTTCACTGCAGGGTACTTGCTCCTTCTTTCCACAGAACTGTGGCTAAATGAGCTAGAGCAAATTGTACTCACCCTAGCAAGAAATCTGGAAAAAAATTTACCTTACTAAAAATTGTTTTAATTAAACATAAGGATCTACCCAATATTTTTACCAGGTATCTGTGGCATAACATGAAAAATCAGAGAATGTTTTTCTGAAAAATGGTACAGTTTTAATATCATTAACAATTAATGTGACAGTCATGTTAGTATTTAATTTACCTTTTAAAAAAAAAATTGAGACTTAATTTTTCTTTTAATGCTGATTTACCACTGTTTATAACCAGGAAAAATTAAGTGGTAAAATAAGGGCTAGTAAGAATACTAGGAAGTGAAGCTGGGAGAAATGAATGAATCATGCCTAAAAGCAGTGTTTTTGGAGTTGTTGGCATTTCTAGCGTGACTTTTGTGTTACTCTGCAAATAAGTAGCCCTCTTGAGCACTGAACTATTTATTCAAGTTCTGAGGTTCTGACTTTTCTCTTTATGATTCAAACTGTATTTAAGTCACGTCTGCTTAAAGCTGCTATGAGGTGTAACTAATCTTGCCGTCTGTAAAAGCGGATCTATTCATCTCCACCACTGGGCTCTGGAGAGCCAGAGAACATGTAGTGAACCGGCCAGTGTGCTGGTATGCTAATGCAGAAGGCAGCACTGCCGGCACAACAGCGGGTCAGTGGCTAAAGGGTTAGCAGGAGGCAGAGACTGCATCTGAAAACGCTGTTATCCTCTCCCTAGTAAGCTTTGCTTTACCCCCACCTGTTTGACTTCCAGGTTTTTTTTATGCTGTAAGCAAACAGATGACATGGTAATGAGTTCTTTGTCTGGTTGGTTACTGCTGAGATGTGTGATTACCAGTTTAGACACATCATCTCAGTATTTAAATGATTCTTTAGCTGTAGGAAAGTGCAGTATGTATCTGCATACAGGTGTGTAGAAATACAAAAGGGGTTTTAAATGCTTTGAAGCACAGCTCCTAAATATGTGGCACTGTCAGCCACAGACTGCAGCTGGAATCAACATGGTATATCCCTAGTGTAAGACATCCTTAGTATTTAGAAAAAAATAAAATTTACTAATAATCACTACCAAATTCTCTATAGTTTTTGCGTAGAATTTCTATTTTTTATTGCCAGGAGCTATGAGTGCCTGTGTTTTAAAGATGGAGAGATGCTGACTAGGGGTTGCACTGCAGGATTAGCTACAAGAATATATTCGTGTGCTGAGGTGGTCCCTGCCCTGCGGACCTAGAGTTTGGAAAATCGGTGGAGGTGGGGAGGAGAAAAGGAAGCATTTACGTTCATTATATGGTTTGTGTCTTCATCAGCTTTGGATTTGGTTGCGTGAGTGAGAATAGAACCAGGATTTTGTGTGTTTTGGAAAGGTCAGCCTTCCTCTTCCAGTCCTGATATTTGGGCAAGCTTGCATGCTTGATCACAGAATTACTTTCAGCTCAGTTTCTCTTTTCTGCTGGTGTTTGAAGAAACGTGCTCCAGCTGCAAAAAAAAAATTAATGGTGAGAGAAACGGAGACATTTTCACCTAACAGGCAAGTTCTCTCTGATTTTTTCTGCCATACCTGCCTCTGTGTGTGCACATGTATGTGTGTTGTGTTTGGGAAGAGGTATGTGTCAAGAAATCAAAAGATTGCCAGGAAAGTAATGCAGGTGTCTGGAAGTGAATGTAAGCGTCCCCATGGCAGACTTGCCTTTCCTCACATACCTTTTGCAGTCCTTTGGGATTTTTAGACCATAATTTGAAAAACACTGGTACTGTGAACCCCACTAATGAGAATTTCTCATTTTCAACAAGAAATGCCAATCTCTAAATCTTATGCAGAAGAGAATCAGGGGTAGACATGTCTTTATTGTGAAGGGGCTCAGCCTCTAAAGCCATTTCAGTGCTGTTGTCATATGCTGTAGTATGCTGACCCTGGTGTTAAGTGCATGGCTTTGGGCTAGATGTGTGTTGTTATTACTGTATGTTATTAATAAAGTACGTTATTCGGGGGAGTAGCATGCTCCTGCCCATTAGCGTGGCATGTGCTTTGCACCAGGGGATGTGGCCAGCCAGCGGTGTGGCCAGTGGTGTGGGCCGCTGGCCGCTGCTGTAGCAGAGCTAGCGAAGCAGCTACCTCAGGGGCATCTGGGGACAGGCCAGCTGGCTGGTGGGAGCAGGACCCCGGGAGGGAGCTTTGGTGTTCCCGGTCACTCAGACTGCTGATAGAGCTTTTATAGTGCTTATTAGTGTGGTCAGTGCTACAAGGTGGACTTGGAGACAGACTTTCCCCAGTGTTCATCACCCTTGATCTCACCGTTTCACTTTGTTGTGTTAGGCACTGATCAAAGAAAGAGAGAGGCTACTGGAACAGGGGGAGGAACAGAAAAGCTTTGTGAGCTGGGTTGGACCACGAATGCTGGCTGGTTTAAGCCAGTGGCTATGGGTTGGACCACCAATGCTGGCTGGTTTAAGCCAGTGGCTAGGCCTACCTACATATCCCCTAGGGAAAGATGAAGACGTCCATTTACTGAGGCCTTCTGCTTCACAGTTACACTCACTCTGCTCCCGTGTGCCTCTCCCCCGGCGTCATTCCTCATGCAAAGAAAATGCCTCTGCCTTGACTCTGAGCTGGTACCGTCGTATCAGTGGTGGATGGTGGGATTTGGAGTTTTTGAGAACAACGGCTACTGGGTTTTCTGTACAGTGGAAGCAAGGGTGACAGTCTGACCCACAGACCATGATGATGGTAATTCCCCAAAACACAAGCCTTCTGCTAGTTTGATGACAGAACATTCGGGGATTCAGTGGAGCGGGAGGTTAAAGCAGACAACCAAGGAATGGCTTTGGAAGCACAACTCTACCCTGAGACGTTAAGTATGGGCACGGTTGCGATCTGAGAAATTCATGAATGTCACCAACGCAGTCTGCTGAAGTGAGAGCTATAAAATGAAAGATTTAAAGGAGGCAATCATAATGGTTAACAGCAGTATGAAAAAGCTTAAACATGTTCATAAATTTCAATAACTGCTGAGCAATATATTGGATTCATCTAGGAGAGATTTAATTTGAGAAATGCTAAATAGGAGATACAAAGACTGGAAACACAGACATTTCTCCCGAAGATGGAGTCTTTTGGTGAGAAATTTACATTGTACTTCAGCTGAAGTGGTATTAAATGCAAGTACAATGTGGTAGAAAGGGAATTATAAAATAAATTATAGAAAGAGTTTTTAAATTTGCACATTAAGGAAAAAAGCTTTATTTTGTTTTGTCACTTCAGATGGTATTTGTGTCTAGATCTATAAGTGACCATGCATGCTGAACGAAATGAGATAAAAAATTTTTGTGTCAATTATGTAGATATTGAATAGAAAATAAAAATGACTGAAGTCTTATCACAGGGAAGTATAAGCTTATATACTTGTGTGCAAGTATCCAGAATATATACAGCATTTAAATAGATGTATTTGATTTACAATACAAATACTTTAAATGAATTTTAAATTTTCTATGTTTAAAATTAATTGTATTCTGAGGCAGAACCTTTCACTGCAGATAGTTTTACCAAGATGCATCAGTGCACTAAGATTTTGAAATGGTGAATACCTTCTTTGTGTTGCTAATTACAGCTGTGCAGTCTGCAAATGAAGGATATCCAGCATCTTGTTTCCAATTTCAATCATTTTATTCCTGTTGATAAACAGCCCTTATCTTCTTCCCACACACCAGATAGATTTTACATTATTTTATAAATGAGAATTTTCCATTGTGCTGCAGCATATCTTTAGCAAGCTTGAGATTTATTAAAAAGAAATAGAAACATAGAATTTGGAAACTTTCTTCTCGTTCAAGTGCCTTACTTTTAGATGTACTGATGCTGCTTGCAGTAACGATTAAATTAATGAAGGTTGTGTGGTCTGAAGTGGCAATACTAGTCATTCCCATGCTCTGTTCTGTTCTAAACCCTGCTGCACTCTTATCTCAGCAGAACACCAGCCAGCTACAGATGGGTGTGGAAGTGATCACAGCTCCAACTGCACTGCGGTTCTTCTGAACTGGGGGCCTGAACGTAGGAGAGACAGCACCGACTACCCCAGTTCAAACTGCTGTTTGGCAGGTATGTTGGACATCCCAAGCCCTGGTGTCCTGATTTCTTCTGTTACGATCACAGTAGGAATTGTGAATGCTTCTGAGCAATCAGCTTGATCTGGGTTGCTGCCTGTGATGAAGGAGGTATGTTCTTCTGTATGTATCTAGCCCCCTCCAATAAGCAGCACAGCCCTATAGATCAGTGTGTGGCGTATGGAAATGCCACCTCAGAAGCATTTTAGGAGCTGAATCTGTCTTTTGAAGTCATATGGGAGCTGACATAGGATTTGGGGGAACATCTGAGTAGGCATCCTTGTAACAACTAGTAGGTTTGGAACGATGAGGACCTTTAAAGCAAAAAGGTTGTGTTTTCATCTTGTGTATCCCTGGAGTAGGTAAAGGTACACAGCTATTTTCTGAGTTTGGGCTAAATTTCACTATCCGTCCTTACTGGTTTTATGTATCTCCCGGATCCTAAGGCAGTATTTATTTAAAAAGAAGAAAAAAATATACACAAAAGTGTACTCTTTTAGCAGACAGTGGAAACCAGAATGGCTGAAGTTACAAGGCAGGCGCTATTGGGACCAGCACAGCTAAAGTGAAGCAAAGGGAATTTCCCTTTCTGTGGTCACCAAAAGCTACTCCAAAATACTGGAAGTCATTAATTCCCCTGAACTGAAACAGAGTGAGTTCACCACATTTGATTATTGAACAAAGGTGGTAACAAAAACGTGTGTTGAGAGAGTTTGGAAAGAGGAAATACAGCTACTGGCAGAAGAGTGATTAACCTAGTAAGGAACTCAATACTAATGTTTAATTCTCAAGATATGTTACATTTTTGCTGTGACACTTTATATTCTGAATGGTTTTACTGGTGCGCTTCCATTTGCTTCACAAACCACTCAAAATACAAGGAGATTTCTAGAGAGTGAGAATAATGATTTCCAATAACAGAATGAAATATTTTAGCTGACAAGTTCTGTGGCATGGCTATGTGAGTCCTCCTACATTCCCTGCCAAATACCACATCAATTTTGTTTGACTTCATGCGAATCTGGATGGAGAGGAGGGGCCCTTATCTCTCTATATACTTACATACACTCTATATGTGTGCATAAATATTCCCAAACACGTTTGTGCTGGTGTCTCAGCAAAGCATATGGAATTTCACATTGATTTGTGAACTCTATAAAACACTAATGGAGCTGCTGCTTTAACTTTCAGTCAGTTGGGAAAGACTCAGTGATAGGAAGCTGCAGGCAAATTCTCCCTTTGCTGGTCCCAACAGTGCCTTCCTTGTAACTTTAGCCATTCTGGTTTCCACTGTCCTCAGATTCATTTCTCTCATTTGGGAAGCCACACAAACTCATTCATGATACAGCTCAGAAATGAGTTCGATCTCCCTCCATATGGTACACTTTCTTTATTTCTAAGCACAGGTTTCCAAAAGGGAAAACAATTCCATGCGTAATGTGTACACCCACAGTGCTGTAAAATGCTTCATCAGGAAGAGAGCGGGGTACATTGCTCTTCTCTCTTTTTTATTGTGAAATGAATTATACTGCTTTCAGCAGCCTACACATGCAGATTTGTTATCTCTGTGCTCTGCTGAAAATGATTCTGCATTACATATGTTTTATGTGTGCCTGTGGGTACATCAGTGATACATTACACTGCTGTTCAGGGCACAGCCTAAGGACACCTTGATATTCAGAATCAAGTTCGGTTATAATAAGGTCATCTACTTCTAAAGAGCTTTTCATTGCCATGTACTTTTTACAAACTATTTTGGTATATCATTAGTCCAGTCACTGCTGAAGCTGTTGGTATTGTGGTAAAATGATGTTATTTCGCAGCACAGTTGCCCGATTGTCACAGGCAATAGCTGCAGGATGAAGCTAAACAAGCAGAAACCTAGCTGGAATGTAGAAAGTGATCAGAATTACTGACCTTGACCTCATTTGTGAGAAGCCATGAGATCTTTAATGGCAAATGGTATCTTCCTGACTCAGTACCAAATTATTTTCTAAAAAAACCAACACCCTACATGTGCAGCAACATGATTCCCTCACATGCTGCACAAAAGTATTTGTGCCATAGTGAATTCAGGATACTTGCTACCAATTGAAACATCATCTGCTTCTCTGAACACGCAGAAGGCTGCTTTTCTCTCCAGAAGCTGTAGGAGGCAGTAAGATGGTTTGTTGGGGTTTGGGGGTTTTTTGAGGTGGTGAGAATAGAAAACAAACCGAAGCCATGCAGCACTGAACATGGAGCAGTGCGGGGGCTGTAGTTACTGAGGTTTAGGGGACGGTGTGCTTATTGCTGGACTGAGTGTAGGGCTCTGCAGAACAGCTGTCTGGCTTCAGGAATTTGGCCCGATGCTGTCAGCAGAGGTCATGGATAACGATATTAGCCACTGGGTCTAGTCTGACTTCTTCCCAAGTGGCCTTAATGCTAAGGATGCATTCAATGGACTTGCAGTTTCTTAAGCTAGAGCCAGGCTTTTGACGTTGTTTCAGTAGCTGCTGGAAGGAGTGTTTTCTGTTGGCTTAAATTGAAGTATCCATTTGCAGGACACTGTTAAAATAAAGGGGGTTAGACTAGGTGAAACCCAGGCTTCTTTTCTGCTTACAGACTGAAGTCTATGTGCTGGGATATTTCCTTGCTATCCCCTGTGAGCTGGTGGAGATGAAGGGTAGCACACAGAGATGAAAGGGACAGTCTGACTGTTGTGTCTGACTTCTCCCCTAGCTGCGCTTCATCATCTTTTTTATTCCTGTAACCACTTTTGTTCATTTTGATCATTTGTTTTCCCCTGGACATAGTCCCCTGTGGGAACCTTTATCAGCTGAGTGAACTGCTACACACATTTCATTAACGCATAAATAAGCAGGCTGAGAGCATCTTATTGATCAGCAGATGCCTCGTTATCTGTGGTACCCTTGCTACGATGCCCTGGGGGACAGGGGGACTTTCTAGTGTGAGCATATACGCTATTATTTCTCTTCCTTTCTTCTCTTACTGTAGGTGAACAAATAATTAAATAAATGTGTCATTATAATTTAGTGTTTTCATACTATAATCTCTTGTCTTCCTTCTTCCCAGTGGAATAATGTATTTCAGATTCTCAATCTCACCTTTGAGGCTACGCGCAGGCTTCTGATTTTGTTCTGTACTCTTACTCTTTGCACAAGCAAGCCTGGTGCTTGTAATGATGGGATTTGTGCAGTCAACATGGAGAAGCTGGCACTGCATTTAATATGCTGAGGGTTCAGAGGCACAGTCCAGAGTCTTTAGAAGCCAGCCGGGCATTCATTGCTTCCAGGTGAAGAAGATTTAACAAAAAAAAAGTATGTCTTCTGCCAGTCCCTTGTGTCTGTTGCAAGACCCAAATACTTGCTGGGAAAGAAATATCGAACCTGAAAATCTGTTGATCATTGTCACCAGGAAAAATACCCTTTTCAAAGTGAAAGGTGGACATGTAAAAGCGCCAGTTCCGTTGAAGTCATTGCTTGGTTTAGTCTCCATGACCTTTTCCCAAAGCTACTGTGGCTTTGAATGTTCTTGAAAATTCTCTTCTAACATCTTGAATCTTCACTGATAAAACTTTAGGCGTTAAAAGCCTCCATCTTTGTTGCTACCTGTTTTCCTGAAACGCTCACTTGCTATGGGCTTGTTGATGCCTGTATGGAATAAGCCTGATGGGATCTTTGCAACTGATAAAGCTTACCTGAACTACACTTCCCTGGAGGCAAAACTTGATGTATAACACAGTGAGTGCAGAAGTGGACCCGATTCTTGCCAAGCCCTCTCTATGAACAGGGAAAACCTCATGATGGTGCCTGGTAGCCCTGCTGCTGTAATGGGGAGAGGCTGAATCTCATATGTGCAGCACTATTTGGTTTTTCACAGTACTGTAAGCCATGTAAAAATCACAATAATTGCATTTGGTTCATGTTTTCAAGCTTTTCTGATTTGCAAGAGCTAGGCGCTGTATTGTTAAAAATGCCAGCATGTGACTAGTGGTTGGTATTTGGTTCTCTTTTAATTTGCTAGTCTTGATTTGCCTTATTCTGAGTTTAGTCATGTTAGAGATGTACTCAAAGCCTTGACTTGTGCTTTTTAAGCTAACTTAAAATCCTCTTTTATTTATTTATTTATTTATTTATTAGATAATAATGGTAGCAATGAGTACAAGAATTCATTGCATTCAGTTGCTTTTAGCAACTTTTTAACAAAGTAGTAAAGTTAATATGTAAGAAATAGTTTTACAGTACAAATGGAGAAAGCTAATACCCAACTCATATACCCAGCTTCCCAAAATTCAACTTGAAACCTTCAGCTCCAGAATACTGTATTTAGAAAATCAGCTTTCTTTCCAAATCACTGCTTTACATGGATTGTGGAGTGATCCGTTAGTGGGAAGTCAGCATTGGTTCCATGCATACATTGCAAAATACGTGGTACAGTTCACTGCAATGCGTACTTTTGCCTTACAACTCCAGTTCACAGTCCAGAATATTACAAATAAGAACTTCCAGTCTGTCAGGTGTACAATACATACAGTATTTTTTCTTTTTTTTTTGTTCTTCTCAGTCTCTGTTCCTCTCTTACTACAAAAAAGGGAGCAATCCACAGTGCCAAAGTATGGCGCAAGTGTGGGCACAGTATTTCAGTTTATGACAGTCTTGTAAAAGCTTGTCGTATGTACACATCAACTTTCTACGAGTTGTCAAAAAAGGTTTCCAAGTGTAGTAGTTGTATACTTTTCACAAGTATACATTAATTTGTTTTGATTTTAAGTTCACTGAGAGGTGAATTTTTCAGTGGGCCTGCTGGTGAACGGCCTTTTCAGTTTGTATCATTCATCAGTTTACACATTGCTAAAATATGTCTGTCTTTGACTGGGTTGTACAAATAGAAAATAGGAAGTTGAAAGTTTGCCTTGTGAATGAGAATTAAAGTTAGCAAAATATACACACTGAAATGTTATGCTTTGCTGTTAAGTCAAGGTATAAAGTGAAAGGTTAATAGAGTATATTCATAAGTTACATTTGAAGAGCATGTTTATGTAAGACTGCAGTTAGGGAGTATATAAACTTGGAGCACAGTCCTTTCCTCAAAAGCCTCCAGCCTGAATGGACAAGGCAAGTGAGAGGAATGAGGAGAAACAGAGCTCAAAGAGCTTTCCTCTGGCTGCTCATTGCAGTAAGAATGGGACCAGTGCTCTGGGAGACTGTCCTCAGGTTCCGTGTGAGCAAGCAGTTTCAGCAGGCAGAGACATGAGAGGTAAAAAAGTCTGTAATGCACTGGGGATCAGATTTATCCCTGTGGGGGGTCCAAATCCTTGACTGTTGTGCAGAAAAACCTTCTAATAACTGATGATTCTTTGGATGACCTATGCAGTGGTTCTCATGCTTGGTTCGATGGGTTATCGTGTAAATCTTTGCTACAAATCCATCAGGTTAGATTCATTCTTTTTATATGTTCTTCCATAGCATGCTCTGCAGTATGTGTGTGTGAAACTTCAGTAGCTTCATCTTAAGGTGACTTTTTTTTTTTAAGGGGCACAGACAAACTAGCTTTAGAACTGGAAAATTAAACCCAGACTGATGCCTAGTCCAGGGCTTTACCGATTAGACTACTATCACAAAAATATTTTTCAATTAATGCTGTAATCTGCTGTGTCTTTTATTTTAAGTTTTCATTTCCTGTAGAGTTATATTTCCACAAAATTTGCCCTGGATGCTTGTGTACTTGACTTCTAGTAGCCACAGCTGTCTGATTTTAGAGGGGTAGTGATGAACTTGCTTTTGCAGCTGATGTTTCTGTGTATGGGGCTGCTGGAGATAGCCTAGAGGTATTCCTGGCTGAAATGAAACCATATGCACAGCACTGGGTGCTTCAATGCTATTTTAGTACTTCTTCTGCTGAAATTTTCAAATACACTGCACATTGGAGGGAAAGATTTTGGGGATATACATAGGTATACTTCACTGTTCCAACAGATCTGTGCATTGTATGGGGTAACACAGGAGAGTTTTTTAAATGTCACCTATGTGATAAGCTCAGTTTTCAATATTTAATCTTTTCCTGATGCTGGGTGTCACAGAAGCTGTAAAAACCCTTGATGAGAAAAGTGGACAACACAGAAGAGGGTATAACCCACAATGATGGGGTTACAAGATGCTAGGCAAAGTTATGGGTCAGAATGCAATAAAGCCCTATTTTATATACCAGATTCAATGATCTGCTCTGCCTTTGACTTTCCGTACAAGGTGGGTAGTAAATACAAAACCTGATCACATCTCATGGCTCTGTTTACAAGCACCCAATTTGTGAGCCAGAACATGAATTTATTCCATGCCAGCTCTGTACACTGACACATTTAAGAAGGCCTAAGAGTGACTTTGTGCTAGGTAGCTTATTCCATTCTGAAAATAGAGGAAGATATCTAGTGTGTTAGTATCTCAACACTTCAAGCTGCCATTTTTTACAGTTAACTTTAATGATCTGGCATTGGCATTGAAAGCGGCTGAACCATGGCAACCCACAGCTTTGTGTGAACGTGCCTGTTTTGCCAAGAAGCAGCACACGAGCCTGGAACCTGTTCGCTGCTCACTGGCAACGTGTGTGTCCGGTGCTGTGTAGTAATGGAGGAGCAGCTCCAAGGCTGGGTCTGGTCCGCACTGACTTCCCAGCTGGGCAGTCCTGAGCTGTTCTTCAGCCTGCTAGTTTAAAGGTAAACTTCTAAAGAAGCAGCAGCCACTGCTGTCCATGTGGGATGTTCACGCCAGGTGACTGCTGTCCAGAATGCCACTTGGGATGACTACACGTGCTCATTTTTTTGTAGGGTTGTGTGGTGGTTTAACCCCAGCCAGCAACTAAGCACCACGCAGCCACTCACTCACTTCCACCCCACCCAGTGGGATGGGGGAGAGAATTGGAAAAAAAGGTAAAGCTCGTGGGTTGAAATAAGAACAGTTTAATCAAACAGAAAGTAAGAAACTAACAATGACACTAATAACAACAACAAAGCGATAATAATAATAAAAGGATTGGAATACACAAAGCAAGTGATGCCTAATGCAATTGCTCGCCACTTGCCAACTGATGCCCAGTTAGTTCCCAAGCAGCAGTCCACTCCCCACTGGCCCACTCCCCCCATTTTATATACTGGGCATGACGTCCCATGGTATGGAATACCCCTGTGGCCAGTTTGGGTCAGCTGTCCTGGTTGTGTCTCCTCCCAACTTCCTTGTGCCCCTCCAGCCCTCTTGCTGGCTGGGCAGGAGAAGTTGAAAAGTCCTTGACTTGGTCGAAACACTACTTAGCAACAACCGAAACCATCAGGGTGTTATCAACATTCTTCTAATAGTAAACCCAAAACACAGCACTGTACCAGCTGCTAGGAAGAAAATTAACTCTATCCCAGCCGAAACCAGGACAGGTTGGCTATGGATCATGTGACTGTGCTATGAAGGACACAAGCCTGTAAAGAAGCCACATGGTTTAGATTCTTGACTTTTTAATGAGACAGTAGTAAAGAAGCCAAGGTCCCAAGTATTTTGCATTCAGAACTTTAACTGCAGATTAACAGTGACAGTACTGTGTAAAATCTCTCTTAGGGATTTCATTCCAGTTCACCTTTTTCCTCTAGTCTGACAGTCAAAACACTTGTAAAGTGTTTTGTAATAATGGTCGTTCAAACCTCTAGTTCATAACATCATTGAGGGAAACCATTTGTCAGAATAGGAAATGCCATACTGTGTTGTAGGCTTGCAAACGCTTCTTGATTTCACCACGGAAGGCTGTTGGGAAAGGGGAACTTTCAGTCTGATATTCTGCTTAGAGCCTGTATTCTCAGGGGTATACTGTTGACAAAGAAAGGTAGAAGCTCCTTTTGGTTTGATTTGAAGCAGCCACTGGAAATATGGGACAATATGGTAATGTTTGAGGAAGAAAGGGCAAGATTATAGAAGCACATTTTACATCTTGAGCTTTGGAAAGTTCTTCCCCAGCCCATAGTTATTAATGTTTTCTCAGATGGCCTGTCGACTGGTTTGTGGAAACATAATTCCAAAATGAGCAGGAGAAAGTCTTGATATTCGAGAAAAAATTGGTTGCATGTTGTCCTGGTTTCGGCTGGGATAGAGTTAATTGTCTTCCTAGTAGCTGGTACAGCGCTGTGTTTTCAGTTCAGTA